>CM041781.1:92717685-92916096 GCA_023374045.1 Limonium bicolor
GAAGTGAGGACCGTGGCGGGCGTACTGAAGTAGCATCCCTCATGCATTTGTGGATGAACGTAAACACAGTTGGTGGTCTGAGAAAAACGTAAGGAAGTGTTAGCACATAAGTATAGTGCTTGTTTATTTGGTTGTTCATGTTATGACTTAATTGTATTCGTTAATGCCATTTTTGTAGTGGATAATTCTAAGCTAGGTCGTATCTTGTTCACATACCCCTTTTCGCTTATGCTAATTAAGATGTTCCCGTACGTGGTACTCATTGGTAGCACTTACAACATGAACTAGTACAAGATGCCACTGGTGGAGTTCGTCGTAGTGACATCGTGTGGCAAGAACTTCAGTATTGCATTTTGTTTTGTAGTCAGAAAGGATAAATCTTCCTATACTTGGATGCTTTTCGCGTTGATGAAGTTGTTGCCTCGCCTCCCTAATGTTTTTGTCACTGACAATGAAAAGACATTATTGTAATCACTTTCAGTGGTAGTTCCTTCTGCCCCGTATCGCCTATGTTGGTGGCACATCTCCAGGAACGTGGCTGCAAAAGCGATCAAGATCTTGAAGTATGACACAACTGCAATCGAAGTAGTATTATATCGCTAGCAGTGGCTTGTTTACGCCCCTACCATCGCACAGTTTGACAAACTATACAGACGATTGATCAAGTCATACGGAGCCAAACATCCTTATGTGTTGTATTTGGATACCACATGACTAAGTCAGTGCTAGAAATTTTGAGAGCCATGGTCAAGAAAGTCAAAGCATTTTAGCATCACATCAACCAATAGGTTTCTTTAAGTTAAATTGTCATTATCATTTTTGTTTAATTTTATAGTTGTCCCATTTCTTTGTAACTAATGACTTACTCATGTGTAGGGTGAAGAGCGCACACTCTGCTCTAAAGTGCTGGCTTCACACATCCACTAGATCGTTGGACACAACATTCGACAGTATACACAGATTCATTGAAGGCCAACACTTTCACATAAAACAAGACTTCGAGTTTTTCCTTGACAGAAGAGTTTTGAAAGACCAACAAGTCCCCTTTATGTTTTTTACTGGTCGGGTGAGCTTCAAATGCATGGAAATACTTTAGACAGAGTTGAGAAGCATCCGCTGCGATAATGATCACACACCTGGATCTGAAGATGTTTGTACAGTTGCTTTGACGATGGGATTACTGTGTGCGCTTGTATGTATCAATACATTATGGCCGGTCAAAATCTACCAGTTGAAGAAGTCCACATTTTCTATCGGACACTTAGATATGACCATCACACGAGTTCACCGTATCTTGTCATATCAATTGAAAAAGCGTTCAGCGCAGGGAAGTCACTTTGGGAGCTCACAAATGATCACACTGGGTTAGCACCACCAAAGGTAATGCTACTAAGGCAAGACCGTGGAAGAAGAGACCCAACACCAGGAAAAAGTCTGAGCACGAACATATTGGTATCGGGAAATGTGGCCCGCCGATGCATCGAAGCCAATCTCAGTGCCGCCCGTCTACTCAGGAAAGCCAGTCTGAACACAGACCCTTGTTGCAGAACATCAATCGTAGTGATGGTCATCAGGGAGTCAAAGCCAGACTAAAGAAGGCCCATTGATGTGGCAAAGTCAATCACATCGATGGTCATCGGTGTTCGAATACACATTCACACCCTTTACACAATCTCCGTATTAGGGCGAGTTTAGTCCCTTACCGCTCGATTACATTACAGATTACAGGGAGATAGTGGGCGATGGAAACTGTGGTTTTTGAGCTATCGCCGATTGGTGTACAACGATGAAGCTCAATGTAATGGTTAGACAAGCATGCATAAAAGACCTGAGGTGTAGATCAGACTGGTGGTTTCAGCGAGCAGAAAAGGCCTGATACGACAGACAATTGATAAGTATGAAATATATATACTTTTAACGGGTTTATTTTACTTAATATTCATAATGAATTAGCTTATATTTCACACTTATCTTATAGTTTTTCTACTATTTATATTTTGATGCGAACTGATTTATTTTATATGTAAAATGCAGGAAAACTATTGGATTTACATTAAAGATTACACAACAAAAAAAAAAAAAAAGACATATGTATACATACATATATATATGCACATGTTGGATGGGATTGTCGCTGGCTTGATACGAATATTGGGCTGGATCGTTTTGATTAGACAGAGGCGCAGACAAATAAAGAGAGGCCTGCATGCATTATTGATATATATTCTTCTAGGCCGACAAACTAGGAGGCGCAGGCGCAGACACTACTCTATATGTAATACAATATGTTAAACCCATGCTAATGGATGAAGATCTGTCGTTACTGGACATCATATATATACACGCTCAACTTCGCTTCATTGGAGGGGACTGGCACCCGTCTTCGACTTCATCACCATCGCCATTTACCAACATCACAGACCCGCGCCTCATTCACCACCGTCATCTCATCCGCATCAGCAACGCCTCACGACCACACCACACCACATCACCAGACCACCAGCCTCCTCGATCACCTTCATCGTCTCCATCAACCCATTCCCATCGACACACACCACTTCTTCATCGACTCACCACATTCGCTTTCACCACGATTTTCACCACCTTCATCACGTCATCCTGCATCCCGCTTCATCACGACCTTCACCACCAATCTCAGAAGACGATTCGCACCATCGATCCACCGATCACACTGACCTTCACCCATCGACCTGCGTCCCATCACCACCGTTTCATCATCTTCATATCATCACCATCTCCACTAGCTTTCATCGACCACGCCACTCACTACACCACCGACGCTTCGACCGCCATCACAGGACCCGACAACATTCACATCTTCATCGTCGACTTCTCCACACCACTTCGCCTCGCCTCACCACACTCACGCCACAGACCTCGCACCACATCACCATCTCATATCCCTTCACCACCGTATTCATTCCGTCGACACCATCGCTTCATATTCGCCATCACCTTTCACACCGCATCACCATCGCCATCGCACCGTCATCACTCGCATCATCGCCGCCAACATCATTTCTTTTCGTCGTCGGTTGTACGAGGAAAACACCGGCGTGAGGAGGCGAGGTCAATCTGGCGTGAGGTCGAGCAGGACGGCATCGAGAACTTCTCAAACCGGCGCGAGGAGGCGATATTGAGAACAGGGCGAGGAGGAACAGGGCGAGAAGAAGAACAGAGCTACGAAGAAGAACGGGGTGGCGGAAGACGACAAATCTGGTGAACCGACACTGGAGAATTGAGTTTTGGGAATCGATCTGCGAGGAACCGGTTCGGACAGAACCAAAGAAGAACCGGTTCAGAGACAAAATAAGGGTTTCACTTAACTCACTCTATTATATGTTGTTACATGTTATTTTCTTGTTACATTTTTTTTAATTGCTTGTCACGTTTATTTCATTAGACAACGTTACGTTTAGTTATTTTATAACATTTGATATCTTTTTTTAATACGTGTGTTTTAATTCTTGAAATAATGTGTGAGTAGTTTATTTTTAGTTTCCGAGTTGGGAAGTGAACCTAATTCCTGAGGATTATGTTTTATTAATTTTTCGTACAACTTTATTATTATAGTTAGTTTGATTCCTGTTCTTAATATGTTTTAGTTATCTGGCCAATAATTAGAACAATTCTTGTAGTTTTCTAGTCAACATGCGAGAGCTGAGATAGTTAACCAGACATAGGAAGTCAAACCATGATTAATGACTAGAAGCGTAATCCCGCCTATAGGTTAATCGGACTCCAATAGAAACTGTACTTTATGCGATTAATTGTGTCCGGGTTAGAGCATTAGTCTGCTGCTAGTTTAGCATTAATTAGGATTCGTAGATAGCCGTTGACGAATTAATTAAAGTTTCTGAGTTAATTATAAAAAGTTAGAAGAGAATAATAGTAAAATCTGAAGAATTAGGTGAGCAGAACAACTCGGGAGCGTCTTTTAGTTATTATATTTTCTAATTCATTATTGTATTATGTTTGTTTGTTTTATTATCTTTTAATCATTTATTTATTTAATTTATTTGCTTTGTTATTTATGTTAGTTTGTTGAATCATTAATTTTTATTTAAATTAATGAAAACCTGAAAAAAAGTGACATTTTCTTTTTTTTTAGTTTAGTTTCTCAGTTAGTAAATAAATTGTCAGTTAATGAACGAGGTCCTGAGATCGACAACCCACTCATTCACTATACCCGCAAAACGATAGGTACACTGCCTAGGTAGAAGTAGTCACATATTTCTACTACAAAGTTTTTGGCGCCGTTGCCGGGGACTCCGGCACGGTTAATTGGCATTTTTATTTATCTGATTGAAATTTTATTGTAGTTTTATTTTTTCCTTCGTTTTTAATTTTTTTATTTATCTGTAACGTTACTTAAATTCGATTTTGTTAGCTTACTAATTCTGTTACTTAGACTTTAGCAAAGTTGATTACAGTATTCTGTTTTTGATTTTGATCGTTACTTTTCGTTTAGTTTTCTTTTCATTTTTTTTTTAATTTAATTGGGATTTTATTTTAGTTATTTTTCTTTTTGATTAAGATTTTATTTTAGTATTTTTGTTTATTCTCAAATTATTTTAATTTGTTGTTGATTTCTTACGTGTACAAATTTTTGATTCAAGGTCAATTTTGTTAAGTTTTATATAGCTACTAGTTAGGTTGAACTTTCTTAAGTTTTGGTTCTCTTGTTTTATTTTTATTCTTATTATTTTACTTTATCTGTTTAGTTTTTGTTTAAGTACGGTAATTAATTGCTAATTGGTGTAGTTTATCGCTTTGTTTCTGTACTTCTTAACGTATTGTTAGTTACTTTCCATTTGAGTTTATCTTAATTAGAATTTGGTATATTTCTTAGTTAAGAATTTAGCACAAGTATAACTTTTTCACGGTTAATTAACATATTAATTCGTTTGATTGCGATTTTATTATACTAATATTTGAGTGTTTGTTTATTACGAATTTTGTTTTGCTTGCATTTTCGTTTGTGTTTATTTTATTAAGATTTTACTTTGTTTTTCTTTCTCTATTTTTGGTATTTTCCTTTTGTATTTATTATAATTTTTGTTTTTTTTTTATTTACCGTCAGGATTTTATCTTTAGTCTCTAATCTAGATCTGTTAGTTAATTTTCGGTTGTTTAATTCTTGGTCTTTCCGATTTTATTTGTTTTACAATCATATTTTGTGTTGTTCCACAATTTTTATTTTAAGAGTGCTTCTGTTTAGCCTTTAGACCTAAGAATTTAATTCTGTTTCGTTTCCTTTATTTCTGTATCGATTTTATTGTAGTGTTCTTTCTTTTTGTTAAGATTACGTACTACTTTGTAGTCCATAATTTGATTGTTCATTTATTTCTTAGTTTTTACACTGTCTTTGTTTAGGCTTAAAGTTTTAGAAATCATTTATTTAATTTGTATTTACTTAGTATTCTTTCTTTCTTTTTAAAAGACGCTAATTTATTTCCATGCGTCGAACACGATCTGCAGGTGATCCTTTAGCTGATCCTGAACCAGAGATTGAGAGATACTTGCACAGCAGACGACAGTTGCAATTCGCCATGGCAGCCAGACCGACCTTGGGTGAATATCAGCAGCCGTCAGTTGAAGGGAGGCCTTCTGCTATCGTCCTCCCCCAGGTGACGCAAGCTGAGCTAGATGCATGGCAATTCAAAACGAGCTTCATCACCACGCTGTACCATCAAGGACAATTCAGCGGGCTCGACTCAGATGACGCTCCACACCACATCTCTACATTCCTGGACTTCTGCAACACCTTCAACAAGACAGGAAACCTGAACGAGCGCATCCGGTTGCAGTTGTTCCCGTATTCTCTAAAGGATGGGGCAGCTAGGTGGCTACGAAGTCTGCAGCCTAGTAGCATCCATACTTGGGCGGATTTGGAAACAAATTCCTAGCAAAGTACTATCCTCCATCAAAGACAAGGGAGAAGATTGCAGAGATTACAAATTTCGGTCAGGAACCAGGAGAATCTCTGTATGATTCGTGGGATAGATTCAAGGAGTTACAGATTCTTTGCCCACATCACGGTATGAGCAGTGAGGAGTTAGTACTGTCATTCTTCAAGGGCTTGAACGATTCAAACAAGCTGTTGCTTAGTTCCTCATCTGGAGGAAATTTCATGGCAAGAACTGGAGATGAAGCAATGGAGCTCCTGGATACCATGACTGCTAGCACCAGACAGTGGTGCAAGAACAAGGGAAGAGGTGAGTCTAAGAGAGAACCAGGTATGTTTAGTCTTCCCCCACAAGATCATGTATCTGCTCAATTAGCTGCTTTAACTAAAGTTGTGGAAAAGTTAGCTTTGAATCAGAAACAGGAGCAAACAGTGAAGGCAGCTACTTCTTCACCTTTCTTAAATCCTTGTTGTGACAATTGTGGAGGTGCCCATGAGACCTCCAACTGTGAGGGACCTGGTTTAGCTGGCAACCATGAAGAGGTAAATTCGATAAACAACAGGCCAGGTAACCCTTATTCTAACTCTTTTAATCAGAACAGTTGGAGGAACAATCAGCAACCTCCTTGGAGAGGTAATGATCAGCAAATGGGTAACCAAGGTTTTAATCAAAATAGACCATCTTATTTTCATAGGCAACAGGAACAATCTCAGAATTCCCAGGGAGGTAATAGTAAGATTGAAAGTATGCTAGCAGAACTCCTTAAGCAAGGACAGGCTACTAATGCTCGATTTACTGAAATTGAATCTAAGTTTGCAGAGCAGGCAGCTAGGAATGCTGATCAAGCTGCCATCAATCAGAGCCTAGAGAGACAGATGAGTCGGATTGCAGAACAGTTAGCACAAAGACCTTCAGGATCACTTCCCAGTCAAACCGATCCAAACCCGAGAGAGCAACTTAAAGCAGTAACTTTGAGAAGTGGTAAGGAGTTGGTTTCCAATGTTCCTGAAGATAAAGATGAATCTGACAAATCAGGAGAGTCTCCACCTGAAATTGAAGAGATTGAAATCCCCAAGGAGAAGGAGTCTCCTGAACCTTTAATTGTCAAACCTTCTCAAGTTTCTTATGATCCCCCTATCCCTTTCCCTAATAGACTGAAGAAAAAGAATTTAGACGAGCAATTTGGGAGATTTCTTAATATCTTTAAGAAGTTGACTATCAATATTCCTTTTTCTGATGCTTTGTCTCAAATGCCTATTTATGCTAAGTTCATGAAAGATATTCTATCTAATAGGCGTTCTTTGCAAGAAACTGACACAGTGAAGCTGACAGAGAGAGTGTCAGCAGTCCTTCTGAAGAAGCTACCACCAAAGTTGGGAGACCCAGGTCTTCCTATCATTCCATGCACTATCGAGGAGATAGATTGTGGAAACGGTTTATGTGATTTGGGAGCAAGTATTAATTTGATGCCTTTTTCAATTTTTGAGAAATTAGGAGTGGGTCAATGTTCTCCCACTTCAGTGCAATTACAGTTAGCTGACCGTTCTATTATTTATCCCAAGGGTAAGGTGGAGGACTTGGTAGTTTCTGTTGGTAAATTTATCTTCCCTGCTGATTTTATTGTTATTGATATGGAGGAGGATAAAGATGTGCCATTGATTCTAGGTAGACCATTTATGAGGACTGCTCGTACTCTTATTGATGTTGAGGGAGGAAAGATAATATTGAGATTTCATGATGAACAAGTTGTCTTTGATATGACGCGTAACTTGAAGCGTCCTGCAGCTGTACAATCTTGCTTTGTGTTGGATCCTGTTGATTCTATAGTGCAGGAAGTTCAATTTAGCAGGGAAGAGGAGGAGATTCTGGAGAGATGCCTTATGGCATCCAGTGAGATAGATGACGAGGATCCAGACATTGCCCTCATGGCCGAAGAATTGAACAAGAGACGGCCACACTTCCATTCTTACCAGCAGAGATTTGAAAAAGTGGAAAGAAGTAGACCGACCAAGACCTTCTATAGAAAAACCTCCTACATGGAGATGAAACCTCTTCCTCCTCATTTGAAATATGTTTTCCTTCAAGAACCATCTGAACTACCTGTTATTATTTCTTCTGATTTGACAGGTTTGCAGGAAAAGCAACTTCTGGAGGTACTGCGAAAACATACTAAAGCTATTGGTTGGTCAATAGCAGACATTCAAGGAATCAGTCCTCAGTTGTGCTCACACCGAATCTACATGGAGGATGCCTACCGACCACTTGCTCAGCCTCAGAGACGCCTCAATCCAGTCTTGAAAGAGGTAGTTAAGAAAGAGGTAATCAAATTACTTGATGCAGGGATTATTTATCCTATTTCAGATAGCAAGTGGGTGAGCCCCGTACAGGTAGTACCGAAAAAGGGAGGGATTACTGTTGTCCCTAATGATAAGGGTGAGTTGATTTCTCAGCGCACTACTACGGGCTGGCGAGTATGTATTGATTACAGGAAATTGAATGAAGCCACTCGTAAAGATCATTTTCCCCTGCCCTTCATTGATCAAATGCTTGAACGATTAGCAGGACATGACTATTATTGTTTTCTGGATGGTTATTCTGGCTACTTTCAAATTCCCATAACTCCAGAGGATCAGGATAAGACTACTTTTACTTGTCCTTATGGAACTTATGCTTACAGAAGAATGCCATTTGGGTTATGTAATGCTCCTGCTACTTTTCAGCGCTGTATGATGGCTATATTTTCAGATTATATTGAGAAGTGTATTGAGGTTTTCATGGATGATTTTTCCGTTTTTGGACTAACATTTGAGACTTGTCTAGAAAATCTTGATCTTGTTTTAGCCAGGTGTGAGGAGACCAATTTAGTGTTGAATTGGGAAAAATGCCACTTCATGGTTCGAGAGGGGATCGTTCTTGGCCATAAGATTTCATCAAAGGTATAGAGGTGGACCGGGCAAAAATTGAGGTCATTGAGAAACTTCCACCTCCTTCTTCTGTTAAAGATGTTCGCAGTTTTCTTGGACATGCTGGTTTTTATAGAAGATTTATTAAAGAATTTCCAAGATTACTAAACCTCTTTGTGCTCTACTTGCGAAAGATGTTAAATTCCATTTTTCTGATGAGTGTTTAGCAGCTTTTAACTTGTTGAAAGAGAAGCTTATATCTGCACCCATTGTTGTATCTCCAGATTGGACTCTGCCTTTCGAAATTATGTGTGACGCTAGTGATTATGCTGTGGGAGCTGTGTTTTATGTCAGAAGGTGGATAAAATTCTTCGGGTTATTTATTATGCTAGTCGTACTTTGAATGATGCCCAGAAGAATTATGCAACCACTGAAAAGAAATTACTAGCAGTCGTTTTTGCTTTGGATAAGTTTCGATCCTATTTACTTGGTAGTAAAGTTATTGTGCATACTGACCATTCTGCACTTAACTATTTGTTTGCTAAAGCAGAATCAAAGCCCAGGTTAATTAGGTGGATTCTTCTCCTTCAAGAATTTGACATTGAGATCAGGGATAAGAAGGGAACGCTAAATGTGTTGCGGACCATCTATCCCGAATGAAGCAAATGATGTCGGTACTCACATCAATGAATCTTTTCCTGATGAATCAGCACTTGTAGTTGAAGAGGTTGATGATCCATGGTTTGCAGATATTGCAAACTACCTTGTCAAGAAGATTGTTCCAGCCGACATGACATACCAACAAAGGAAGAGATTCTTTTCTGTTGTTAAGCATTATTTTTGGGATGATCCCTATCTTTTTAAGGTTTGTGCAGATGGAATCATTAGGAGGTGTGTTCAGAAATCTGAAGTTAGAGACATCCTCCTCCATTGCCATTCCAGAGAAGCCGGTGGACATCATGGTGCCACTAGTACAGCAGCAAAAATACTAGAATCAGGTTTTTTCTGGAACACCCTTCACAAGGATTGTCATGCTTTTGTTTCTACATGTGATCGGTGCCAGAGGCAAGGTAACCTTTCTCGTCGTAATGAATTACCATTGAATAACATTCTAGAAGTTGAGTTATTCGACGTTTGGGGTATTGATTTCATGGGACCTTTCCCAAATTCATTTGGTAATCTTTACATCTTAGTAGCTGTTGATTATGTTTCTAAATGGGCAGAAGCCCTGGCCTGTTCTACTAATGATGCTAAAGTTGTTGTGAAGTTCCTCAAGAAGAATATTTTCACTAGATTCGGTGTCCCTCGAGCGATTATTAGTGATGGTGGTTCCCACTTTTGCAACCGCCAGTTTGATGCCCTACTGAAGAAATATGGGGTTCGACATAAGGTGACTTTACCTTATCATCCTCAGACAAATGGGCAGGCTGAGGTGACAAACCGAGAGCTTAAGTGGATTTTGCAAAAGACAGTGAATTCTTCTCGTAAAGATTGGTCACTAAAATTGGATGATGCGCTTTGGGCCTACCGTACCGCCTTCAAGACACCCATCGGTATGTCTCCATATAAACTAGTTTTTGGTAAGGCATGTCATCTGCCTGTAGAGTTGGAGTACAAGTCCTACTGGGCGTTGAAGGCGCTGAATTTTGATTTGCAAAAAGCTGGTGACAAGCGAAAATTCCAGTTGACTGAGTTAGAGGAACTCAGGAATGAATCCTATGAGAATGCTGTCATATAAAGAGAAAACCAAGCGCTGGCATGATAAGATGATAGCAAAGCGTGAGTTCAAGGCTGGTGAACAAGTTCTGCTGTTCAATTCAAGGCTCAAGCTCTTCCCAGGTAAATTGAAATCATATTGGTCAGGACCTTACACCATTGTCAGTATATCTCCATACGGAGCGGTTGAGTTAGTGAATGCTAAGGGAGAGACATTCAAGGTGAACGGTTCTAGGATCAAGAAATTTTTGGGTACTGCATTGGATACGGAGTATACTCATGAATTAACCATTAAGGATCCAGTTGCAGGATAGCTACGCCACAAAGTCTAGCCAAAGACTATAAAGAAGGGCGGCTGACTGGGAGGCAACCCAGTGGTAGTTTACTGTTTTAATCTGTGTTTTGCTTTTATTTTCCAGTTTTGTTTTTAGCATTTTGAATCTTTATTAGATCTTTTCAGAGCCCATGCGTTTAACGTGATACTTTTAAGTGTCAAACTTTTGTGTTCCTCTAAGGTTTTCCAGGTGCAATGGTCATGGACACTCCAAGGTTGGACACTTGCTTTCCAACAAGTGTGAGGAAGACTCCTACCCCAGCTAAGGACTTAAGTGTGAGGAAGGTGCCCTTCCTCAATCTAAAGATATCAGGGGAGTTTTCGTGTCCTTTCACTCTTATTTTAGTCCAGCTTACGCTTTTAATGAATCAAGTCCATGAGATCTTAGGTTAATCTTTGATGAAGTTGCAATATTCAGAAAGTCCTCTTCTTGGTTGAATATATGAACAATGAGGACATTGCTCCTCTTAAGTGTGAGGAAGTAGGAGCACTTTCTAAATATTGTCATTGCACTTAATGCCACATTTGTTTTGTTTGTCCTCTTATTTTGAAAAGACTGCTTCTTTTAAGTGCCAAAAAAAAATTGAATCTCCAGGTGAAAATTTTTGTTGAGGTTTTGAAAACAAGCCTGATGGCCACCTCAAGAATCTTTCTGCTTTTGGCTGTTTGTATGTATAGTTTTGTCCAAATTGAATCTGTTTTCACTGAAATTTGGTGGATTAGCTGATTATGAAAACTGAATTGGTCTAGTTTGAGGTCTTATGAATGATGTGAAAGTTTGGAATGAAAGGATAAGGCAAGGTACTCCGCTGATCATAAATTTCTGAACCAAAACAGGCCTCTTCATTCGGTTATTAAGTCCTTGGGGTGCCTTATCACCCATCTACCTAAGGTCTTGTGATCTGGGATAGAAGGCCCAAAGCCGCTACATGGGTGAAGAGAAAAGTCTGAGGGGATGAATTAAATATGCAAATGGCAGAATAAAATGATTAAGGAAAATGAACTTTGAAAAGTTAAATGTGTAATTCATTTTTGCTTATTCTGATCATGAGTATGTGGTGTTGAAAGGTATCACGGAATAAGGTGTTACTTCACACCCCTTGTCATCCAAAGGTTAGAGGAAAGAAATGGTGGAGGATCCCAAACTATTCTGTTTCATTTTCTATAGTCTAACTTCTCCATGCTTTTTAACTTCATTCTTTTTCACTGTTTGCGAAAACCTACAGTAGTAGCAGAAATTTCTTTTGATTGTCATTTTGCTTGTTTTCCATCAGCAGTTGTTTGATCCTGAGTTTCGATACAACGGTCCTTAAGAGTAGTCATATTCTGTATTTGCTTGAGGACAAGCAAAAGCTAAGTGTGAGGAAGTTGATAAGTATGAAATATATATACTTTTAACGGGTTTATTTTAAATATTCATAATGAATTGGCTTATATTTCACACTTATCTTATAGTTTTTCTACTATTTATATTTGATGCGAACTGATTTATTTTATATGTAAAATGCAGGAAAACTATTGGATTTACATTAAAGATTACAACACAAAAAAATGACATATGTATACATACATATATACATGCACATGTTGGATTGGATTGTCGCTGGCTTGATACGAATATTGGGCTGGATCGTTTTGAGTAGACAGAGGCGCAGACAAATAAAGAGAGGCCTGCATGCATTGTTGATATATATTCTTCTAGGCCGACAAACTAGGAGGCGCGGCGCAGACAACTCTATATGTAATACAATATGTTAAACCCATGCAATGGATGAAGATCTGTCGTTACTGGACATCATATATACCGCTCAACTTCGCTTCATTGGAGGGGACTGGCACCCGTCTTCGACTTCATCACCATCGCCATTTACCAACATCACAGACCCGCGCCTCATTCACCCACCGTCATCTCATCCGCATCAGCAACGCCTCACGACCACACACACACACATCACCAGACCAACCAGCCTCCTCGATCACCTTCATCGTCCTCCATCAACCCATTCCCATCGACACACACCACTTCTCATCGACTCACCACATTCGCTTCACCACGATTTTCACAACCCTTCATCACGTCATCCTGCCCGCTTCATCACGACCTTCACCAATCTCAGAAGACGATTCGCACCATCGATCCACCGATCACACGACCCTTCACCCATCGACCTGGCGTCCCATCACCACCGTTTCATCATCTTCATATCATCCCATCTCCACTAGCTTTCATCGACCACGCCACTCACTACACCACCGACGCTTCGACCGCCATCACAGGACCCGACAACATTCACATCTTCATCGTCGACTTCTCCACACCACTTCGCCTCGCCTCACCACACTCACGCCACAGACCTCGCACCACATCACCATCTCATATCCTTCACCACCGTATTCTTCCGTCGACCATCGCTTCATATCGCCATCACCTTCACACCGCATCACCATCGCCATCGCACCGTCATCACTCGCATCATCGCCGCCAACATCATTTCTTTTCGTCGTCGGTTGTACGAGGAAAACACGGCGTGAGGAGGCGAGGTCAATCTGGCGTGAGGGTCGAGCAGACGGCATCGAGAACTTCTCAAACCGGCGCGAGGAGGCGATATTGAGAACAGGGCGAGGAGGAACAGGGCGAGAAGAAGAACAAGCTACGAAGAAGAACGGGGTGGCGGAAGACGACAAATCTGGTGAACCAACTGGAGAATTAGTTTTGGGAATCGATCTGCGAGGAACCGGTTTCGGACAGAACCAAAGAAGAAACCGTTCAGAGACAAAATAAGGGTTTCACTTAACTCACTCTATTATATGTGTGTTATGTTCTTGTTATTTTTTTTTGCTTGTTACTTTTTTTTTATTCATATGTCACTTTATTTCATTAGACAACGTTACGTTTAGTTATTTATAACATTTGATATCTTTTTTTAATACGTGTGTTTTAATTCTTGAAATAATGTGTGAGTAGTTTATTTTTAGTTTCCCGAGTTGGGAAGTGAACCTAATTCCTGATGATTATGTTTTATTAATTTTTCGTACAACTTTATTATTATAGTTAGTTTGATTCCTGTTCTTAATATGTTTTAGTTATCTGGCCAATAATTAGAACAATTCTTGTAGTTTTCTAGTCAACATGCGAGAGCTGAGATAGTTAACCAGACATAGGAAGTCAAACCTGATTAATGACTAGAAGCGTGATCCCGCCTATAGGTTAATCGGACTCCAATAGAAACTGTATTTTATGCGATTAATTGTGTCCGGATTAGAGCATTAGTCTGCTGCTAGTTCTAGCAATTAATTAGGATTCGTTAGACTTAGCCGTTGACGAATTAATTAAAGTTTCTGAGTTAATTATAAAAAGTTAGAAGAAGAATTAATAGTAAAATCTGAAGAATTAGGTGAGCAGAACAACTCGGGAAGCGTCTTTTAGTTATTATATTTTCTAATTCATTATTGTATTATTGTTTGTTTGTTTTATTTATCCTTTTAATTCATTTATTTATTTAATTTATTTTGCTTTGTTATTTTATGTTAGTTTGTTGAATCATTAATTTTATTAAATTAATGAAAACCTGAAAAAAAGTGACATTTTCTTTTTTTTTAGTTTAGTTTCTCAGTTAGTAAATAAATTGTCAGTTAATTGAACGAGGTCCCTGAGATCGACAACCCACTCATTCACTATACCCGCAAAACGATAGGTACACTGCCTAGGTAGAAGTAGTCACATATTTCTACTAACAACAATACACACGTCTTAACTGGTTTGGAGATACGTTTACACCTATACAACATTGGATGGAGTTTCTAGATCTTGGTCTTATCTTGTGCACGGTGTACAACATAGTTATTATTAGTTTTTCACCCAATGTTGGTTATATGGCGGGTGGCTTGATGGGTCTGCCGTTATGAGATAATCATCAGATGAGGCAATCAACAGTAGAGGTTAGTATTGCATTGGTTAGCAACCAATGCCACTTAGTATGAGTAAAAACAGTCCTCAATTGCCCCGTCCCACATTTGAATCCTATGTGGTGAAAATGGCGCGATCCCGAGGTTGCAAATTATCATTCTATGTATAGTCAGCGCTTCACTCACTGGTTAGAGGTGTTTCTTCCAGCCGAAACGGGTTTTGGAACTGAAATATCAGATGATAATTGAGCTCATTTATAATTTTTTGGTCATTTGGGTTGATGTATTTGTAATTAATTAACTGACGATCTGAGCACCGATATATCAACATTAACTATCATTTGCACTAATTTCACGACCGTTGTTCCATCTTCTACGTAAGTGGATTATAAGATCGTCCGGGTGAAATATCCCAAATATTAATTATCCTAATTAATAATAAAATAATTAAATGAAAGTGTTTGATGAAAGATTAAATATCCTTAAATAAGTAAAAAGGAACAATAGGATATAAACAATCTTAAGGAGGTTAAAAAGAGTATCTAACCATAACTGTACATTTAATAAATGTATGTACATGTTAAAAATGGAATTGTCAAACACCTTAAAAAAGAGATTTTATTAACCTTAGCAAAAAGAATGATGTATTTAACTTAAGCATATATTTATATAAAATGCGGTAATAAACATCAATGAAAGTTTACAAAAGGTTTCGTAAACTTTAAACATAAGGAAAACATTATGGATGAAAAGAGAGAAATTAAATAGCAACCATGATAATATATAATCTACATAATATAAAATGTACAAGGAGGTACATAAAATAATAACAAGGACATTGTTAAATGGATGTAGCATGTAATATATAAATTACACAAAATTATAACAAGAGTTAATATGTTTAGTGGAGAGGAATTAAATAAAGATGGAGTACTTAAATAAATCAAATAAAGTGGAAATGGATTATGACATATTAGTTTATTAAGTTGTAATTTAGCATTCACAAATATCCTCTCATCTCACCGCCTTTCCCTTGTCTCTGTACCATTTTTCATTTTTTTTCATATCCAAACCCCATATGGTGAGCAATTTGCCACGACTCTCCTCACTATCTCTTCTCTTCACGGCAATTTTGTAACCCTTACTAGCGAACAAGAGAGCACACATACACTGCTCTTCATCCTTGAGCTCAGCCACAAGGAACATCCATGCTTGTGCTTGTGCCTCTTTGTATTTTCTTTCATTGACGCACCAACCCTTAACTGGTGACAGAACATGCATGCTCTGCTCATTCACCTCTTGTCTACAAGCCCTGATCGGCAAACAAGGAACATACATGTCTGCATCTCTCCTGGCCTTTCTCTCTCGTTTCACAAAACAAAATCAGAAGTACAACAAGCCTAATTCTCACAAGTTACAGCGCCTCCATCTACCTTTCTCTCCTCATAAATATAAACCGACTTGACCAATTCTCAAAGCGTGGAGTTGGAACTGGTATGGATATCCATAAGGAAGAACGAACGTGAGTCATGAGGTGATTTCTCTGTGTTCAAGTGGAGATCTAAGAGTAAGGATTTGTTCCTTTTCCTTGTGTTTTTCATTACTTTTTTTTCTCTTCAGATTTCTACACCAATTCTGTCCTAAATTATTGTTCTCTCATCTACTTCAATAACTCCACAAAAACTATGGTTTCCAGCCATGTTTGAAACCAGGAAAAAACATATAGTACCATTTTTATACCTCAACTGAAATTTGGCAAGTTTTCTTCCCTATTTGTGGTCTTGATTTGGAGCTTAAACCACTCTATATAACCTCTTTTTTACTCTCTGTTATTGCATCTCGGTAAAATAGAGTTGTTCATCTGGCTAGATCTTGGCTGAAACAAAAAGAGAGCAAACTGAAAGGTAACTTCCATTTTTTTTTGAAACAGACTGGAACCATTATTATTAATCAGGGTCAAAAGTCAGAATATCAGGACTATAAAAAGTACCCATAATCTGAAAGAAGTTAGTACATTGGAATTTAACTCCCAAGTTCAACTTGATCAAAAAAACAGATATGAATCAAAACCCTAGGACTACCATTCCTAGTCTTAAACACAACATAAGCATAATCTAAAAGAGACCCAACAAGAAACAAACTAATATTAAACCTAACACACTTAAGGCTATATAGAAAGTTAGAAGAACCAATGAGCTTGATAGTACCCGTCATATTCTTCTTTATCTAACCCACTGTTAGATCACAACAAGTGCTAAGGCTACCCACCCAAAGGACAAGCTCCAGAGCATTTTGATTTGCTATGAAACTAACTAAATGCACAATATTAGTGCTTGAGATACTCCTGGAAGTCAGACCCGACACTTCAATCATGCAAGAAACTTCATCCTTCATCGCCTTCTTGCTCCACCAACCATTTTTCTCTTGATGCTTAGGAGACCCATACCCAGTAAAGAGTGTACACATATTCACTAACAGAAGAATCTTCAGACCAAACAGCCAGCTGAACAATTTCTTTCTCAAACTGGCAAAGGCAACGGTAGAATTCCTACTCTTACTCATACGAAACACAACAGATTTACCATCACACACGCACTTGCAACAATCCTCCCCAAGCACTGGACGATCAAACATAACATCAGTATCCAGATTGAACTACATCTGGTTCAAATCTTGCAGCACTGCTAGGAGAAGACACACACCCCAGCAGTAAGACCTTTGAGCTATAGTCATCTGAAGCTTCAGATTTACAACTCCCATTTTCTTCTGACCATCATTCTCGTTACACTTTGTTCCCATACTGAAATTTTGCATACCTTCACTCAAATCGCATCCACCTCCTTCAACACTCGCAATCACCGCCTGAATGAAACTCCACCTAAAGCACGACCTAAGCGCCTGGCTAGGTTAAGCAGGAACGAAGGAGTAGAATCCTATGTCATCGGCACCAACAAGACACATCAAAAGGGGTAGACAGAAGACAGAGCCCAGCAAACCGAGAGCATTAGAAAAAAAGCGAGTCCATTAAGCAGATAAACAGTCACAGGAATCTGAAGAGAAACAACTAGTAGATCGACAAAATCTGACCCCGGAGAGCCACTAATAACACTCCACTGCAAACAAGCCCTAACTTCTGTTAACAGGACGAAGCCAATCCTCTGCAGACTAGCCTGAAAGCAACCACTGCGAACAAGCCTTAGAAAATGGCTACTACTAATTATAGATCACTGAGGAAAATTCAGAAATTCTTAAACCCGAAGACCAAAATCTGAAGAAGTAGCCAAATGGAGCAGACCGAACGCTAACGAACTTGGATGACCAGCACTGGGGGAACAACTCTGGGAGACAGACACAAAAAGATAGAGCAACTCCTACACTCTAATTCGATGAGGAATTGAAAGAGGAGCCAGATCTCCCTACTTGCGCAGAGGAGAAAAAAATAAACGAGACGAGTCGCTTCTAAAATCGCCTCGCAGGGGAGGACGATACTGTTCCAAAAGGTAACTACCATTTAATCGTTTAGCTACACTTTCAGTTTTAGTTTAAATCTCCTTGGATGACACATAACTAATGGGTTTATTTCTCTTTGAGGTATTGGATTCAGAACTTGAATCAATGGAAAAACTGAAAATTAATATGTTTGAACCAACTTTAATTGTGTACCGGTTCTTAGTACAAGTGTGTGTGCGCTTCTAGAAATTTTACAGGTTGTATTAATACTGGACATTCGGTTAGTTAAGTGATCCAAGGGTTAATATGTGAGTTCCATTATGAATGTGAATCTGATGAAGGTTAATGGATACTAAAGGTGGAAGTTTCAGTATTAAGGTGAAAGTTTCGGTGATCCAAGGGTTAATATGTGAGTTCCATTAAGATTGTTAATATGCGAGTTCCATTATTACGTGAGTAATGATTGTTAAGGAATTAATATGTTAATAATCAATGGTTGACAATGTTTTGTCGGAGAAGAAATAGATAGTTAATATTTTTAAATTCTTAATTCCCATTTTAACAAAAAAAATTTGATGAATGAAAGAAATTTTAGAATGGAATAATAGGATTGGTTAGTGGATCCTAACAATTTGTATTGAGCATTCATGCTAATCTATCATTAATTTGGATTATTGGGTATTGATGTTAATCTATTATTAATTTGGATTTGTCATAATTTAGTTAACCGGTGTCATTATAAGTGTGTGGTAATATAGGGGTGTTAATATATATAAGCATTGAGTCACTTAATTAATAAACTACTAATTTGATAGGAAATAAATAATAAAATAAAAATGATGAGCTTAAGTGCTTACTTACAAGTTCACGGTTATATTTGTTGCGTAAGTGACTAGGTAAGAGAGTAAATTATTGTACTAGAAAATCACTCCGTACAGGAAAATTTCCAGGTCGTGGTAGGGTCACAATGGCCCCACTTAAGAACCACTTCCTTAGACAGAATTTCCTGACTGTAATTTCTTAGCACAATAAAGCACTACAAAATTACCCACAATAGCTGCTAAATAAAGCTATAAAAGGGACACAAGAATTTTACGAGGTTTAGCCAATTTTGCCTACTTCCTCGGACACTACCAGAAATCTCTTATTTATACTTTAAGAGATATAGAAATAAGAGATTACAATTTAACATTCAGAAGAAGTTACTAATTGTTGGGATGATTAAGAAGTGAGGTGAGCACTTCCTTTTATAACAAAGGAAGTGCCCCTTTGTTTTGCCCATTCTCGATGTGGGATGAAACCACATCTCACAATTCTCCACCTTGGTTTATCCTACTAACCAAAATAAATTCTCTTACAAACCTACTTGGTAGTGTCTACAATTGCACCTTTAGGCGCCATCTTCAATATGCAGGATGTTGGTCAAGTCCAAGCAATGTTTGAACTTGACTGCGGTCACCACCTTGGTCATCATGTCTGCAGGATTCTTAGTCGTCCGGATTTTCTGAACAAGAATATCCCCTTCTTTCGAGTATCTCCCGCACAAAGTGATAGCGAACATCAATATGCTTCGTCCTTGCATGATAGACTTGATTCTTTGCTAACTTTGACTGTCACAGTGCACCGTGATGTGCCTCTGACCAACTCCCAAGTCTTTAAGCAACCCATGAAGCCAAATACCTTCCTTCACGGCCTCTGTCAGAGCCATGTACTCCACCTCAGTCGTAGACAAAGCAACTGTAGACTGCAAGGTAGATTTCCAACTTATTGGTGCCTTGGCTAAAGTAAACAAGTAACCAGTAGTTGATCGTCGCTTATCCATATCACCAGCATAGTCGGAATCACAATATCCAACCACATTTGGACCACCCGTAACATCCTTCTCAAATATCAGACCAATATCCACAGTACCTTGAATATATCGTAAAATCCATTTCACAGCATGCCAATGATCTTTGCCAGGATCATGCATATATCTGCTCACAACTCCAACTGCTTGTGAAATGTCGGGCCTTGTACACACCATGGCATACATTAAGCTACCAATTGCTTCTGCATATGGGACTCTAGCCATATAGTCTCTATCTTCTTTAGTCTTTGGAGATAATTGGACACTAAGCTTCAAATGAGGAGCAAGCGGGGTACTCACAGGTTTTGTATTGTCGTAATACCAAAATGTTGTAGCACCTTCTTCAGATATTGCTTCTGAGACAAACAAAGCTTGCCATTCCTTCTGTCTCTGCTAATCTCCATCCCGAGAATCTTCTTGGCTTCTCCCAAGTCTTTCATCTCAAACTCTTGAGCTAACTGAGCCTTCAATCTATCAATATCTGACTGATTCTTTGAAGCTATTAGCATGTCATCAACGTACAAGAGTAGGTAGATGTAAGACCAATCATGTAGCTTGCGCAAATATACACAATGGTCATATTTGCTTCTTGTGTACCTCTGCCCTTTCATAAACAAATCAAATCGTTTGTACCATTGCCTTGGAGACTGCTTTAGCCCGTACAATGATTTGTTCAACTTACAAACCCAATCTTCTTTACCACGAACCTTAAATCCTTCTGGTTGAGTCATATAGATCTCTTCCTTCAGATCGCCATGTAAGAACGCGGTCTTCACATCAAGTTGGGCTAATTCCAAATTCAGCTCTGCTACCAATGCCAACAAAATTCTAATGGAAGAATGCTTCACAACTGGAGAAAATACCTCATGGTAATCAATTCCTTCCTTCTGTGCATACCCTTTGGCCACCAACCTAGCCTTGTAGCGGACACTGTTTTCACCTGGAGTTCCTTCTTTCTTTTCAAACACCCATTTGCAACCAATTGCCTTTTTTCCCTTTGGTAGTTGTGCCAATTTCCATGTGTTGTTCTCATGAAGAGAATTCATCTCTTCTTCCATGGCACCTTTCCACTCCTTACTTTCTGAGTTTTGATTTGCTTCTTGGAAAGTAGGTGGTACCCCTTCATCTACAACTGGAAGTGCATAAGCCACCATATCCGCATTACGAGTAGGTTTACGGATCTCTCTTCTGGGTCTTTCTTCTGCAATCGGATTTGATTCTGCTATTGGAGCTTCCACATTTGACTCATCTACTCCTTGAGAGTCACTATCATCTCCAACCAATGGGTTTAGCAATGTCTCCTTCTCGAACTCCACCTGCTTTGGTGCTTTCTCCACCTGCTTCTGAGTTCCCTCTGTCTGGATGGAGTCTACTGTCACCTTCTGCCACAACGCAGATTCATCAAAGGTAACATCTCTGCTAATGATTGTCTTCTTTGCTTCTAGACACCACAACTGTTATCCCTTTACCCCAGACGCAATCCCCATAAATAGAGCCTTCTTTTCCCTTGGATCTAATTTTGATTCATTCACATGGTAGTAAGCCACAGAACCAAACACTTGCAAAGAACTATAATCAGTAGCTGGTTTTCCAGACCATGCCTCAAGCGGTGTCTTTCCACCAATAGCCGATGACGGTAACCAGTTCATAATATGGCTGCAATATGTTTAGGGCTGGCAATTTCAACACGATCCGTTTGACCAACACGAACCCGACACGAAATTTGCGGGTTTGGGTTTTATAATTTGACACGATTAAATAAACGGGTCGTGTGGTTGACCCGTTTAATAATCGGGTCGGGTTCGGGTCGAACTAGTGTAACCCGCCAACCCGTTTAACTTTTAAGTTGAATATAATATATATATATATCCAAACCCATTTGTAACACCCCTACCATTAATACAATCATTATCATCCAATCTCCTCGTGCTTTCCGAGTCACGCAGCGGGTAAATACTTACATACATCGGGTGATACAATGCCGTTAGTCACCCACGTGACTGACAAGGCTACTACTTCTACGTACAACATCGGTCTGATGGACCGGAATATCCGAGTACTACACAAATAGAATACATACTCCCATTACTTACTGAGTACTACAATACTCCATTCAATACAATACTCCATAATTCAATACAAGATAATGTACTACACATACCGAGTTTACTAAGTCCCAAATACAGATACGATACCTCTTCAATTCCATGCATACTCATTAAGGGTCTAACCACTACCCATTCCTCACAACTACTTACTTTCCAAGTACAAGGGGTGTGCCACTTCGTACACCTCTACATTCGACTTCTACTTATCCAAGGGTGGCCTCCGGTCTTTCACCTTGACCACATCCGCTTCGGGTACCTGCATACTAAAAACGTTCCCCCTAGGGGGTCAGCTTTCGCTGCATATGATAACCGCATACCCCGCGTACTAGCGAGGGCACGCCGACCATTTGGTCGAATACATGCAATTCATTTTACAATACATGCATACATACATACTCATATACATACATACATACTTTCATTCGCGATACTGCAATACAACTCAAGGTATACATACATACGTACAGTACAATACATGCTTGGAAGACAATACAAGTCAACCAATACTTACTTACCATCCTCCAGAATACACATACACAATACATACTCATTACATACTCAATACTCAATACGGAGATACACTTCTCCAATTCATACAGAAGGCTTGTTAGCCTCATTACACACCCGGGTTAATCGGGTGTTCAATACTCCTTTACTCCGGGTCAATGACTTACAATAGCCAAGACCAATACACGTACAATACTTACTTCTTACATACTTTACTTCCAGTTAAGTCGGTATGACCTCCGGGCGGGGATTACTACATCCACCACCGGGCTTTAGGGTGGCCCACTAATCCAGGATGCTACCCATTCAAGGGGGTTGGTCCATGGAAAAGATTATAGCCAGGATTCGGATCCAACCTCTTGTGTTTCCTTATCCTCACGCGTGGCCAAAACTATATCGGGCTTCTACTCATTCCATTATACTCATTACTCATGTTAGGAGTTAGATCGTTAGGAATTAGTAGAAGTCCATACTTACTTTCCATACATCCATACAATACACAAGTACTCATACTTACACATACACTTCATTCTCATTCATGCATTTCATGAATTATACAAACTATTTGTTCAAGAAGATACAACAAGAACAATATAGTTCAAACACAATTAAGTGCAACAAAAGTCCGATTCATGCATTTATCTTATTGGTGATCACATAAGCACACAAATCGGGGTAACCAGGTTAGGATACAGAGCATGAAGAAATCATACCGTTCACCGTCGTATTCGTACTACCGGGCTCCTTCGATGTTCAACTATTTGATTCCTATACATACATGAAGTTGTATGATCAATGATCTATTATTGATCCAACTTATTCCTTCATTAATACTCCTAATGTATACATACTACTCCTTTACATTCATACTTGGTTATAAAACCATTCTTTTCCCTATTACTTCTTACTCTTGTTTCCTTACTCATTTACTTACTTTCTTACCATTACTACCTCATTTATGGTGTACTACTACATATATATGCTTATATTTGTATAGGCATATATATATATACATATGATAACTATAATCATATATAAAACACTTTTTTTTTTGACTCGACCGAACTTGCAAGTCCGGTCGCAAGTTCGGTCCAAGTTAGTAAGCTACATCGTGTGAAAATTTCAGGGCCGACCGACCTTGCAAGTCCGGTCCCAAGGTCGGTCCTTTCCAGTAAGTTTTGTATGTGAAAATTTTAGCCCGACCGACCTTGCAAGTCCGGTCGCAAGGTCGGTCCATTCCAGTAGCTTGCATTACGGAAATTTTTTCTGGCCGACCGAACTTGCAAGTCCGGTCGCAAGTTGGTCCATTCCAGAAGGTTTCAGACGGGAGAATTTTCTGGTCCGACCGAACTTGCAAGTCCGGTCGCAAGGTCGGTCGATTCCAGAAGGTTTCCCGTCTTTGTAAATCTGGGCTCGACCGACCTTGCAAGTCCGGTCGCAAGTCCGGTCCGGCCCAGTATTTCAGTTTTAAAATCTGTTTTTGGGTGTTTTCCTTACCCATTGTCTCCCCAATCTTTACCAATACTTCCCCACATGATTTAGCAGTAATTAAACACTCTAAATCACCTTAGTTCATCCACCAACTTGCTACTCAATTCCTATACAACTTACACCAATTTTCATCATCTCAATTCAACACTTACATTATTTTTCTTCACACTAATGCTACAGATTTTGGTTCTCCACATCATGCTACAGATTTTTCCGTCAACACTTGTCCTCCAATACTCCCTCAACTAATGCTATTCCTAGCATCCAAATACATTACCTTACACTCTAATTTCATCCCATTTACAAACTCATTCCAAAATCTGTTTCAAGACACTACACACTCCTTTTAAACTCTCCAAAATCTGTTCCAAATGTATCTAAGTCCTCAAATTCCTAGATAAAATTCGACATAGTCTCCCCTATAATTCTTACTTGTTCACACACCATTTCAGCTCACAATTTGCTCATTCACATACCTGTTTATTCAATACACCATACACACCATTCAATACTACTACAACAACAATAAAATTCCTGCACACATACACATACTACCCATGGTTTTCCCAAGCTTTTAAACATCATTTAAAAACTTCAAAACTGTTACAACTTCATTACTCATTATACTACAATATACTCACTACTCATTACTCCATTCACTACTCATTTTACTACTCCAAAAACTGTTACAATACTACATACAAATCTAGCTCAAGGTGAAGATAATTACCTTGTGTTTCTAGTTTTCTTTCTTCCTTTTTCCTTCTCTTCCTTTCTTCTTTCCTTCTTCTTTGTTCTTCCTCACACAATGCACAATACTACAACCACCATACCAATACACACTACCATTTAACATTCATTTTTGCACTAACCCTAGAATTTAAATGTTTTAGGGTTTAGAGAGGAGTATTACCTTCCAATGAATGGATGAAGTTCTTGACTAGCAAGAGAACAAGATTCCTAGCCCAACAAGAGAGCCAAAAACGGCTGGAACAAAGAGGGCCAAGAGTTCAAAAACTGAAAATCCTTATAATGCCAATGAGAGCTAGAAATGAAGGATTTTCGAAATTCTTTTTACCTCAAGATGATAAGGAGGTAAAGGTGCTTCTAATGGTGGACTTGAATCTTCAAATGGAGAATACCCACCGAAATGAAAGTGATCGTTTTCGATTTTTGGAAGGATGAAAATGTTCTCCTTTGCGAGGGGATTCCAATGGTATAATTTTTGTTGAGTTTGGAGAAGATTTGAGTGTTCAAAGAGAGGAAAGAAGTGAGGAGTTTTGTGGGGGCTTCATTCCTCCATGTTTGTCGCAGGAGAGGAGGAAAGAAATCAGAAGAAGAAGAAGGTGGGCACGGTGAGAGAGTGAGGGATGGAGGAGAGAGAGGGCCCCTTCTTCTTTTTCTACTTTTCTACTTATTTCTTTTGTCTTTTAGCTAATAAGAGAGAAATAAAGAGAGTGGGGAGGGAAGAGGAGTCCATCGGTCACACACTCCCTTCTCTACAGATTTTTTTGACTTTTATTTGCAAAGTGGACACACTAAGTTTGTTTATTTGCATTCTCGCCCCACGACTTCCCGGTTGTTACAGTTTTTACTAACCGGTACCCGTTTTCCGGAATTTCCTCGTTTAATTAATTTTATTGGTTCTAAAGCCCCACTAATATTTATTAGTGACTATTTAGTGGACCAAAATTGTTACGAGTCTGTTTGACCCGCCTAAAGTCGTGTTTTCCCGGTTTCCTCGAAAAACGCGCTTTAAGGTTCGTTTACGCTTTTAATACATTATTTGGATCCGTTTTCTTCGGGAGTTGTTCCCATATATTATTTAGGTCTTATTAAACCTTTAGAATCCATATAATACGCTAACCGAGGTTCATACCTCTTATGGTTATTTAATGCTTATTTAGCGTTTTTCGCTTTTTAAGCGTTTCTTTATTTCTTTTGGATTTATTTTTCCTTACCAATATTACTCAAGCATTATTAGGCTCTTAAATACGGATTAGAATTATCTTAATCACTATATTTAAGTTTGGGGTATTTCAATCTACCCCCCTTAAGAACTTTGTCCCCAAAGTTGTTCAAGGTTATAGGATTACAATACTTGCTCATTCTTACTTGTCTATGCCAAACGTCGTACATTCTTCCTCCTTACAATTCTGAATTCATTACTCCAGGTTTCTACATTCCATACGATACAAATACACCGTACTTACTTCCATCCGCATCACATCCCACCATCTGTATCCGCATTACAAGATTTATACATACATACGGTGCAAAGCTATCCCCAAAGCAATGCGATACACATTACAATCCCGCAGGCACTCAGGTCGTTTAGACACAGGACTTCTCTATGTCCCGCTGCCCTTGGAATAATACAACATGATACACCACTACCTTCTCAGGCATACACTTCTAGCAATTCCTTCATCTCTAGGTTAAGAAAATTCTTTCGCAACTACTACTTAGAAGTCCTCCACAGCATACAACTCCAAATTCCAATTGTATTTATTGCTTCTACCCTATGCGTGATTCTTGTGACCACTTGAGGGAAGCTTCAAGAATCGTTGACCCTGATGTGATCAGCACCAGCGTTGAACTATCCTTCCACCCCAATTTGTGTTCGGTTTCCCTTGACCTGATCAGGATCAAGTTCGACCTCCCACATCAGTTTCAAACAACAGATAATTCAATCATTTCCATTTTCTACCTTTTTACTCTTCCTAGTCATAATTACAATCCCATACAACTCCAAGGGATGGAATTCAGTCCATCAATCATTCTCAATCTTTTTCCCAAATACTTTCCTCGGAATTCGATGCCTAAGTGCTCATTTCATCAATCTTCTCTACTATTCTGACTAGGGAATACAGTACTTATGAAATTCAGTTGTCCTCAATTTACTTCCAATAACATAATTACGAATACACCACTCATGGGCTACATCTACTACTCATAGTCAATCCGTACTGCTTCTTTAAGGATACCATACTTGTGGAGCTCCGTCCACTACTCCTTCTCGATTGTCTCAAAACAATCACCTAGGGAACTCAATCTCCTCTAGGTTCTACATCGGTTTTATACCGACTCATGCATCGTAATGCCACGTCTAAGTTCAAATAGACATACACAATAGGAATTATCATTTCCCAAAGAGTTTCTCTACACTTCCTTACAAATACTCTCACATTGGAGTTACAAGATGGTGATATTCATTCAATGGTATTCGCATCTCTTGTGCCTAATTACCACAATTATAATATGAATGAATACGTATGTTTATCTGACATAAGTACTAATCATCAATTCGATTCTCATTTGTGCTATGCACATTATAGTTTCTGTGTTTTATTCATGAAACTTACATTAAGCGGTTTTCGCTCTACCCCCCCTTAAAAGGGATTACGCCCACGTAATCTACCATATGTTACTATTAAACATTGGTTTACCCGATTTGGGCAATCTGAAGCGTTTAGCTTCACTACGATATACTATACAATATGCTCTGGTCAAAGGGTCTTAACCATGTCAATGGTTTAGTCTTTGCACCAAGAATTCCTATTGAGTTTATTTAACTCATAACCAATTTGGTTCTAGCCTATTAGGCTTCAAGGCATCAATAGCCATTCTTTCATACTTACTGGGTATATTAAACCTCTTAGCTAGGGCCCACTAGCTTCTGCTGCACGGCCCTGGTAACCTTAGTGCTTAATTGGCTCTTTGGTTATACTAGATGTGCTACTCATCGCCTTTTTATCCCTCTATTGTGGAAATAAGGTTTACTAACAGTGTGGTATTCTTTTACCGCTGTTTGAACTCAGTGAGTTTTAGATTGTAACCAGCTCTCTGGTAATCTATTATACATGCTATTCGTACTCCCATGTTTATTCACTAAGTTCCTCCGACTTGTTGTCGGGCGAGGTTAAGTCACTACCTAGTTGTAGTGCTTCCTCTATTGTCACTAGCTTCTGAATTCTACCAGTTTTTCTGGTTCAGTACAAGTGTTCTTTACTTGTATGACCTTGCATTTTCCATGCGTCGGTCCTAGTGACTTTCTTAATTCTTTTTTCACCCTTTTATTCCAATAGAATTCACGTCTTGTGATTGTTAGTGTGCTTACACTCTTCGTGCTTCTTTGGCCTTAGGCCGCACGGTTTGTTGCTAAGCCTGCTTGACTGGCTTATGCCATGTTGTCGGTGAAAGAAAAGTTTACTACGATTTACGTTGTTCATATTCCTAGCTATCCCATTAGGTCATTAGCTGCACAAGTGCAATGCCAAAACACTCAGTCATACAGAGTGCAGAGGCGTAAACGCTTGACAGTAAGTCACTTATGTGGTCGCATAGGAGTAAATATTTCTGCCTGTCTTCTCATACTCATACTCTGTGTCATTGCTTAACTACTTCCACATAGCGGTCGCTTGTTGCGCTTCGTATTCTCACTCGTTATAAAACATCGTTCTACTGATTCCGTTACTGTGGTAGTTTTGTCTTTACTCATTGCCATTGTCATTGGTGCCATTTCCTTATGGTGTGAATACACTAGGAGGTTCCTAGTTCACGCATATGACGGTCGTCGTAGCATACCGCAATACCATTATCTTCCCCTTGTGGGGATGGTTTATTTCTATTTAGGTTTCATGTGTAGGTTAGCTTACCTCACATTACTTCCTCATTCATGATATAGTTTGCCAAATAACTTGGTTGACCAAGGATGAAGTGGTTTATCAGGTTACAAGCTCTCTTGAGCGCCGGTCATTCATGGTGTGTAATGTGCACACTCATTGATTGTTTTTGACAATTACTGTTTCCATAGTGCTGAGCATTGATCATAGGCTCTAGCTATGCGGTTTTACTTTTGCATGTACATTACCGGGACATCCCAAGAAGCTTCAAGGGTTTTCTGGTCCCGTTCTCTAATTAAAGAGTATTCTATCACTGGTAGGTGAAAGTTCTCGTTGAGGGGTGTGTTTCCACTCATAGGTCTCATGACAAGGTTTACCATGTAAGTATTTATACAATGGTTCACCACATGTTTGGGTGCATAAGGAGTATACTTACTCCTTCGAGCTTCGATGCTCTTAAGCGATGTGCTTCTATAGTCCACAACCTCTTGTAGGCGTAGTGGTTTGGAAATCTCATTTCCTATTCGTTGTCCCTTGGCAATATTTATGCACAAGTTTTGTTGTTATAGTGGATGGAAGCCTTTTCTTAGGGTTCACATCTTCACCACATTGGTGGTCTTTGGTTAACGAGAGATACCTTTCCTCGAGTTTCGCATAGTGTCCATGTGTGGACTAGAGCAATATTGGCACTAATACGATTCCTATGCCTCTGTGCTTACATAAGGCATGAAGGGTAGTTAAAAGCTTGTCAATTGTATACTAGACTGATGTTCTAGCGACAGTGACACTGAGTTGACCATTACTCTAAGCCACTCAGGATGTTGGGTTCGAATTGATGGTCCAGTTGTTGATTTCTTGTCATATGAGACAATATCTCTTGCAAGTCTTATTATCAAATGGTGTGGGTTATGCCACCGCTAAGGTTTACATAACATAGTCGGTTGATGGCCTTTGAGCCTTATTGCTGCAAGCTATGCTCTTTGTAAGCTGCTTATACATAATTCTACTCCTTGTATACCCCATAGGTTGGAGGTATTGCTGGTCTCCATGGCGAGTCGTGACATCACGCTTCCGTTCATAGGAGGCCCTTTAGGCAATCTGGTGCTAATCAGTGCCTTCTTGTAGTTTAGGGTATTTCCCGTTATGTGAAATCCTTTCGGTGCTCTAACCGAGTGTTCGTTCTAGTTCCCGCGTTCTTATCATGACGCTTGTTCGACTGTTGTCAACTCAGACACCCTTCGAGGGTTGCTCCTGGGTGTTGTTAGGTTATGCCGTTACATCCAGCTAACGTTTATGATACGTTATCACTATACCACCTTGTGGTATTATATTTGAGCTATTCCCTTTAGGGTTATAGCGTCTCCCGTTCTTGGGTAGATTGTTTATACTTGCTCCTAGTGCTTAAGACTAGGTTTAATATTCTCTTTGATGGTGGATTATACCTTGCGGTAGTCTTGGGGTTGCTATTGGGAGTTCTGTCCCGTTTGTTGAGCATTGTGGTGTTCACGTTAGGCGATTGGCTTACTGTGTGTGGGCTGGGTATACTTTCCAGCTATCATGTACTTGTTTGGTGTCCTTCAGACATATCCAATGTCTATACTTACTAGTCTGTGCTCTTTGCACTTTCTAATTCTTATTCTTACTTTCAGATGGATTCCCTGAATTCCTTTATACTTGATTGTCTGAGGTGTCCAGCTGTTCTGATTTGAACTCCCTGATGGTCCGTAGAACGGAGTTGACTACTTCCCGTGTGTCGTACACTACATGTATACATACGTGGGGCACCATGTTGATACGTTACCACTTACCCAACTACATGTCAGGCCCGCAAGCTCCTTCGGAGTGCGGTTGTCCCACATCCCGTAACGGGTACACTCGTAGTGTTCGCCACACGCCTAGGTGAAGTATTCTATTGTCAACTCCTCTTGTATCATTCTTTGATACTCACCGTAATGCTGTTGGTCTGGTTTTAAAATCCAAGGTTTTAAAAGAAGGTTTATGGTTTTGAAAGAAATTTTTTTTTGGGTTTTAAAATATGGTTCGGTGTTAAAAGAAATCTCTCATGGCATAGCCATGCTTGAGGTCTTGACCAAGTCTAGCTTCTCGCTGACTGGTAAGTACCGTAGTCGGCCGTTAAGCCTTCCCAAGGTTTCATACGTCTGGTTGTTAGGATGTGTGATCCTGTGGTTGTTTCATTACGGTCACCGTACATTACTATGTACTTGTGACGTGTGAGTGTTCCTTTACATGTTCATGTTCTTACTGCACTTGCCGTAGCAAGTGCGTGGTACTGGCGGTTTTTGAGTAATCCTATACCGATCACGGTATGGTTTCCATTTGTGTTTGTTAGTCTTGTTGACGCTTCCCTCGATCTTATTGATCTATAATTGATATACTCGCTCCTTTAGGTAGCTTCTTGGTGGTCTAGACATGGCTGTCGTAGATCTGGGTACTCCTCCACTCCTTGGAGGTTCCCGTTCTATTTGGTTTAGTGTCGTTCCTTGTGGCTCGTTCCCACACATTTGTGGTGGTTACTGAGCCTTCCTCGTTTAGGTACTACGCTTGTAGTCCTATTGGATTGTATCTCATGGTTGTTCTTGTAGCTGTCTGAGCTTATTGCCCAGGTACTGCAACCTTAATGGCATTATAGTTTTGGAGTTAACCGCTTCCGACTATGTCCTTAGTCGGCTAGCATACCGTTGGTGGTATTATTCAAGTATTACTATCCCGTAGGCTTGTGTCTTGGGTTCCGTTACTGCTCCCTTTTTCATTCCGTTGCACGGTTAGTGCTTCTTTCCTGCTGTTGGTTGACTAGCTAGGTTTCGCGACTGCTAAGCACGTCACCCCATGCTGTTGTAAGTTGTGGCCTCCTCGTGGTTGGAGTGCCCTTCCTACCACTATTAAGTGCGGGTGTTGTGGTTCAACCGGAATCCATCTCCGGGACTCTCAGTTCTTGGAATCTACCATATGTCGGTTCTTGTTTACCGTGTGATTGCTTCACAACTGCCAGATCGGGTTCCCCCGAGTATGAGAAGACTTTTCTTCTCTCTGGCGTCCTTTCCCAAGTTATACAGTGGGGTTTGCGGTGGGCGGGACTGGTGTTGTAGGTATCCGGTACTCACCGGGAGTTCCTAACTAGCATCTCTCTAATGCTATCACTCAGCCCATAGCCCTAAGCTTCTAATTCCTAACTCGGTATTTCCTAAGCTCGGTATTTCCAGTCATCAGAGCGATACTTCGCTCTGATACCACTTTTTGTAACACCCCTACCATTAATACAATCATTATCATCCAATCTCCTCGTGCTTTCCGAGTCACGCAGCGGGTAAATACTTACATACATCGGGTGATACAATGCCGTTAGTCACCCACGTGACTGACAAGGCTACTACTTCTACGTACAGCATCGGTCTGATGGACCGGAATATCCGAGTACTACACAAATAGAATACATACTCCCATTACTTACTGAGTACTACAATACTCCATTCAATACAATACTCCATAATTCAATACAAGATAATGTACTACACATACCGAGTTTACTAAGTCCCAAATACAGATACGATACCTCTTCAATTCCATGCATACTCATTAAGGGTCTAACCACTACCCATTCCTCACAACTACATACTTTCCAAGTACAAGGGGTGTGCCACTTCGTACACCTCTACATTCGACTTCTACTTATCCAAGGGTGGCCTCCGGTCTTTCACCTTGACCACATCCGCTTCGGGTACCTGCATACTAAAAACGTTCCCCTAGGGGGTCAGCTTTCGCTGCATATGATAACCGCATACCCGCGTACTAGCGAGGGCACGCCGACCATTTGGTCGAATACATGCAATTCATTTTACAATACATGCATACATACATACTCATATACATACATACATACTTTCATTCGCGATACTGCAATACAACTCAAGGTATACATACATACGTACAGTACAATACATGCTTGGAAGACAATACAAGTCAACCAATACTTACTTACCATCCTCCAGAATACACATACACAATACATCTACATACTCAATACTCAATACGGAGATACACTTCTCCAATTCATACAGAAGGCTTGTTAGCCTCATTACACACCCGGGTTAATCGGGTGTTCAATACTCCTTTACTCCGGGTCAATGACTTACAATAGCCAAGACCAATACACGTACAATACTTACTTCTTACATACTTTACTTCCAGTTAAGTCGGTATGACCTCCGGGCAGGGATTACTACATCCCACCACCGGGCTTTAGGGTGGCCCACTAATCCAGGATGCTACCCATTCAAGGGGGTTGGTCCATGGAAAAGATTATAGCCAGGATTCGGATCCAACCTCTTGTGTTTCCTTATCCTCACGCGTGGCCGAAACTATATCGGGCTTCTACTCATTCCATATACTCATTACTCATGTTAGGAGTTAGATCGTTAGGAATTAGTAGAAGTCCATACTTACTTTCCATACATCCATACAATACACAAGTACTCATACTTACACATACACTTCATTCTCATTCATGCATTTCATGAATTATACAAACTATTTGTTCAAGAAGATACAACAAGAACAATATAGTTCAAACACAATTAAGTGCAACAAAAGTCCGATTCATGCATTTATCTTATTGGTGATCACATAAGCACACAAATCGGGGTAACCAGGTTAGGATACAGAGCATGAAGAAATCATACCGTTCACCGTCGTATTCGTACTACCGGGCTCCTTCGATGTTCAACTACTTGATTCCTATACATACATGAAGTTGTATGATCAATGATCTATTATTGATCCAACTTATTCCTTCATTAATACTCCTAATGTATACATACTACTCCTTTACATTCATACTTGGTTATAAAACCATTCTTTTCCCTATTACTTCTTACTCTTGTTTCCTTACTCATTTACTTACTTTCTTACCATTACTACCTATTAATGGTGTACTACTACATATATATGCTTATATTTGTATAGGCATATATATATATACATATGATAACTATAATCATATAATAAAACACTTTTTTTTTTACTCGACCGAACTTGCAAGTCCGGTCGCAAGTTCGGTCCAAGTCAGTAAGCTACATCGTGTGAAAATTTCAGGGCCGACCGACCTTGCAAGTCCGGTCGCAAGGTCGGTCCATTCCAGTAGCTTGCATTACGGAAATTTTTTCTGGCCGACCGAACTTGCAAGTCCGGTCGCAAGTTCGGTCCATTCCAGAAGGTTTCAGACGGGAGAATTTTCTGGTCCGACCGAACTTGCAAGTCCGGTCGCAAGGTCGGTCGATTCCAGAAGGTTTCACGTCTTTGTAAATCTGGGCTCGACCGACCTTGCAAGTCCGGTCGCAAGTCCGGTCCAGCCCAGTATTTCAGTTTTAAAATCTGTTTTTGGGTGTTTTCCTTACCCATTGTCTCCCCAATCTTTACCAATACTTCCCCACATGATTTAGCAGTAATTAAACACTCTAAATCACCTTAGTTCATCCACCAACTTGCTACTCAATTCCTATACAACTTACACCAATTTTCATCATCTCAATTCAACACTTACATTATTTTTCTTCACACTAATGCTACAGATTTTGGTTCTCCACATCATGCTACAGATTTTTCCGTCAACACTTGTCCTCCAATACTCCCTCAACTAATGCTATTCCTAGCATCCAAATACATTACCTTACACTCTAATTTCATCCCATTTACAAACTCATTCCAAAATCTGTTTCAAGACACTACACACTCCTTTTAAACTCTCCAAAATTGTTCCAAATGTATCTAAGTCCTCAAATTCCTAGATAAAATTCGACATAGTCTCCCCTATAATTCTTACTTGTTCACACACCATTTCAGCTCACAATTTGCTCATTCACATACCTGTTTATTCAATACACCATACACACCATTCAATACTACTACAACAACAATAAAATTCCTGCACACATACACATACTACCCATGGTTTTCCCAAGCTTTTAAACATCATTTAAAAACTTCAAAACTGTTACAACTTCATTACTCATTATACTACAATATACTCACTACTCATTACTCCATTCACTACTCATTTTACTACTCCAAAAACTGTTACAATACTACATACAAATCTAGCTCAAGGTGAAGATAATTACCTTGTGTTTCTAGTTTTCTTTCTTCCTTTTTCCTTCTCTTCCTTTCTTCTTTCCTTCTTCTTTGTTCTTCCTCACACAATGCACAATACTACAACCACCATACCAATACACACTACCATTTAACATTCATTTTTGCACTAACCCTAGAATTTAAATGTTTTAGGGTTTAGAGAGGAGTATTACCTTCCAATGAATGGATGAAGTTCTTGACTAGCAAGAGAACAAGATTCCTAGCCCAACAAGAGAGCCAAAAACGGCTGGAACAAAGAGGGCCAAGAGTTCAAAAACTGAAAATCCTTATAATGCCAATGAGAGCTAGAAATGAAGGATTTTCGAAATTCTTTTTACCTCAAGATGATAAGGAGGTAAAGGTGCTTCTAATGGTGGACTTGAATCTTCAAATGGAGAATACCCACCGAAATGAAAGTGATCGTTTTCGATTTTTGGAAGGATGAAAATGTTCTCCTTTGCGAGGGGATTCCAATGGTATAATTTTTGTTGAGTTTGGAGAAGATTTGAGTGTTCAAAGAGAGGAAAGAAGTGAGGAGTTTTGTGGGGGCTTCATTCCTCCATGTTTGTCGCAGGAGAGGAGGAAAGAAATCAGAAGAAGAAGAAGGTGGGCACGGTGAGAGAGTGAGGGATGGAGGAGAGAGAGGGCCCCTTCTTCTTTTTCTACTTTTCTACTTATTTCTTTTGTCTTTTAGCTAATAAGAGAGAAATAAAGAGAGTGGGGAGGGAAGAGGAGTCCATCGGTCACACACTCCCTTCTCTACAGATTTTTTTGACTTTTATTTGCAAAGTGGACACACTAAGTTTGTTTATTTGCATTCTCGCCCCACGACTTCCCGGTTGTTACAGTTTTTACTAACCGGTACCCGTTTTCCGGAATTTCCTCGTTTAATTAATTTTATTGGTTCTAAAGCCCCACTAATATTTAGTGACTATTTAGTGGACCAAAATTGTTACGAGTCTGTTTGACCCGCCTAAAGTCGTGTTTTCCCGGTTTCCTCGAAAAACGCGCTTTAAGGTTCGTTTACGCTTTTAATACATTATTTGGATCCGTTTTCTTCGGGAGTTGTTCCCATATATTATTTAGGTCTTATTAAACCTTTAGAATCCATATAATACGCTAACCGAGGTATCATACCTATTATGGTTATTTAATGCTTATTTAGCGTTTTTTGCTTTTTAAGCGTTTCTTTATTTCTTTTGGATTTATTTTTCCTTACCAATATTACTCAAGCATTATTAGGCTCTTAAATACGGATTAGAATTATCTTAATAACTATATTTAAGTTTGGGGTTTTTCAATCTACCCCCCTTAAGAACTTTGTCCCCAAAGTTGTTCAAGGTTATAGGATTACAATACTTGCTCATTCTTACTTGTCTATGCCAAACGTCGTACATTCTTCCTCCTTACAATTCTGAATTCATTACTCCAGGTTTCTACATTCCATACGATACAAATACACCGTACTTACTTCCATCCGCATCACATCCCACCATCTGTATCCGCATTACAAGATTTATACATACATACGGTGCAAAGCTATCCCCAAAGCAATGCGATACACATTACAATCCCGCAGGCACTCAGGTCGTTTAGACACAGGACTTCTCTATGTCCCGCTGCCCTTGGAATAATACAACATGATACACCACTACCTTCTCAGGCATACACTTCTAGCAATTCCTTCATCTCTAGGTTAAGAAAATTCTTTCGCAACTACTACTTAGAAGTCCTCCACAGCATACAACTCCAAATTCCAATTGTATTTATTGCTTCTACCCTATGCGTGATTCTTGTGACCACTTGAGGGAAGCTTCAAGAATCGTTCGACCCTGATGTGATCAGCACCAGCGTTGAACTATCCTTCCACCCCAATTTGTGTTCGGTTTCCCTTGACCTGATCAGGATCAAGTTCGACCTCCCACATCAGTTTCAAACAACAGATAATTCAATCATTTCCATTTTCTACCTTTTTACTCTTCCTAGTCATAATTACAATCCCATACAACTCCAAGGGATGGAATTCAGTCCATCAATCATTCTCAATCTTTTTCCCAAATACTTTCCTCGGAATTCGATGCCTAAGTGCTCATTTCATCAATCTTCTCTACTATTCTGACTAGGGAATACAGTACTTATGAAATTCAGCTGTCCTCAATTTACTTCCAATAACATACTTATGAATACACCACTCATGGGCTACATTCCTCTACTACTCATAGTCAATCCGTACTGCTTCTTTAAGGATACCATACTTGTGGAGCTCCGTCCACTACTCCTTCTCGATTGTCTCAAAACAATCACCTAGGGAACTCAATCTCCTCTAGGTTCTACATCGGTTTTATACCGACTCATGCATCGTAATGCCACGTCTAAGTTCAAATAGACATACACAATAGGAATTATCATTTCCCAAAGAGTTTCTCTACACTTCCTTACAAATACTCTCACATTGGAGTTACAAGATGGTGATATTCATTCAATGGTATTCGCATCTCTTGTGCCTAATTACCACAATTATAATATGAATGAATACGTATGTTTATCTGACATAAGTACTAATCATCAATTCTTCTCATTTGTGCTATGCACATTATAGTTTCTGTGTTTTATTCATGAAACTTACATTAAGCGGTTTTCGCTCTACCCCCCCTTAAAAGGGATTACGCCCACGTAATCTACCATATGTTACTATTAAACATTGGTTTACCCGATTTGGGCAATCTGAAGCGTTTAGCTTCACTACGATATACTATACAATATGCTCTGGTCAAAGGGTCTTAACCATGTCAATGGTTTAGTCTTTGCACCAAGAATTCCTATTGAGTTTATTTAACTCATAACCAATTTGGTTCTAGCCTATTAGGCTTCAAGGCATCAATAGCCATTCTTTCATACTTACTGGGTATATTAAACCTCTTAGCTAGGGCCCACTAGCTTCTGCTGCACGGCCCTGGTAACCTTAGTGCTTAATTGGCTCTTTGGTTATACTAGATGTGCTACTCATCGCCTTTTTATCCCTCTATTGTGGAAATAAGGTTTACTAACAGTGTGGTATTCTTTTACCGCTGTTTGAACTCAGTGAGTTTTAGATTGTAACCAGCTCTCTGGTAATCTATTATACATGCTATTCGTACTCCCATGATTATTCACTAAGTTCCTCCGACTTGTTGTCGGGCGAGGTTAAGTCACTACCTAGTTGTAGTGCTTCCTCTATTGTCACTAGCTTCTGAATTCTACCAGTTTTTCTGGTTCAGTACAAGTGTTCTTTACTTGTATGACCTTGCATTTTCCATGCGTCGGTCCTAGTGACTTTCTTAATTCTTCTTTCACCCTTTTATTCCAATAGAATTCACGTCTTGTGATTGTTAGTGTGCTTACACTCTTCGTGCTTCTTTGGCCTTAGGCCGCACGGTTTGTTGCTAAGCCTGCTTGACTGGCTTATGCCATGTTGTCGGTGAAAGAAAAGTTTACTACGATTTACGTTGTTCATATTCCTAGCTATCCCATTAGGTCATTAGCTGCACAAGTGCAATGCCAAAACACTCAGTCATACAGAGTGCAGAGGCGTAAACGCTTGACAGTAAGTCACTTATGTGGTCGCATAGGAGTAAATATTTCTGCCTGTCTTCTCATACTCATACTCTGTGTCATTGCTTAACTACTTCCACATAGCGGTCGCTTGTTGCGCTTCGTATTCTCACTCGTTATAAAACATCGTTCTACTGATTCCGTTACTGTGGTAGTTTTGTCTTTACTCATTGCCATTGTCATTGGTGCCATTTCCTTATGGTGTGAATACACTAGGAGGTTCCTAGTTCACGCATATGACGGTCGTCGTAGCATACCGCAATACCATTATCTTCCCCTTGTGGGGATGGTTTATTTCTATTTAGGTTTCATGTGTAGGTTAGCTTACCTCACATTACTTCCTCATTCATGATATAGTTTGCCAAATAACTTGGTTGACCAAGGATGAAGTGGTTTATCAGGTTACAAGCTCTCTTGAGCGCCGGTCATTCATGGTGTGTAATGTGCACACTCATTGATTGTTTTTGACAATTACTGTTTCCATAGTGCTGAGCATTGATCATAGGCTCTAGCTATGCGGTTTTACTTTTGCATGTACATTACCGGGACATCCCAAGAAGCTTCAAGGGTTTTCTGGTCCCGTTCTCTAATTAAAGAGTATTCTATCACTGGTAGGTGAAAGTTCTCGTTGAGGGGTGTGTTTCCACTCATAGGTCTCATGACAAGGTTTACCATGTAAGTATTTATACAATGGTTCACCACATGTTTGGGTGCATAAGGAGTATACTTACTCCTTCGAGCTTCGATGCTCTTAAGCGATGTGCTTCTATAGTCCACAACCTCTTGTAGGCGTAGTGGTTTGGAAATCTCATTTCCTTATTCGTTGTCCCTTGGCAATATTTATGCACAAGTTTTGTTGTTATAGTGGATGGAAGCCTTTTCTTAGGGTTCACATCTTCACCACATTGGTGGTCTTTGGTTAACGAGAGATACCTTTCCTCGAGTTTCGCATAGTGTCCATGTGTGGACTAGAGCAATATTGGCACTAATACGATTCCTATGCCTCTGTGCTTACATAAGGCATGAAGGGTAGTTAAAAGCTTGTCAATTGTATACTAGACTGATGTTCTAGCGACAGTGACACTGAGTTGACCATTACTCTAAGCCACTCAGGATGTTGGGTTCGAATTGATGGTCCAGTTGTTGATTTCTTGTCATATGAGACAATATCTCTTGCAAGTCTTATTATCAAATGGTGTGGGTTATGCCACCGCTAAGGTTTACATAACATAGTCGGTTGATGGCCTTTGAGCCTTATTGCTGCAAGCTATGCTCTTTGTAAGCTGCTTATACATAATTCTACTCCTTGTATACCCCATAGGTTGGAGGTATTGCTGGTCTCCATGGCGAGTCGTGACATCACGCTTCCGTTCATAGGAGGCCCTTTAGGCAATCTGGTGCTAATCAGTGCCTTCTTGTAGTTTAGGGTATTTCCCGTTATGCGAAATCCTTTCGGTGCTCTAACCGAGTGTTCGTTCTAGTTCCCGCGTTCTTATCATGACGCTTGTTCGACTGTTGTCAACTCAGACACCCTTCGAGGGTTGCTCCTGGGTGTTGTTAGGTTATGCCGTTACATCCGGCTAACGTTTATGATACGTTATCACTATACCACCTTGTGGTATTATATTTGAGCTATTCCCTTTAGGGTTATAGCGTCTCCCGTTCTTGGGTAGATTGTTTATACTTGCTCCTAGTGCTTAAGACTAGGTTTAATATTCTCTTTGATGGTGGATTATACCTTGCGGTAGTCTTGGGGTTGCTATTGGGAGTTCTGTCCCGTTTGTTGAGCATTGTGGTGTTCACGTTAGGCGATTGGCTTACTGTGTGTGGGCTGGGTATACTTTCCAGCTATCATGTACTTGTTTGGTGTCCTTCAGACATATCCAATGTCTATACTTACTAGTCTGTGCTCTTTGCACTTTCTAATTCTTATTCTTACTTTCAGATGGATTCCCTGAATTCCTTTATACTTGATTGTCTGAGGTGTCCAGCTGTTCTGATTTGAACTCCCTGATGGTCCGTAGAACGGAGTTGACTACTTCCCGTGTGTCGTACACTACATGTATACATACGTGGGGCACCATGTTGATACGTTACCACTTACCCAACTACATGTCAGGCCCGCAAGCTCCTTCGGAGTGCGGTTGTCCCACATCCCGTAACGGGTACACTCGTAGTGTTCGCCACACGCCTAGGTGAAGTATTCTATTGTCAACTCCTCTTGTATCATTCTTTGATACTCACCGTAATGCTGTTGGTCTGGTTTTAAAATCCAAGGTTTTAAAAGAAGGTTTATGGTTTTGAAAGAAATTTTTTTTTGGGTTTTAAAATATGGTTCGGTGTTAAAAGAAATCTCTCATGGCATAGCCATGCTTGAGGTCTTGACCAAGTCTAGCTTCTCGCTGACTGGTAAGTACCGTAGTCGGCCGTTAAGCCTTCCCAAGGTTTCATACGTCTGGTTGTTAGGATGTGTGATCCTGTGGTTGTTTCATTACGGTCACCGTACATTACTATGTACTTGTGACGTGTGAGTGTTCCTTTACATGTTCATGTTCTTACTGCACTTGCCGTAGCAAGTGCGTGGTACTGGCGGTTTTTGAGTAATCCTATACCGATCACGGTATGGTTTCCATTTGTGTTTGTTAGTCTTGTTGACGCTTCCCTCGATCTTATTGATCTATAATTGATATACTCGCTCCTTTAGGTAGCTTCTTGGTGGTCTAGACATGGCTGTCGTAGATCTGGGTACTCCTCCACTCCTTGGAGGTTCCCGTTCTATTTGGTTTAGTGTCGTTCCTTGTGGCTCGTTCCCACACATTTGTGGTGGTTACTGAGCCTTCCTCGTTTAGGTACTACGCTTGTAGTCCTATTGGATTGTATCTCATGGTTGTTCTTGTAGTTGTCTGAGCTTATTGCCCAGGTACTGCAACCTTAATGGCATTATAGTTTTGGAGTTAACCGCTTCCGACTATGTCCTTAGTCGGCTAGCATACCGTTGGTGGTATTATTCAAGTATTACTATCCCGTAGGCTTGTGTCTCGGGTTCCGTTACTGCTCCCTTTTTCATTCCGTTGCACGGTTAGTGCTTCTTTCCTGCTGTTGGTTGACTAGCTAGGTTTCGCGACTGCTAAGCACGTCGCCCCATGCTGTTGTAAGTTGTGGCCTCCTCGTGGTTGGAGTGCCCTTCCTACCGCTATTAAGTGCGGGTGTTGTGGTTCAACCGGAATCCATCTCCGGGACTCTCAGTTCTTGGAATCTACCATATGTCGGTTCTTGTTTACCGTGTGATTGCTTCACAACTGCCAGATCGGGTTCCCCCGAGTATGAGAAGACTTTTCTTCTCTCTGGCGTCCTTTCCCAAGTTATACAGTGGGGTTTGCGGTGGGCGGGACTGGTGTTGTAGGTATCCGGTACTCACCGGGAGTTCCTAACTAGCATCTCTCTAATGCTATCACTCAGCCCATAGCCCTAAGCTTCTAATTCCTAACTCGGTATTTCCTAAGCTCGGTATTTCCAGTCATCAGAGCGATACTTCGCTCTGATACCACTTTTTGTAACACCCCTACCATTAATACAATCATTATCATCCAATCTCCTCGTGCTTTCCGAGTCACGCAGCGGGTAAATACTTACATACATCGGGTGATACAATGCCGTTAGTCACCCACGTGACTGACAAGGCTACTACTTCTACGTACAGCATCGGTCTGATGGACCGGAATATCCGAGTACTACACAAATAGAATACATACTCCCATTACTTACTGAGTACTACAATACTCCATTCAATACAATACTCCATAATTCAATACAAGATAATGTACTACACATACCGAGTTTACTAAGTCCCAAATACAGATACGATACCTCTTCAATTCCATGCATACTCATTAAGGGTCTAACCACTACCCATTCCTCACAACTACATACTTTCCAAGTACAAGGGGTGTGCCACTTCGTACACCTCTACATTCGACTTCTACTTATCCAAGGGTGGCCTCCGGTCTTTCACCTTGACCACATCCGCTTCGGGTACCTGCATACTAAAAACGTTCCCCCTAGGGGGTCAGCTTTCGCTGCATATGATAACCGCATACCCGCGTACTAGCGAGGGCACGCCGACCATTTGGTCGAATACATGCAATTCATTTTACAATACATGCATACATACATACTCATATACATACATACATACTTTCATTCGCGATACTGCAATACAACTCAAGGTATACATACATACGTACAGTACAATACATGCTTGGAAGACAATACAAGTCAACCAATACTTACTTACCATCCTCCAGAATACACATACACAATACATACTCATTACATACTCAATACTCAATACGGAGATACACTTCTCCAATTCATACAGAAGGCTTGTTAGCCTCATTACACACCCGGGTTAATCGGGTGTTCAATACTCCTTTACTCCGGGTCAATGACTTACAATAGCCAAGACCAATACACGTACAATACTTACTTCTTACATACTTTACTTCCAGTTAAGTCGGTATGACCTCCGGGCAGGGATTACTACATCCCACCACCGGGCTTTAGGGTGGCCCACTAATCCAGGATGCTACCCATTCAAGAGGGTTGGTCCATGGAAAAGATTATAGCCAGGATTCGGATCCAACCTCTTGTTCCTTATCCACGCGTGGCCGAAACTATATCGGGCTTCTACTCATTCCATTATACTCATTACTCATGTTAGGAGTTAGATCGTTAGGAATTAGTAGAAGTCCATACTTACTTTCCATACATCCATACAATACACAAGTACTCATACTTACACATACACTTCATTCTCATTCATGCATTTCATGAATTATACAAACTATTTGTCCAAGAAGATACAACAAGAACAATATAGTTCAAACACAATTAAGTGCAATAAAAGTCCGATTCATGCATTTATCTTATTGGTGATCACATAAGCACACAATCGGGGTAACCAGGTTAGGATACAGAGCATGAAGAAATCATACCGTTCACCGTCGTATTCGTACTACCGGGCTCCTTCGATGTTCAACTATTTGATTCCTATACATACATGAAGTTGTATGATCAATGATCTATTATTGATCCAACTTATTCCTTCATTAATACTCCTAATGTATACATACTACTCCTTTACATTCATACTTGGTTATAAAACCATTCTTTTCCCTATTACTTCTTACTCTTGTTTCCTTACTCATTTACTTACTTTCTTACCATTACTACCTCATTAATGGTGTACTACTACATATATATGCTTATATTTGTATAGGCATATATATATACATATGATAACTATAATCATATAATAAAACACATTTTTTTTGTTTTGACTCGACCGAACTTGCAAGTCCGGTCGCAAGTTCGGTCCAAGTCAGTAAGCTACATCGTGTGAAAATTTCAGGGCCGACCGACCTTGCAAGTCCGGTCGCAAGGTCGGTCCATTCCAGTAGCTTGCATTACGGAAATTTTTTCTGGCCGACCGAACTTGCAAGTCCGGTCGCAAGTTCGGTCCATTCCAGAAGGTTTCAGACGGGAGAATTTTCTGGTCCGACCGAACTTGCAAGTCCGGTCGCAAGGTCGGTCGATTCCAGAAGGTTTCACGTCTTGTAAATCTGGGCTCGACCGACCTTGCAAGTCCGGTCGCAAGTCCGGTCCGGCCCAGTATTTCAGTTTTAAAATCTGTTTTTGGGTTTTTCCTTACCCATTGTCTCCCCAATCTTTACCAATACTTCCCCACATGATTTAGCAGTAATTAAACACTCTAAATCACCTTAGTTCATCCACCAACTTGCTACTCAATTCCTATACAACTTACACCAATTTTCATCATCTCAATTCAACACTTACATTATTTTTCTTCACACTAATGCTACAGATTTTGGTTCTCCACATCATGCTACAGATTTTTCCGTCAACACTTGTCCTCCAATACTCCCTCAACTAATGCTATTCCTAGCATCCAAATACATTACCTTACACTCTAATTTCATCCCATTTACAAACTCATTCCAAAATCTGTTTCAAGACACTACACACTCCTTTTAAACTCTCCAAAATCTGTTCCAAATGTATCTAAGTCCTCAAATTCCTAGATAAAATTCGACATAGTCTCCCTATAATTCTTACTTGTTCACACACCATTTCAGCTCACAATTTGCTCATTCACATACCTGTTTATTCAATACACCATACACACCATTCAATACTACTACAACAACAATAAAATTCCTGCACACATACACATACTACCCATGGTTTTCCCAAGCTTTTAAACATCATTTAAAACTTCAAAACTGTTACAACTTCATTACTCACTATACTACAATATACTCACTACTCATTACTCCATTCACTACTCATTTTACTACTCCAAAAACTGTTACAATACTACATACAAATCTAGCTCAAGGTGAAGATAATTACCTTGTGTTTCTAGTTTTCTTTCTTCCTTTTTCCTTCTCTTCCTTTCTTCTTTCCTTCTTCTTTGTTCTTCCTCACACAATGCACAATACTACAACCACCATACCAATACACACTACCATTTAACATTCATTTTGCACTAACCCTAGAATTTAAATGTTTTAGGGTTTAGAGAGGAGTATTACCTTCCAATGAATGGATGAAGTTCTTGACTAGCAAGAGAACAAGATTCCTAGCCCAACAAGAGAGCCAAAAACGGCTGGAACAAAGAGGGCCAAGAGTTCAAAAACTGAAAATCCTTATAATGTCAATGAGAGCTAGAAATGAAGGATTTTCGAAATTCTTTTTACCTCAAGACACTAGTAGAAAAAGGGTCATTTTCGGCGGTTCTTTTGGGCCTTTTTCGGCGGTTTTAAACCGCCGAATATTACACCGCCGAAAAAGGCCCTTCCAAAGTTTCGGCGGTTTTATAACCGCCGAAAATAACAACCTTTTTCGGCGGTTCCAAACGCCAAAACCGCCGAAAATGACCGCTGTCCCAGCTCAAAATGAGGTAAAAAACATTTTCGGCGGTTCCTAGTAAGAACCGCCGAAAATAAGTAAAAAACTGGCTATTTTCGGCGGTTCTTAGCTAAGAACCGCCGAAAATAGCCAGTTTTTTACTTATTTTCGGCGGTTCTTACTAGGAACCGCCGAAAATTCTATTTTTTTTTTTGGTTTTTTTCGTTTTAGTTTACAATCCCACATATGTCAACAAACCTGTAAAATACAGATACAACATCCAGATATATCCAAATATCTCTCTACGTCATATTGTAGAGGATGTCAATCACTCTTTGTAAGAGAATTGTCAAAAAATCAAAATAATGATGAAATGGTCACAAATGACCAACAACACATTTCAAATGGTCACAAATGACCATATACAAACCATTTCAAATGGTCACAAATGACCATATAGATATACAACTACCAAGATATTCATTGTACCCAAACCGGTCATCTTTCACAAGCCTAGCCATCAATTTCTAAACATTAACGTTCTAAATAACAATTCGATCGAAAAAACAAAGTGAAAATCAAACTAAATTCATATAGACAAACTCCGCCCATTCCTCCAACATAGCGTTGATCATTTGTCTGTCGTATTCGCCAACATTAGAGAAAACCTTTTGAAAAACAAAACAATACAAAATGAGTTAATCATTAAAGAAATACATTAAAATTAAAGAATATATATATATGACTTAACATACATTTTCTAATTGATCCTGCATCTCACCAAAAAGGGTGATTATGTCATGCATATATCTCATGACATAATACCCACACTCCGAACCCCCGGGCTGACGTGGACACTTGAACAAAGAAAAGAAAAAGGATTAATTACATAAGACATTTGTTCTATCAATGAAAAACAAGTGATGCATGTACCTTCACTGCAGTCCAGGGGACAGCACCTCTTATCCTTATAGCAAGATGTGTAGTCATAACACTTTGATATATACTGCACATTAAATGTCATAAATGTATATTAATAAAATTAGGATATCCATGCACAACAAAATTAAATTAAAAGAATTGAAATGCATAAAGAAGTGGTTTATAATGTACTTACGTGTTAAGGTGTGGCTTTATCTTGATATTACTCGGCACTGTATGCCGAAGCGGATCAAGATATAGTATACGTGCACGATCCAAACACAACACCAGTAGGACCCAATGACCACTATGTAATACCAAAACACAACATGTCATTATAATGTCAAAATCAACAAGTAGATCATGCTTAATGGAATTAAAATGATAAACACAAGTTATTACCTTTGATGGTAGGGCATCAGGAGATATTTCTTTCTCGCATTGATGCTGTTAGCAATCGCACGCTGTAAGTAGAGCTTACTACCTTGTACATCAGACATCACAGCAGTGTATGACGTTCTCTCAGGACATAGAAATCCATACTTGGTAAGTGAAAAAGTTTGCATTTTCTCATGCAAAAACCTATTCATTAATTAAAAGATATAGTAATTAACATTGTTTCAGGGCATCACTTTATAACTTAATTACCAAAAAAGACTAATACTTACAGAATGAATGAGTGGACAACAGTGATAGGCACCCAGTCAGATTTCAGGATGTCCTGCAAGTCGTTTGTCCACAAGTCGACTTCTAAAACTTCTTCATAGTGAAGAATGTCAGGTTCAAAGCTAAGAAGGATAGAATCTTTATCAGCTGGGAAGTCACGGATCACATCATGCAACACTTTCATGTTTGGCCCCAAGCGTGCATATATTGAATCATCCACCAAGTTTTGTTTGGTAACGACATTGGTGGATGCTCTGTATCCAGAAGATGTAATCTTTGACTTCTTTTTTTCAGGAGACTTTGATTTCTCCTTTAATGCCTATTTGCAATCGACATACATTACTAATCATGAACTGAACATCCACACACTTATAATTTACTACAATAACTATATTAAAGGTAGTATTGGGCGTACCTTCATACACTTCTGAATCAGGCGAACAGGCCATTGAAGAAATGCACCCTTTGCGGACCGAACCGTGCTGTACTCCTCCGTAGGTACAGGGAGTGCTAAATCAGGACACGTGTATATCGGTTCGTCCACAGACACTCTCCCGTGATACGGCTGTAATGGCATGCCATGGACCACGTCATTCGAGCGTGATGTGTACACTCTTCCTTCTGCAACTGGTATATTTTGATTGTTGTACGGGAGCAAGAGGTTGCAGTTTATTGGATCCTACAATTTAATCAGATTAGTAGATGATTGAACTGATAAATAAGTAATAAACGATATGACAAGTAATAAAACAGTTAAAGATATAAAAATTTACCTGTACAGATGCGTAAGGATACGGATCATTAGACTCTGTGCTTGTGTGCAGTCCAGCAGGATCAGAAGCAGGATCAGAAGCAGGAGCATATCCATAAGAAGGATCAGAAGCAGGAGCATATGGCTGAGGTGCACCAGTCCCCTGACGCACTTCAGCAAGGATCTCATCCCTCAACTGATCTCTGAAGCTAGTGAGGACACGTAAATGCTCATCATACGGGATCATCCTCTCCTGACTACTACTTCCTTTCCTCGACCCGGGGTTTCCAAATACTTTTCTTATCCCTATGTTAACCCCCCCTAACCCCACTGCTCGGCCTGGATGATCTTTCTTTCCTAGCGCCCGAGACAGCTGGTCATCATGTCGATCAGGAGCCCAAGTCCCTTGGGTTGCTTGCTCATTCATTTCAGCCTTTAGAAGTAAATGCATATAGGATTTATAATAAATTATAGGATTGAAATATTGAATTTGAAAAAATAATAAGGATTAAACAAAAGTACTTACCATCTTATCAACAATTTCCTTCGTTTTCTCGAAGGGATACAGACGCTCTCCAGTTTTTGGGTCTTTCTTAGTGCGTGAAAGCTTCCAAAATGTACCCCGTTTCTGGTGCTCATCTAGAGTGCTCACATCCGATGGCAACTCCCCTTCTGCCACCCACTCAGGAACTCTTCTGTTAACCCCTTTAGCACCCAGCAAGTGACGATATTCATTCTTCTTCGCATTCGCTGACTGGGCCTCACGATACTCCTATTATCAAGTAAACAAAAGTACACGATGATGATTAAAAACATATACATATGTAAACCTATTTGTATGTATATACAATACTTAATTATTTAATAGTTAGTATGTACCTTCGTCTCCATCTTCTTGTCATAAAACTGCTGCCACTTCTCTTGGGTTATTGCTGTGTAGATCTCCCAAGGCTGGCGTGTGTCGCCGTCAGGCCGCTTAAGCTTCTTGGTGATGAACCATTTGACCAGATCATGCTTATGATCTGAAAATTTTTTGCGCATCATCGATTTTACCATGGTGTAGTACTCGGTTTCTTCAGGTATTCGATATCGTTTCTGCATATCATCATAAATGAAAAGGATGTTAGTTATGCATACTTGTAAATCGTATCCATAAATACTGCAACTATTGTTTATTTACCTGTACGATCTCAAACATCTGCTTCTTCAATCCTTCGTCAACCTGAGGCCAGGAGAGAGTGATATCACAATACTCTCGCACTATGATGCCCAGCTCAGTAGTGAAGTCTCCAGCCCATTCCCCAGTCGGTTGTAGATACTCATTAAACTGCAGCGGCTTCGACTCAATCTTTTTGGACTTCAGAGCTTTTGTAGGACCTCGAGGTTTCACGGTCCTGCTCTCTGGGATCTGCGAATCAGAAGGTCCAGCTTGTGTGTCTGCAGCTGGCACATCAGACACTATATTCTCGGCGGTGCCACTACCCCCCTCATCAGTCCGGGCCCTTGAGTTGCGGCCCTTCCCTCCACGTGTTTGCCTCTTCCTCGGTCGGGCTGCATCAGACAGAATCTCACCGACCGGATCGTCCATATCATCCATTTGACTGTCTGCACAGATAAACAATATGATATTAATAACAACAAAACAAATAATATAAAAATACATAATCAGATATCATAAAAAATTAATATTTAATTACCTAACAAACAAACACATCATTTATGGTTTTTCGACCCATAGACCCTCATCATGATCAGACCTAGTATACACTACATCGTCTGGAATATCGACAATGTTGGTGGCAGGAACACTGTTAGAAAAGGGTGGTGTCTCATCAAATAATAATTCATCGTCATCAACATCTTGATCAACATTTGTGATCACAAATCTTTTCCCTGGTAAAACTACTGACCATCTAGAATCGATGGGATCTTCTATGTAAAATACTTGTTCACAGTCCTTGGGAAATATGAACGGATCGTGTGTAGGACCAAGACTTGATAAATCAACCAAATTAAACCCATCCTCAACCCGATAACCGTGTCTGTAATCCACCCACTTGCATTTGAAAATAACAAACTTTTGAAACTGATAATCAAGTTCCCAAATATCTTCAATACATCCATAATACAACCTCGAGGTTGAAATCGCTGAAGCTCGGGTGTACAGAGTTGTTGCTGCTTCTACTTTCACCCCGCTATTCTGGTTTAAACATCTATCATCTTGTCGTTTTGTCCAATAGGTGAACCCATTGATGTCATACCCCTCGTAAGATACAGCAGTGGAACCAGGTCCCAAAGCTAACCAACGGAGCTCTTCACCTACATTATCAGGCGCTAGTGATGCAAGTTTCATAACATGGTCTCTAAACCATGAACAAAAGGTCTTGTTTTGCTCTTTTGTCAGCCAAACAATATTCCTCCCAGGATATTGACCTCTTAGTGTAGTCATGTGTTTCTCAAAAAATGGCTCAATAATCTCAAGGTGATGTAAAACGAACAAATGTGCTAACTCCATTGAGGATGAATCAATTGCCACAATTTTTTTCCCAGTAACACCTTGACCTTCTGTCCCTCCCGTGTGTCTAGGTTGTGGTACTCCAATAGCAACTGCACCCTTTAAGTATTCAGTACAAAATTCTGTCACTTCTTCGGTTATTGTCCCTTCTATAATACTTCCTTCAGGTCGATATCTATTCTTCATCCTTCCCTTCAAAATTCCCATGTATCTTTCAAACGGATACATGTACCTCAAATATATTGGACCACATAATTTGATTTCCCTAACAATGTGAACAACTAAGTGAACCATGATGTCAAAAAAAGAGGGTGGAAAATACATTTCAAGTTGACAGATCGTAACAACAACATCACGTTGCAGACTGTCAAGTGTATCAGCATCCACGACTTTATTACACACTGCATTCAAAAAGAAACATAGTCTTGTAATTGCATTTCGGACATCCTTCGGCAATATACCTCGAATGACAACAGGAAGGAGATGCAACATCAGAACGTGATAATCATGAGATTTCAACCCGACCAATTTCAAGTCCTTCATTGACACAAGACTTTTCCAGTTGATGAATAACCCGTAGGAACCTTAAGGGAATGAAGACATTTGCAGAAGCTGATCTTCTCATTCTTAGACAAAGTGTAACATGCTGGAGGTAAATATGTTCGTTTGCCTCTTTCTTGAGGATGCAACTCCTCACGTATGCCCATAGCTTCCATATCTCTTCGAACCTTCATTCCGTCTTTTGTTTTCCCAGGTATGTTAAGCAAAGTCCCAACAACAGCCTCACCAACATTTTTGACAATATGCATAAAATCAAGACAATGCCTAACAGATAAATGTCTCCAATATGGAAGTTCCCAAAATATTGAACATTTTTTCCAGATGTTTTTTTGGATAGATTTGGACGGAACACCGAAAACATTCTCAATGTCTTTCACCTTTTCATAGATCTCTTGAGAACTCAAAGGTATACGAGCAACACGTGTTTCAGTTTTTCCGTTGAATAACTTCCTTTTTTTACGGTACGGGTGTGCTGCTGGCAACAATCTACGATGACACATGTACACGTTTTTGCCAGAAAACTTTAGACGATCAGAACAAGTGTCGTCCTCACATATTGGGCAAGCAAATGTGCCTTTCACCGTGTATCCAGATAAATTCCCGTACGCTGGAAAGTCATTCACTGTGCAAAACAACATGGCACGAAGTGTGAAGTTTTGTCTGGCGTAACCGTCATAAACCACTGTCCCCTGATTCCATAGCAATTTCAAATCGTCAATCAGCGGTGCAAGATATACATCGATATTATGTCCGGGTTGTTTAGGACCAGAAATCAACAATGATAACATAATGTATTTTCGCTTCATACACAACCACGAAGGAAGATTGTAAATAAACAATAGAACAGGCCACGTGCTGTGTTGACTACTTAGAGTGCCGTAGGGATTCATCCCATCTGTACATAGCCCGAGTCTCAAATTTCGATTATCACTGGCAAAATCTTCAAATCTTCTATCGATAGTCCTCCACTGTGGTGAATCAGCTGGATGTCTCAGCTTGTCATCATTTTTCCTTCCTTCTGCGTGCCATCTTAAATTTTGGGCATCTCTGACATTTGCAAACAGACGTTTGAACCTTGGTATTATGGGTAAATACCAAATGACTTTTGCTGGAGGACTTTTTTTCTTAGAATTGGATGATTGGCCGTCCTTATGTTTATAGCGTGACAAATGACATTTTGGACACTGATTCAAATGTTTATTCTCTCCTCTGTATAATACACAACTGTTTGGACATGCGTGTATCTTTTCATACTCCACACCCATAGGACACATCAACTTTTTTGCATCATAAGTGGATGTAGGAAGATTGTTATCATCTGGAAGCATGTCGTGGAATAGTTCTAGTATTGCCGTAAAACTCTTATCACTCCAGCCGAATCTTGCTTTCATATTGAACAAGTGTAGCACGGATGTCAATTTTGAAAATTTGGTGCATCCGGGGAACAAAGGGGACCGTGATGCGTCAACTAATCTTTGATATTCATCGGGCTTGTCTGTGAAATTATCCTCAACATCTTGCAGCATAGAGTTCAGTTCTTCAATCTTTTCACTATCATCGTTGATTTCAGTGTCACTCTGATCACACTCATTATTAGGAAATGTGGTATCATCGGTAACCTTTCTTGTTTCACTGTTCTGCTGGGTGGAAGTATGCACCCTGCTACTACCTTCTAAAGACTCGCCATGCAAAAACCATATCTTATAGTTTGGCATAAATCCACGTCGTGATAGATGAAATCTGATAGCATGTAGGTTAGGGAATTTGTTGCGAAGTTCGCACTGTGCACATGGACAGGGAATGTGAGTGTCGTTCATCCTTTTCTGATGACAGAGAGCTGCTTTGCAAAATTCATTTTCCACTTTCGATTCAAAATAATTCCCTCGCAGACCGTACATCCATTCACGGTCCATTCTACAAACAACCAGTCAAAATTTAAAAAATGTTTAGAAAAAAGTGTTATAATGTAAAATAACTTAACTAACATTTAAAATATTAAATATAAAAAATAACAATAACTAACCTATCTTCGGAAAAGGATATATATCGATATTGTTCTTACACGGCGAGTCTGTATAATATATATAATACGCTATCTTATATAACTACTTGGTTGTGTTATATGCATATTATATATGTATACACATCTATAATATATATACTACTTGATGATATATATATATGTATATATATATATATAAATATATATAGTTGGTTATTTTATTTTGTTATATTTTATATGTATACCTACTCAACTAACTAGCTACTAAATATAAATAAACTAACTACACAAACAATTTACAGAACACCTTGCTGGCATATACATTATTTTGTGGTTATTCTATCGTGTTATATATATATATATATATATATATATATATATATATATATATATATATATATATATATATATAATCCTGCAACTAACTATTATATTGTAATCAACAAATTATACAAACAATTAATGCACAATTCCTACTAAAATTTCGCCATAGTTCACCTACTTTCCTTACTCATCCACACATATCCTTTCTCATCCACACATATCATTTCTCATCCAAATCATTCCTATTCTAGCCACACCCTTACAAGGGTCCTACCAGAAATAACGGAAATCCTTAATACATCAATACACCATCAAACATCAATACCAATCCTTATGCACAATATACTCGGCTCCGAGGCCTACAATTCACTTACTAATGCACAAATAATCAAAACTTCATTATTTTGTGGTTATTCTATCGTGTTATATATATATATATAATCCTCCAACTAACTATTATATTGTAATCAACAAATTATACAAACAATTATGCATGATAAATTGAAATTGATTTAGGTTGAAAAAAAAAACTAACCGGTATTTGGAAGGACGAGGATCAAGCGGAAGCGGGTGGCGAGTGAAGACGACGATGAGCTAGCTAACGCGACTACTAGTGCCAATCTTGTGTAATATCTAAATGAAGAAAACACAATACAATTGATACGTCAATTCACCAAGGTCATTTACTTCTCAAAAATTCACATAAACAATGGTAAGATAGCAAAAAAAATCACTGAAATTGGTTAAATCATTTCATCGAACACCTTGCGAGCGTATAGTTTATTTTCTAAAATTGCCCACATATTGAATTTCCAATCAAACCAATCAATCAATTACAATCCAAAATACATATATCAATCAACAATTACATATAAACAACAATTAAGGACCCAATTCAACAAAATTTCAATACTTTCGAATTGGAGAAAACAATACCTGTTCGCGTTCGATATTCGCCGGAGGAGACGGGGGGTAGGGCGCGAGGGGCGGAAGCGGCGGCGGCGCGGGTGACGGCGCAGTGACGGGGCGGCGCTGGTGCGGCAGCGACAAGGAAGAAGAGAGGCGATTTATGGGCGATTTGAGGGCGATAACAGACACGGTCGAGGAAGAAGAGGCGCAGCAGAGCTTAATCGAGTCGAGTCGGGGTGCTAGGGTATAAGAAAAAACACTCATTTTCGGCGGTTCCTATATACAACCGCCGAAAATAGTCAAGTAAAAGACACATTTTCGGCGGTTGTATATAGGAACCGCCGAAAATGAGGCTTCGACTTGATCATTTTCGGCGGTTCCTATATACAACCGCCGAAAATGTGTCTTTTACTTGACTATTTTCGGCGGTTGTATATAGGAACCGCCGAAAATGAGTCTTTTACTTGACTATTTTCGGCGAAAATTAAAAACCGCCGAAAATGAGGGGCCGAAAATGGCCATTTTTCTACTAGTGATGATGACTTCCTCTCACCAAGGGGAACATTTCCCACTTTTCTAAATTCGAAAACAAGCACTTTCATCCCCATGGGTGTTCTTGCTTTGGAGCTTGGAGACCACCATTAGAAGCCCCTTCTTCATCTCTTTGGTTTAAGGTAAAAAGGAATCCAAAAGCACCACCTTTTCTTGCTCTTATTCTCAAAATAGAAATTTCTAAGTTGTGAGCTCCTATCCTTTTTGTTCCAGTCGATTTTGGCATTGTTGGAGGAGTAGAAATATTGTTCTTGAGCTATTCTAAGCTTCATCTACTCCCTTGCAAGGTAATATATTCCTAAACACTAAAAACTTACCTTAAGGGTTTTAAAGAATGGTTAAGGGTTATTGGTATTAAAATGGTGTGTATATATGGGCTGTAGTGTTAGAGAATTTAATCTACAAACCGGTGGAAAGAAAAGAAAAGGAAGAAGGAAGAAGCAAGAAGAAGAAAAGAAAACTAGAAGAAGAACAAGGTAATTATGCTCTCTTGTGTAGTCTTGTAAATACCTTTTTGTAACAGATTTTAGTAGGGTAAGATGTGTATTTGAAATTAGTAGTGAGTAGTGGGACAATGTGGAAGAAGAACAAAACTGTTTGAAGCTTAAAAGACATTTAAAAAACTTGTCAAAACATAGTTGGGAATGGGATGTTGTGTGTAGGAATTTATTGAGTGTTTAATGTTTAGTATTGTGTTGGAGAGCTTGGTATATTGTTGTTATTGATAAACAGGTGAGATGAATGAGAATGTGAGTGGAAATGATGTGGTGAGAATGTAAAAATATAGGGGAGACTATAGCAAATTTTACCTAGGAACTAGAGAACTTAAGAGCTAGAAACTAAGTAGGAAATACACTTTGAAAACAGATTTTATAAGGAGCTAGTTAAGGGGTAGGTTTGGAGGGATGGTTAATGCACTATAAGCTCTAGAAATGACATTAGAAGAGGGAGCTATAGAAGGAGAGAGTGAGAGTCAAAATCTGTAGCATAACCATACTAGGAAGAAACAATGTGAGTGTGGTAATGGAATTTGGGAAGAACAAGTGTGTAAATTAGTATAGAAAATGAGTGATGAGTTAATGAATGAACTAAGGTGTGTTAGGAGGTTTAATTAGTACTAAAACATGTTAGGGTGTATGTAAAAAGATTGGGGAAGAAATGGGTAAGAAAGGAAATGAAAAACAGAATCGGTAGGCATGTTCTGCTACCGACCGACCCAGAGGCTGGATCGGTCGGTGGGTCGGTCGGGGCATAAATAACTAAACGGAAATCTTCTGGAACAGACCGACCCAGAGGCCGTGAGTCGGTCGTGGGTCGGTCACGACGGGTTCCAGGGCCAAAACCTTTTTGGAATGGACCGACCCAGAGGTGTATAGGTTGGTCGGAACAGTTGTGGGTCGGTCGGAAGAATTTCAGAGAACAGAAAACTTACTGGAATGAGCCGACCCAAGGAGTTGGGTCGGTTGGTGGGTCGGTCGGCCCAAACCTACAAAAAAAATAAAATAAAATAATAATAAAGGTAATAAGTATATGTATATATATATGTATACCCACATATACATATGTACATATGTACATAGGAACACCATTGTTAAGTAAGGAAATAGAATTAAAGTAATGAAGAGTAAGTAAATAATGTGTAAGTGTATGAATTGTAAAGGTATAGGAATTATGAGTTAGGAAATGTATTAGGAATACGAGTTAAGATAGTTGTAGATAATTAATCACTCGAATTATATGTGTAACACCCCTCTCCTTAAACACGTAATAATCTCTCTCATAGCAATAAATAAAACGTCTTACAGCGGAAGAAATAATAACAACAATAGTACTCACTCGGGTGTCACCGGCCATTACTCGCCCATGCGAGTAACGAAGCCAAACTATATCCAACAGCCAACATAAACAAACTGCTAACCGCTGTGATAACGAGATAACTCCTATACATCATACTAAGTCCATAAACCATAAACGTCGACAAGTGAGCATCTACTCCATGTGCGGTAATTAAAATAAACTCTAACTACCCTGATCCTGCACTTCGGCTTTGGCGATAATCAACAACCTGCACAATGAGTGTAGTCTCAGCGATAAACGCTGAGTATGCCGGGCCTGGACCCTAATGGTCACTTAGTCATTTTAACCATCTTATTATTAGATTGGTTTCATGCTTTTCCATTTTACAGTTATGATCAATACTGTAATATACATGCATAAATATACATAATCATCCATCCAAACATTCATAAACACTTAACCATCCATCCAATTCAAACAGTCATAAAATATCACAACCAACAATTGTATATCGAACATATCGAATAATAATACTGAATAAACGCCATAGCGAACACCATCCTTTGTTAATTTAATTTGGCCTTTAAGGCCCCATCCATCCAAACCATGTTAATTAAATACCAGTTGGGCGTCATGTTAGGACAACCCGATAACCTCACCATGGACAGTAGTCCGCCCGTACACACAAAGGTGCTCATCTCGCCAGAGGTCCGGAGGCCCCTGACTATTCACCTTACCTCGTAAGGCGTCCATATAAAGGCTGTAGCCACCTGACCCACGATCCAAATAGGGCTCGTTGGGTATAAAACTGGAGCGGAACCCGATCGGGAACCCCTTAGTGATCACAAATGCGCAACCAGGTAGTTCGTAAACTATACTGGATTCCTCACCTCAACTCACACCATCTCTCTCATAATGTTTAAGATATGCTCTTAGTCTTATGGAGAATATAATTTATTAATTAGCTGCCCAATGGGTCTCACGCATACCTAGAAGTAATCTAGGTTATATTCATGTTCGAGATCCATGCTCTAGAGACCGACAATGTCGTGACTCATACCTAAGTGTTTTACTTAGGTTACCATATACTTAATATTAATACTAAGGGTATTATATATTAAGTAACTGTCATGTTATCTCATTAAACGCATATGTATGTTTATATAAGTTGATCTATAGTCGACGTAGTGCTAGTCTCGTAGGACGCCCGTGCATAAATAATTAATGCAGTAACACATAATCACATACACGTATCCAAAACATATAACACACAAGTGATATCAACCAAATCCGAGCCCAAGGAATTCCTTAGGACAACTCGGATCAAACCCCTTTACATACCGTACACCTTAGACCAAGGATGCGCAGTGTACACCACTAGCTCGTCAAGCGCCTTCGTCTGAAGTATGATCTAAACGGTAATGAACTATAAGTCAGTCTCCATGACTAACTAAATCCGGTACTTCCGAATAACAAGTAACCCCGACAGTTCATCCCCGGATTTCTACAGTTAATTGTTACGGGTTTCTCTAAACCGGTCGGCTTGTTACTAAAACTCGTATGTCGAAATATTTCGACTGTTAAGTTTAATTCGTTATATTTCTTTAATCTTATCCATCATTTAAATTTAGGTATATAACCTATAGTTGCATGTATGCATGCATTACTTATTATATTATATTATTTTCCCACCATCCATTATAATACATTGTATTATATAATCCATTATCTTTAGTAAACTATATTTCCATTCAAAAACTTATAACTTATAGTTTGTAACTATTTCCATGTAATAATCTCCACCATTATATTATATGGTTTCCAACCATAATATATATCCATCCTTATATACAATATTCTTGTATCTGTATATATTTACCATATAGGTAAGTTTCATGAGTTATAAAACTCTTATATTATATGTTACATTTTATCATCTTATATTAGATGATTATTCCCATTAATTGTATTATATTTATACAACTTATATTAAGATTATTATCCTAATATTATGTAACATTTTATGTTGTATAATTACAACTCCTAAGGTTTATTCAATATATACCTTAGTTTATAAATCTTATTTATTTATAGTTTGTCACATTATTTAATGTGAATATCCTTACTTATATTAATTCCATTAAAACCATTAACACCATATAATTGTTATAATACTTATAACATTGTAGACCATAGTCTAAAATTCATATTTCCAACCTTAATAATTCGGTACAGCCCTTTTCTTTATTTTAATTTCATTTTGACCACATAACATTATGTAATGTTATACCATATACTAATATCATATAATATGATATTTTTATTTCCTTTAATTTATAACCTATAGTTTTGATATAAAACTATATTATATTACCGAGAAGGCAACAAGGTTATAACCTTATTTCTTTCCATATCCCATAGTTTTATTTATTTACAAAATCACCCCATTATTTATACCATGTTATATATATATCATATAATATAACATTTTTAACTTATTATATGGTATAACCTATGGTTTTATTTTAGTAAAATTACCGAACAGACCTTGTCTGTTTATTAATTGATTTCCAACCCCTTTAACTTTCCAAATTTATAATTTGGTCACATATATAATGTTATGTTATATATATATCATATATTATAACATTTTAAACCTTAATATTAATATAACCTATGGTTATATATATATATATTATTAGATTTCCGAACAGAACCCATATATGTTCTATATTATTTTTCTAACCCACCAAGTTTCTATAATTGCCATTTGGCCCATCTTATAACATATAGTTTTATAATATCATTAAAACTATATATTATACACACATCTTATTAAATACTCTTATATTATTCTAAAAATCACCACCCAAGGGTTATAGTTAACATTACTAACCCATATATACTCGGTTATTATTATTCCACCACATATATTTATCCAAAGTGTCACAATGACATAATAACTATATATTATACATATATAGTTTATTTTAAATTCCAAAATCAACCAAATAAAGTCCTAAAAATTCCTAATAGCCCATGGGTGTTTATAATACCATTTTACACCCTTTATTTTCGGTAATAACATAGTTACCACATATGTTATAAAATTGTTACAATTAAATACTTATCTTATTATAAAACCTTAAATAAGTTATTTAACTTATCTAATTTGGTCAAAACCTACCATATGGTCAAGGTTGACCTCCTTAATATTGCCATGACCATTAATTTCCATATATTACGGTTTGTACCCCATATTTTTCAGAAATGACCATTTAACCCCAAAACTTTATAAAATCTTATAATTTTTATTTAAACTCATTTAAACCTCTAATTTTCGGCTTTATTAATATATAGCCCCCAAATTTAATTTAATTTAATTACACTTTATACCCCATTTCCTTGCGGTAATATGTATTTGCTACTTAAACTTAATTAAAACCTTATAAATACATAAATAAAATGGCCTAAAGTACATGGCCTTATTACAAACATTAGCTTATAAAATAAATTACACATAAATGCCCAAAAATGCTTCAAACTCTCGGCCTCTCCCATATGTTTTCCATATTTACCAATTTTCCACATAATGTCTTAAATTTGACAATTATGTTAATTAATTACTTATATAAATTTACTAAACCATTCCTTAATCACCTAAGGTCAAAATAAGACCTTAATAACCATATTCACTCACGACATATACATACACATATGTATAAACACATATTAATATACCAAGTGGAGGTTTAAGTGATTTATACCTTATTTTTGCCAAGTTTAGGCCTTGTTTGGCCTCGACTGTTTGGAGATAAATTTTCCACAGCTTAGTTTACATGTTTTCAAACAGAAATTAAGGCATGATTAGTCTCCAAACAAGAGCTAACCATAAGAAGTGTTTAATGTATATTTTCAAGGTAAAATTTACCTTAGAATAACAAGGCAAGCTAAGGTGTTATTCGGCCTGTTTTTACAGAAGAACAAGAGCATCAAAAGGTCTCCTAAATCAAGCTTGAAAATCGGAATAAATCAGCTAAGAAGATGGCTAATTTTCACCTTGATTAAAATGCCAAAAATGGTGTTTTTGGCATGGATTTGGCTATTCCTTCAAGCTCTTGATGTACCAACTGACTAAGTATGTTAAGAAGAAGATAATAAGCCTAAGAGAACAGGTTTTACAGCCGGTAATGAAAGGAAACAAGATATAAGTGCTTAAAGCACATTTTTATACCTTCAGAACAAGATTAGAATTCTCCACCTCCTTCCCTTGTTACAGCCAAGAATTGCCCTTATTTTAACCTCCAAAACAACCTAGAACCATGGATGGAAATGGTTGATGCTTAGCTCCATGGAAAGAGGAAAGAAATGTGAAGAGAATGAACATAAAATGGCTTAATAAGCTTACCTATGTCAATTGGTGTTCTCTTCTGAATTTGATGTGTTCCTACGGTTTTGGAGAAGCAAAAGAGAGGATGAAGAAGCTTGGTGTCGGCTGGGAAGAAAGCAAATGAGGTAAGAAAACTAGTTTTGCCTTTTATGTTAATTAATGTTACTTTATGTAATAGTAAATGATGATTCATTAGATTGGCTAGATATTTATGTTGCTAATGGGTAAGAATGACAGCATATGAGTCAGAAATGGAAGGCTTGGTCAATGGATGACATTTGACTATAGTTTAAGTTAAGAAATTAAATGTTATTTTTGGGTACTATTCACCCAAAATCACCCATTTTGATTTTATTTTTAAACTTTGATTTAGACTTTATAATATAGTCTATCATGTCACATTAATGATATAAAGAATGTAATCTAGTCTTTAAAGTGACAAAAAGTCAATATCTTAGAGCTCATACACAAAAACGTGCATTAAGGAGTTTTAGCGCACATTTTGTGTCACAAGGTGTTTCCGGGCTTAGTTTTCTTTGCGAATGGTTTTTTTGTGTTCCTTACATGATAATGGATCTTAGGAATCCAATTTTATATCAAATAGAGGTCATAAGACCTTTAAGGTTTCTTAGAGCACATTTTTGCCCTACTTGATCTTGAAGCATGTAAATGCTTGTTCTTTGTGTTGTAGTGTTGTCCAACGATTGTAGTATGTTTAGTTATGTGTTAATATGCTTAGGAAAAAGTTTTAGGTCCTAATAAGTTCATTTGGGTATGTATTAACCCTTAATAGTCAAAGGGTGCAATATCTTGCTTTGTGTTGACCATCGTTGTTCTCAATTGACTTTTTAAGGCATGTTTAGGCCTTAATTAATGTGATTAGATGTTTAATCCATGTTTTATTAGTTTGGGGTATTTCAATCTACCCCCCTTAAAAAGACTTCGTCCCGAAGTCGCTTCATCCAATAGGTATGTATATAAATATATAACTACCCATTATTCCCATAATGTATATCTATGTGATATATCATTTACACACATCGTATTGTGCTTATACCGCACATAGCCATCACTTTGTGGCGTTAATTCAATCATATATGGATAGAGGTGATCCATCAGCACCATTATTTCCTATCAATTCTACAAACCCTGACAACCTCCCCGAGGTGTCCATAACATACCATTCTTCCTCATTCCACAGCTAATGATTCATTTCGTATCTAGGCGATACCATATGTAATCATTCTACAAGGTAATATAACTATATATATATATATATCACAAGTAGCATAAGAAAGTATTACACACATGGGTGTAAATACAACATTCAAACAGGTATCTCATACGATACATACATAAAAGTGCACATCACACACAAACAAACCAACAACGTACACCCCGCGTACCACCATAACCAACAAAACCTTGTATGCCCCGCATACCACCAATTCACTATATGCCATGCATACAAAACAAACAAATAAACAAACCTCGTATGCCCCGCACACCACAAACTACTGTATGCCCCGCATACGAAACAACAAAACTTAGTGCACACACGTGCACAACCAAGAGGCTCTACCCCCTTAAAAAGGGTTACGCCCCCGTACCCCACAATTATATCACAGCCGCTCAACAAGGAGCGCTGGATACTTGGCTCTCAAAGAGTTATCCAACTCGTGGATTATCCTCATATCAGAGAGACGGGTATGACTCTAGCCCTTCCGGGCTCCATAATACATAAAGGGTGAGGCACTGAACTGTTTGTGCTCTCTCCCGAATTCGTTCTAATGGGCCCACTCGCTCCGTATTGAGGTACAGACCCATGAACATAGGCTCAGTTCGTCTCCTTTCATTGCTGTGTATCCTCTCGTTTGGATCACTAGCATACATGCGTGTGTCTTCTCTCACTGATATTCAGCTTGAGGTGTAACATGGCATTGGCTATTGTTAGTACTTAGTGCTCTTTGCACTTGTCTTAGTAATACTAAGACGTACTTGCCTACATGTCCAAGGAGATAAAGCCTGTCATCCGTGTCTCCTAGTGGTTTTGTTCCGGAGTAACACACTATTGTAGTTCTTTGATACACACTCGTGTTGATATCCATTACATCTTCCCGTATTCCCACTAGATTAATAACTGCACAAGTGCAATACCAAAACACTCAGTCCTACAGAGTGCAGAGGCGTAAACGCTCAGCAGCTAATATCTAATGAGTCCAACAGATAAGATGAGCGAATTATCATGTGAGTGGTACATTCCAAGTCCATTATTCCTTGCTTAAGGTATCTGCTAGTATATTAGCTCTGTCTCTCATCATTGTGTAGTCACGCGTTTATGTCTACATCATCTGGTAGATTTCCTCTGGATTGCAAGCATTTGCTCGATCCTTATGAGGGTTCTACATATTATTCGTCCATAATGGGTTTCCTTGTTTCTTTCCTTAGTGTTCACGTCCTTGAAAGGTTTCCTTGTCTTCACTGTATACTGTCTACTGCTCTGTGTTGAAGGTTCTTGATTTCTCTAGCCCATTGGTTTAACTGCAGCTCTTCTCGTCCATCTTCGAGGTAATCTGCATCACTGTCCTTAGTACGGAGTTGACTACTTCTCGTGTTCCTAACACTACTTGTCTACATACATGGGGTACCGTGCTGATACATTACTACTTAGCCGACTAACTCATAAATAAGTCTGTCAGGCCCACATGCTCCTATCGGAGTGCGGTCGTCCCATGTCTCATTTAGTAAACTGGTAATGTCTATCACACGGTTATTGTGAAGTATTCTGTTGTCAATCTCCCTTTGATGGATATCCTTTTTGTTGTTTATTAGTTCGTGTTATCGGTTATCTTGTTGTAAATGCTATTGCCTTAGGGGCATGGTGTAAGTAAAATCCGTGCTATATTCAGCAAAATTGGTTCTCCTATCTCAATCTCATTGAGTACAACACATATTCCTTTCCTCCCTATTTATCATGATCACATCTCATCCATAGTTCATATTCGTTCCCTCATCCGTTTAATTGGATATAATGCAGATTGCATAATAGCTTGAGCAACTTGGCTCTCCACTTCCCAACCATCCTCACTGACGGTGGTGCATCAACAAAGGGTATTCTAATCCATACAAGGTTATGCTTGTCCATAAAGACTAAACATTCATCACTTAGTGATTAGCATTAAATGCGAGTATACACTTATGGTATTTGGCTAATGAGCCATGTCTGAAAATTCTCGAACAATTAAATTGGTGTGGTTTACAATCACAGTGGCTGTATAATTTCTTCAGTTGCAGTGGTTGGACTAACGGTCTTCCCGAGGTTTCATAGGTTTCTGATCTTAAGGTTTGTATGAAAAGTTGATGAAATTTTGGTATATAATAAGAGATTAAAATTAGTAGTAGTTGCAGTTGTAGCACTTGCTGTAGCAAGTGCGCAAGGCAGATGGAAATTTCAGTGGTTTGATTGTCATAGCGCTTGCAATAGCAAGTGCGCCATGCAGGTGGAAATTTTGGTTCAGTAATTACCGGTCTCATTGACTCTGCATCGTTGAGTATGAGCTACATGATGATGTAAGCATTAACATTCTGTTCATATATATATAATTTGTCAAGTTTCAAGGTTATTCGTATCGAGTCCACACAACTAGTCTCAAAAGTCATACACAAAAGGGCGGGTGGTCAATGACACACTCCCACATTTTCACAACATATCTCTATCTAACATCCAAGGTAAGTACATAACAAGGTAAGCAAAAGTCTTCCACCAGCGGTCTCATGGAGTTCAGGGTACTCATGCCCTATCTACTCCCTTGCCCCTCTGGGCTCCAGCATCAGTAGATGTCTGGCCATCCTGACCGCCTCGTGGTACTCCAGATCCTCCAACTGAGGTCTTCTGAGTATTCCTTGGTGGCCTGTAGTTACGGCTCTTAGGGTTCATCCAACACTCGAACTCCCGGTGGCCCTCTTTCTTGCAGCACCGACACTCAACTTTGCGGCCACTGTAGTCGACCCCAGGATGGTCCTTCCCACAACGCTTGCAATAGAAATGGCGTTGGGGCTGTCCGGTGCCTGATGGTAGTATTCAGTTTAAGTTAAAATCTGATGATATAAAGGTTAGGGTTACAATTGAAGTTAAGAGGTACGTGTTCTCACCCTTAGGAGGCGCAGATCTCAGAGGCTGAGCATCTATAGCTGGGCCGGTCAACCGAAGGACGGGCTCTTTCCCCTTCGCTCCCTGGTGACCCTGCTGCCCTTTCTTCTAAAAGAATTTCCTGTTTAAGGTCTCGGGTCAGCATTCATAAGGTATTTGATATGGTAAATAATTTAGAATGGGATAAGTCCTTACTTTCCCTTCTTCTGGCTATCGCCTGGAGATGCTCCTCCACCCTCAGACTCTCCCTCAGGGTTCTTTCTCTTCTTAGTCCCGAGAGTCTCTTCCCGAGTCTGGAGCATTAGCTCCGTCCTCGAGGCAGCATCATAACACTCCTGGAATCTCATTGGTAAGTTCTCACAAAGTTAACCGGTAATGTAGTAAGTAAAGAATTTATGGCTTTCATGTTAATACTTGGATAGTAGAATAGAGGGTAGCACCCATCGCCATCTGGATGCGAAACAACAATCCCCCCCGGAACTTCTCGACCTTCACGGTCTCTGAGTAATCAACTCCGGGGATGAAGTCCAGCAGACCAATGAATCGAGCGTAGTACTCATCCACGGTCAGACCTCCCTGGGATAGTGTCTCGAACTCATGGCGCTTCTTCTGCTTGAGATGTGCCGGATAGTACTTCCCCCCTAAGCAACTCGACAAAGGCAGCCCATGAAAAGTCGGGCGTAGCCAGGTGATGGTCCTTGACCAACCTTCACCAAGTGCTGGCTGCATCCTTCAGATGGAAAGCAGCAATGACGACCTTCTTGTCGGCCGGTACTTGCAAAGCTTCGTAGGCCTTCTCATGTTCAACTATGAAACGCTCCAAGGCTACGGGGTCTGGCTCCCCAGAATATGTAGGTGGTCGAGTCTCGGTAACTGACTTCAGCCAGTTCGTTTCCCTGGGCTGTGGCGGGTGGGCTGGTGTTCCTCCAATTTGAGTACCAAGCTGTGCGAGAACGACAGCAATCGTCTCTACTACTCCTGGAATCACGGGGTCACCACCTCCACCTCTACCAGTACCACGCCCTCTAGTTCCCCCAGACATCTGTAGTACAACATGTCATATAAATACTCGGTAATTTACCCTACACAACCTGTAGATATTGAATTGCCTTTATGGCTAATATATCAAGCATTTTGCGTTACTAAACATTATATCCTTTAAGACGAGTCGTCTCGTTCCTCACAAACGTTTCCCGTAATTTCCCAAGTCCTAAGCTCACTGTCTTAACCTATTTTTTCTCGTCATCAGAGCGGTACTCCGCTCTGGTACCACTTTTGTAACACCCCTCTCCTTAAACACGTAATAATCTCTCTCGTAGCAATAAATAAAATGTCTTACAGCGGAAGAAATAATAACAACAATAGTACTCACTCGGGTGTCACCGGCCATTACTCGCCCATGCGAGTAACGAAGCCAAACTATATCCAACAACCAACATAAACAAACTGCTAACCGCTGTGATAACGAGATAACTCCTATACATCATACTAAGTCCATAAACCATAAACGTCGACAAGTGAGCGTCTACCCAATCCCAAATATACATAACCGTACCATAATACCATTCCCAGTCTGACATCGTTATACAAACAAACTCCATGTGCGGTAATTAAAATAAACTCTAACTACCCTGATCCCGCACTTCGGCTTCGGCGATAATCAACAACCTGCACAATGAGTGTAGTCTTAGCGATAAACGCTGAGTATGCCGGGCCTGGACCCTAATGGTCACTTAGTCATTTTAACCATCTTATTATTAGATTGGTTTCATGCTTTTCCATTTTACAGTTATGATCAATACTGTAATATACATGCATAAATATACATAATCCATCCAAACATTCATAAACACTTAACCATCCAAATTCAAACAGTCATAAAATATCACAACAACAATTGTATATCGAACATATCGAATAATACTGAAGAAACGCCGTAGCGAACACCATCCTTTGTTAATTTAATTTGGCCTTTAAGGCCCCATCCATCCAAACCATGTTAATTAAATACCAGTTGGGCGTCATGTTAGGACAACCCGATAACCTCACCATGGACAGTAGTCCTCCCGTACACACAAAGGTGCTCATTTCGCCAGAGGTCCGGAGGCCCCTAACTATTCACTTTGCCACGTAAGGCGTCCATATAAAGGCCGTAGCCACCTGACCCACGATCCAAATAGGGCTCGTTGGGTATAAACCTGGAGTGGAACCCGATCGGGAACCCCTCAGTGATCACAAATGCGCAACCAGGTAGTTCGTAAACTACACTGGATTCCTCACCTCAACTCACACCATCTCTCTCTCATAATGTTTAAGATATGCTCTTAGTCTTATGGAGAATATAATTTATTAATTAGCTGCCCAATGGGTCTCACGCATACCTAGAAGTAATCTAGGTTATATTCATGTTCGAGATCCATGCTCTAGAGACTGACAATGTCGTGACTCATACCTACGTGTTTTACTTAGGTTACCATATACTTAATATTAATACTAACGGTATTTTATATTAAGCAACCGTCATGTTATCTCATTAAACGCATATGTATGTTTATATAAGTCGATCTATAGTCGACGTAGTGTTAGTCCCATAGGACGCCCGTGCATAAATAATTAATGTAGTAACACATAATCACATACACGTATCCAAAACATATAACACACAAGTGATATCAACCAAATCCGAGCCCAGGGAATTCCTTAGGACAACTCGGATCAAACCCCTTTACATACCGTACACCTTAGACCAAGGATGCGCAGTGTAGACCACTAGCTCGTCAAGCGCCTTCGTCTGAAGTATGATCTAAACGGTAATAAACTATAAGTCAGTCTCCATGACTAACTAAATCCGGTACTTCCGAATAACAAGTAACCCCGACAGTTCATCCCCGGATTTCTACAGTTAATTGTTACGGGTTTCTCTAAACCGGTCGGCTTGTTACTAAAACTCGTATGTCAAAATATTTCGACTGTTATGTTTAATTCGTTATATTTCTTAATCTTACCCATCATTTAAATTTAGGTATATAACCTATAGTTGCATGTATGCATGCATTACTTATATATTATATTATTTCCCACCATCCATTATAATACATTGTATTATATAACATTATTTTAGTAAACTTATTTCCATTCAAAAACTTATAACTTATAGTTTGTAACTATTCCATGTAATAATCTCCACCATTATATTATATGGTTTCCAACCATAATATATATATCCATCCTTATATACAATATTCTTGTATCTGTATATATTTACCATATAGGTAAGTTTCATGAGTTATAAAACTCTTATATTATATGTTACATTTTCATCTTATATTAGATGATTATTCCCATTAATTGTATTATATTATACAACTATATTAAGATTATTATCCTAATATTATGTAACATTTTATGTTGTATAATTATAACTCCTAAGGTTTATTCAATATATACCTTAGTTTATAAATCTTATTTATTTATAGTTTGTCACATTATTTAATGTGAATATCCTTACTTATATTAATTCCATTAAAGTCATTAACACCATATGATTGTTATAATACTTATAACATTGTAGACCATAGTGTAAAATTCATATTTCCAACCTTAATAATTCGGTACAGCCCTTTTCTTTATTTTAATTTCATTTTGACCACATAACATTATGTAATGTTACACCATATACTAATATCATATAATATGATATTTTTATTTCCTTTAATTTATAACCTATAGTTTTGATACAAAACTATATTATATTGCCGAGAAGGCAACAGGGTTATAACCTTATTTCTTTCCATATCCCATAGTTTTATTTATTTACAAAATCAACCCATTATTTATACCATCTTATATATATCATATAATATAACATTTTTAACTTATAAAATGGTATAACCTATGGTTTTATTTTTGTAAAATTACCGAACAGACCTTGTCTGATTATTAATTGATTTCCAACCCCTTTAACTTTCCAAATTTATAATTTGGCCACATATATAATGTTATGTTATATATATCATATATTATAACATTTTAAAGCTTAATATTAATATAACCTATGGTTATATATATATATATATATATATATATATATATTTAGATTTCCGAACAGAACCCATATATGTTCTATATTATTTTTCTAACCCACCAAGTTTCTATAATTGCCATTTGGCCCATCTTATAACATATAGTTTTATAATATCATTAAAACTATATATTATACACACATGTTATTAAATACTCTTATATTATTCTAAAAATCACCAAATTTTACCCAAGGGTTATAGTTAACATTACTAACCCATATATACTCGGTTATTATTATTACACCACATATATTTATCCAAAGTGTCACAATGACATAATAACTATATATTATACATATATAGTTTATTTTAAATTCCCAAATCAACCAAATAAAGTCCTAAAAATTCCTAATAGCCCATGGGTGTTTATAATACCATTTTACACCCTTTATTTTCGGTAATAACATAGTTACCACATATGTTATAAAATTGTTACAATTAAATACTTATCTTATTATAAAACCTTAAATAAGTTATTTAACTTATCTAATTTGGTCAAAACCTACCATATGGTCAAGGTTAACCTCCTTAATATTGCCATGACCATTAATTTCCATATATTACGGTTTGTACCCCATATTTTTTAGAAATTACCATTTAACCCCAAAACTTTATAAAATCTTATAATTTTTATTTAAACTCATTTAAACCTCTAATTTTCGGCTTTATTAATATATAGCCCCCAAATTTAATTTAATTACACTTTATACCCCATTTCCTTGCGGTAATATATATTTGCTACTTAAACTTAATTAAAACCTTATAAATACATAAATAAAATGGCCTAGAGTACATGGCCTTATTACAAACATTAGCTTATAAAATAAATTACACATAAATGCCCAAAAATGCTTTAAACTCTCGGCCTCTCCCATATGTTTTCCATATTTACCAATTTTCCACATAATGTCTTAAATTTGACAATTATGTTAATTAATTACTTATATAAATTTACTAAACCATTCCTTAATCACCTAAGGTCAAAATAAGACCTTAATAACCATATTCACTCACGACATATACATACACATATGTATAAACACATATTAATATACCAAGTGAAGGTTTAAGTGATTTATACCTTATTTTTGCCAAGTTTAGGCCTTGTTTGGCCTCGGCTGTTTGGAGATAAATTTTCCACAGCTTAGTTTACATGTTTTCAAACAGCAATTAAGGCATGATTAGTCTCCAAACAAGAGCTAACCATAAGAAGTGTTTAATGTATATTATCAAGGTTAAATTTACCTTAGAATAACAAGGCAAGCTAAGGTGTTCTTCGGCCTGTTTTTATAGAAGAACAAGAGCATCAAAAGTTCTCCTAAATCAAGCTTAAAAACCGGAATAAATCAGCTAAGAAGATGGCTAATTTTCACCTTGATTAAAATGCCAAAAATGGCATTTTTGGCATGGATTTGGCTATTCCTTCAAGCTCTTGATGTACCAACTGAATAAGTATGTTAAGAAGAAGATAATAAGCCTAAGAGAACAGGTTTTACAACTGGTAATGAAAGGAAACAAGATATAAGTGCTTAAAGCACATTTTTATACCTTAAGAACAAGATTAGAATTCTCCACCTCCTTCCCTTCTTACAGCCAGGAATTTCCCTTATTTTAACCTCCAAAACAACCTAGAACCATGGATGGAAATGGTTGATGCTTAGCTTCATGGAAAGAGGAAAGAAATGTGAAGAGAATGAACATAAAATGGCTTAATAAGCTTACCTATGTCAATTGGTGTTCTCTTCTGAATTTGATGTGTTCCTATGGTTTTGGAGAATCAAAAGAGAGGATGAAGAAGCTTGGTGTCGGCTTGGAAGAAAGCAAATGAGGTAAGAAAACTAGTTTTGCCTTTTATGTTAATTAATGTTACTTTATGAAATAGTAAATGATGCTTCATTAGATTGGCTAGATATTTATGTTGCTAATGGGTAAGAATGACAGAAAATGAGGCGGCAATGGAAGGCTTGGTCAATGGATGACATTTGACCATAGTTTAAGTTAAGTAATTAAATGTTATTTTTGGGTACTATCCACCCAAAATCACCCATTTTGATTTTATTTTTAAACTTTGATTTAGACTTTATAATATAGTCTCTCATGTCACATTAATGATATAAAGAATGTAATCTAGTCTTTAAAGTGAGAAAAAGTCAATATCTTAGAGCTCATACACAAAAACGTGCTTTAAGGAGTTTTAGCGCACATTTTGTGTCACAAGGTGTTTCCGAGCTTAGTTTTCTTTGAGAAAGGTTTCGTTGTGTTCCTTACATGATAATGGATCTTAGGAATCCAATTTTATATCAAATAGAGGTCATAAGACCTTTAAGGTTTCTTAGAGCACATTTTTGCCCTACTTGACCTAGAAGCATGTAAATGCTTGTTCTTTGTGTTGGAGTATTGTCCAACGATTGTAGTATGTTTATTTATGTGTTAATATGATTAGGACAAAGTTTTAGGTCCTAATAAGTTCATTTGGGTATGTATTTACCCTTAACAGTCAAAGGGTGCAATATCTTGCTTTGTGTTGACCATCGTTGTTCTCAATTGACTTTTTAAGGCATGTTTAGTCCTTAATTAATGTGATTAGATGTTTAATCCATGTTTTATTAGTTTGGGGTATTTCAGTATGTATGTCATAGGACTTGATTTGTGAGCACCGGAGGAAAATCGGTTACAAGTACAACGGTGAACGGTATGAACTCCTCATGCCCCGTATGCTACCTTGTTTACTATGATTTGTGTGTTGTGTGCTAATTGATCACCAAATAAGATAAACGCACGAATCGGATATATTATGCTTACTTGTGAATATCATGAGATTGTTCCTTGTTTGCATATCTCCTTTAAATCATAGTTTGTATAATTCATGAAATGTATGGATGATAATGAATGTGTGCATACTTGATGTATTGTATTGTGACCGAATGTTGTTGTGGTTGGACTTCTAACTGATTCCTAACAAGCTAACCAATCTAACTTAAATTGGTAATTAAATTGGAATGAGTAGAAGTCCGATATAGTTTCGGCCACGCGTGAGGATGCGGAGTCACAAGAGGTTGGCTCCAATTTCTGTCTCTTTAATTGGACCACGGCCCAAACCCGTTAAATGGGTAGCATCCTGGATTGGTGAGTAAAGTAAATCCCGGTGGTGGGACGGTGTAGTCCCCGGGCCGGAGGTCATACCGACTTAACATGAGTAAAAGTAAGTAAGTAAGAATGAGTAAATAAGTATGGAAAAGTAAGTAAGTAAAGTAAGAGTAAGTAATGTTTAATGAGTAAAAGAGTAAAAAGCATCCGATTAACCCGGATGCGTAATTTGGCTAACCCTTGTGAAGGTAAGTATGGTGTGTGCTATTGTACTGCTGTCTTGGATTGCATATTGTATTGTATATGATTGTATGTTGTATGTAAAGCATGTATGTATGAAAATAATGAACCGCATGTACAGTCGACCTTAAATAGTTGGCGTGCCCTTGTTAGCACGTGGTATATGGGGAGTTTATGCGTAGCTTTTGCTGAGCCCCTTGGGGCGATGTTTTTAATATATGCAGGTCCTCGAGAAGGGTGAAGATGATGAAGAGATTAAGTTTGTTTTCTTTTTGTCTGTAATTGGTGAATTGTGAATGGTGTACTATGTTGTACACGGCTGTAGGTTTTTGTTAGCCGGTGTACCATAGGGTTCACCCTTTTGGGATAACGAAAGGATAGTGAATTGGTATAGATTAGTAACTTGTAGAAACTCATTACTTTTGGTAGACTTGAAAGGGATGTAACTAAATATGCTTTTGATACTCGGTAATCCAGCAATGTAAGTTTGTTATCTTTTATATTTGGTATGGAATGTAGTAGCTCGGTATACTTAGGCATCAAACCGTGACTGTAGGTAGTGTAAGCCTTGCTAGCCGTATGGGCGATTAACGGCGTTGTACCACCCGTCGTAGTAGTAGTATTTCCGCTGTGACGTAGTAGGATTATCAGGACGATTAGACGGTAAGTATAGGATTAACGGTAGGGGTGTTACAAAAAGTGGTATCAGAGCGAAGTGTCGCTCTGATGTCCTATAATTACCAAGCGTAGGGATTACCGAGTTAGGATTTCAACCGTCTTAAGACAGATACTTAGAAACCTAACTAGGAACTACCGTTGTTAACCACGGATACCCTTGACGTTCTTAGGAACGATACCCTTGCTTAAATTAAAGACCCCTTGGTCATATGTTGCAAGCCTAATGTAAATGCTAAATGTTCAGATGTTAGGACGAGGCTGAGGCTGAGCTAGAGGCGAAGCCTCAGATGGACCTGGCGCGCAGGTGATAGCTGAGATCGTCGCCGCCACGGTAGCGCAGATGCTACCGCAAGTAATCACTGCTATGCAGCAAACCTAACAAAACCAACAGAACCAAATGGGACCAATCCCGCCCCCTCCACCCAGAGAAGTAAACTGGGTAAAAGCTATCACAGATCTCTGACCTCCGTGCTTTAGAGGCGAGAGCGACCCTGCTAAGCTTGAAGCCTACATCTCCGAAATGGAGACTGCATTTGAGACTCTCGAATGTCCTGCTGGAGTTCGAGTGAGATTAGCCACCTACTACCTTAAGGATGCAGCCATGGATTGGTGGAAACTAATCAAGAACGATCATGCTGAGGACCCCACCTTTGATTGGGAATCCTTCACAGCCCTCCTCCGATCCAAGTACTACCCTGAACACGTCAAAACCAGAAAGAGACTTGAGCTGGATGCTTTGAAAATGACAGAGAAGATGTCTGTCGATGAGTACTACCGCATCTTCACCTCTCTTCTCCGTTTTTTACCCGACCTTGGGTATACCGGCCAGGTGTTGGTCGATCGCTTCTATGGCGGTCTGAGCCATCACCTTTGGTACGGTATGGGCTACATTAGATTTACCTCTCTACAGGTAAATATCGGTTTAACCCTTAGTACCATTGTAAATCCTTAAATCTTTACCTCTATCTTCTAAATGAGAATCCCGGCTAATACCTGAGACTTCAGGAGCGTTATCATGCGGCATCTCGCGTTGAGATCACTTGCCAGTTGAGGGATGAAGAAACCGCGCTTAAGCGCAAGGCCAACAACAAGAACACAAGTGCCGAGGAGCAGAACCAGTGTAAGAGCTGGAAAAAGAAGAATGGAAAGTTCTTTAAGCAAACCCAAAAGAACTTCCCAAGTGAGAGCAGTGCCCATGCTGATAAGGGCAAACCAGTTGAACTTCTTCAACTCGGTTCTTCTGCACCGGTGGCTGCGAAGCCACTGAGATCACACCCACCTAAGGGTAAACTTCTAATCTAAATTCGTAATTTTATAAGTACCATATCTAGTATTCCCGCACAAATGTGCTAACTCTCTAAACCTTTGGTTCTGGCTCTGGTTTCACCAAGAACTACTCAGACGACCGCGCATATGTGTGTAGGAAGTGCAACCAAGACCATCCCGGCCTGGATTGCCAAGGAAGAGAAATCCGGTGCTACAACTGTCAGAAGCCTGGACACTGAGCCAATATGTGCCCCGAAAATGCCAAACCCAGAGGAAACTTCCAGAGCTTCAAGCAGAGGGAAGGCAAGGAGGTTGCATCTGGCGATGCACCGACCCAGCAGGCGCCGCAGGGACAGGGATCCCGAGGTCCTCAGAAGGGCGCACCCTAGAGGCATCCTGCCTTGCACATCATTGACAGAGATGGGACCGGTTCTAAGTCCGGCCTAGGTAATTAACTAAACTCTGAATCCTTGAGAAGCATGTCTAAGTATTGGAGTAATTGTTTGAGTGAATGCATGAGTAAATGAATAGAAGTGTGTACTGAGCATGAAATGAAGTAGTTGAAACTAGTACTCACCGTAGATGAAATTTATAACCATAGGAAGTTTTAGTATCTGCTATCCGATATCTTCGAAACCAAATCAAGAAGAGACCGACATCACCAATAACTACTACACCAACGAACAGTGTCAGGTCATCCGACCAGGTATGATTTTATTAAAGGATTACATGACACCCGAAGCACAAATTACAATCATCCGACGATGCAACAAATTAGGAACGGGTCAAGGAGGATTTTGTACACCCGAATTCCCCGGTGGAGCGAAGATGAAGCTGAAGATGATGTGCTTGGGAAAGGATTGGAATCCTTATACCAACACATACCAAGAGACACGAATACAAGACGGAGCGACGCCACCGACAATACCCCCAGAATTTCAGACACTTGTCACACAAGCAGTAGAACTTGCACAACAATGTGAATATGATCCGATCCCCGCAATTGAAGCGGACCTCTGTATCGTCAACTTCTATGAGAAAGAAGGACGACTTGGGTTACACCAAGACAAGGACGAGACAGCGGAATCTCTTGAACAAGGAGTGCCCATAGTGTCTTGGTCCATTGGTGATGATGCCGTATTTATGTATAGCGAGCAGAAGCGTGTGGACCTCGCTCAGAAACTGGTATTGAGATCAGGAGATGTCCTAATCATGGGTGGAAATTCCAGGAGGCTGTATCACGGGATCAACAAGATCAAGTTGAATACGGCACCGCCGACAATAATCAATGCCACACACAGGAAACCAGGACGCCTGAACCTTACCTTTAGGAAGTACTAAATTCATAGTATCATGTAATGTATTAGTAACGTGTATTAGAGACACGGTATGTATGATGGTTGGTTTATCAATAAAGAGCAGTGTTGATTTAATTCCACTTGTGTCCACCATCATTACTTACGAAATTGTGACTTCAATAGGTTGTGGACTCGGTACCGAAGGTATCCTGAGTATCCTCACCGAAGCACAAGCCGGTAAAAGCGACACCATTTTAACGGGAACCTTCCCAGTGAACGACATTGAAGCCAATGTGTTATTCGACTCCGGCGCCTCTCACACCTTCGTATCACCATCTTTTGTGAAGAGGTTGAAGCTAGATGCGGATGAGCTACCGAATTTCCTGGTTACTCTCCCATCGAAGGAGCGAATACGATATACCAAATACTATAAGTCAGCCACAATCCAAATCAAAGGCGAATCGTTTCCCATCTCCTTCATCGAGTTCAATGGATTGGGATTCGACGTAATAGTCGGAATGAATTGGTTGGAGTGGCACAAGGGGTGAATCCTCTGCACCGAGCATTGATTGCTGCTCAAGAGTCCTTCTGGGGTTACCGTATCTTACCGCTAGAGACCGAGAGAGCCTTCGACCACAGTCATCTCCGCCATGGCTATGTACCGGGAGCTCAGAAAGGGCAAGGAAGTGTATTTGTGTTATGTGCAAGACCTGGAGAGAGATCCAGAGTTCAATCCTGAAGTACCCATCGTATCTGAATTTCCTGATGTATTCCCTAAGGAGCTACCCAGCATGCCACCTCGCAGAGCAGTGGAGTTTGAGATTGACCTTTTGCCAGGTACCGGTCCCATTGCTAGGGCACCGTACTGTATGGCACCTGCTGAAATGACACAGCTGAAAGAGCAGTTGCGTGATCTATTCGACAAAAGGTTTATACGCCCGAGCGTATCACCCTGGGGAGCACCGGTCCTCTTTGTGAAGAAGAAGGATGGAAGCCTCTGACTTTGTATTGACTACCGCGAGCTAAATGCAGTCACAGTCAAAAATAAATACACGTTGCCACACATCGATGACCTATTCGATCAGCTGAAAGGAGCCTCAGTCTTCTCCAAGATCGACCTCCATTCTGGGTACCATCAGATTGCTATCAGAGAGCAAGACATTGAGAAAACGGCATTCCGTACCAGATATGGCCACTACGAATTCACATTCATGGCATTCGGTTTGTCAAATGCACCAGCAAAATTCATGGATTTAATGAATCGACTATTCAGTGAGCTGTTGGACACTTCAGTTGTTGTCTTCATCGACGACATCCTTGTATACTCAAAAGCAGAGGAGCATGAAGCCCATTTGAGGAAAGTACTTGAGACACTGCGCAAGAACTAGCTGTATGCGAAGTTCTCCAAATGTGAGTTCTGGCTAGATCAGGTATCTTTCCTCGGTCATGTCATCTCGAGCGCAGGTATCTCAGTTGACCCTTCTAAGATTGAAGCTGTACGATCATGGCCTAGACCCAAGACTGTTACCGACATTAGGAGCTTTCTTGGTCTAGCCGGTTACTACCGGAGATATGTCAAGGACTTCTCGAAAGTCGCTAAGCCCATGACTACACTGATGAAGAAAGATGCACCGTTTGTATGAACAGACGAGTACGAAGTATCATTTCAGAGCCTAAAAGACTCATTGACCTCAGCGCCCATCCTGACTCTTCCAGAGGGTACAGAGGGATTTGAGGTATATTGCGATGCATCAGGAAATGGAATGAGATGCGTACTCATGCAGCATGGCAAGGTTGTAGCTTATGCCTCCCGCCAGCTGAAAAAGCATGAGGAGAATTACCCGACACACGACTTAGAACTAGGAGCCATCGTCTCCGCCTAGAAGATATGACGACACTATCTCTATGGGGTAAGCATCACCATCTACTCCGACCACAAGGGCTTACAATATGTGTATACGCAGAAAGAATTGAACTTGAGACAGAGAAGGTGGATGGAGTTCCTATAAGATTACGACATCGACCTACAGTATAAGGAAGGGAAGGCAAACATTGTAGCCGATGCCCTGAGTCGTCTAGCACACTCGCTCCATTCGCTACTCGCTTCTTCTAGCTTGGTTGACGAGGTGCGAGACGCTCAGTTGAGCGACCCTTACCTAACCGAAATTAGACAGAAGATCACCGATGGTACATTTGAAAGAAAGAAGTATGACTTTAATTTGCATGAAGATGGTCTAATTCGTCTGAATGGCAGGCTATGCGTCACCCGAAGTAATGCTGAGCTAAGGGATCGCATCCTGCGAGAGTCACACAGTTCTACATTGTCAGTCCATCCAGGAGCCTCCAAGATGTACAAAGACATGAAGAGGTACTTCTGGTGGTCTGGAATGAAATCAGATGTGACAGAGTATGTGTTGAGATGCTTAACATGCCAGAAAGTGAAGTTTGAACATCGTAGACCGGGCGGAATGGTACAATCGATGCCAGTTCCGGAGTGGAAATTTCACGATATCTCCATGGATTTTGTTGTAGGACTCCCACCTGCCAGGGGAGGACTCAACATGATCTGGGTTGTAGTCGATCGCCTCACCAAGGTTGCCAGATTCATACCGATGACGGACACCTGAAAGGTAGTGAAGCTCACAGAGCTATTCGACAAGGAGATTATCAGACATCATAGAGTCCCGAAGACGATAGTATCTAACCGCGACACCAGATTTCTTTCGAGATACTGGAGAGCTACACCGGAAGCGCTGGGTACAGAATTGAAACTGAGCACCGCCTTCCATCCTCAGACTGACGGTCAGACAGAAAGGACTATCAGACACTGGAGGACATGTTTAGGGCATGTGCCTTAGATTTTCAAGGGAGTTGGTTAGATAAGCTTCATCGTATCGATTTTTCATACAATAATAGTTATCATGCTTCGATTAAGATGTCGCCTTTCCAAGCCCTATACGGTAGACCTTGCCGTACACCTTTGTGTTGGGTTGAGTCAAGCGAAGCGGTCATCATAGGACCGGAGTATTTAGAACAAGTCTAAGCGGAAGTGCAACAAATCCGAGCCAATGTGAAGGCAGCCCAAGATAGACAGAAATCCTATGCGGATGTGCGACGACGCGACCTTGAGTTTGCCGTGGGCGACCAAGTGTTCTTGCGCGTTTCACCTATGACGGGCGTATTCCGTTTTGGTCAGAAGGGCAAGCTGAGCCCAAATTTGTAGGGCTGTACTCTATCACTGAGAGAGTTGGATCCGTAGCCTGTAGGTTAGCATACCTGAGGACTTGGGACGTGTCCATGATGTTTTTCATGTGTCACAACTCAAGAAGTACATTTCTGATCCTTCTCATGTCCTAGAGCCTGAGAGAATATCCATTGAGCCGACCATGAGATATGTTGAAACTCCCGTTAGAATCCTTGACAAGAAGACCAGAGACACTCGCCAAAAGTCTATACGAATGGTGAAGGTCCTAAGGTCAAACCATGATGTCGAAGAAGCGACATGGGAGCTAGAAGATGCCATGAAGGCGAAGTACCCATAGTTATTCATAGACTAGATAGACTAGTATCTAGTGGAACGGGTACGGGGTGTACCCCTTTTTAACGGGGGTAGAGCCTTTTTGCTTTTGCATTGCTTCGGGGTGAGCATTGCATAGTGTGTGTGTATTGTAATATATTTTGATGGCACATGTAGCGCGGAGTGTATTTGGTATGTATGTGTAATGTGTAGTGTATGGATGTGTATGTATAATGTATGGTGTATTGATGTAATGTGTATTGTGAATTGTAGTGGTGTATTGTGTAATGTGGATAAGATATGTATGGAAATGTTCATTGTGTATGTGAATTCATATGATGCTTGATTTGTGTATGTTTGTTAAGTAGACGAATTAAACACCTCATAGGTGGTAGTAAGATGCATTACGACAATTGGTTTGCCTAATAAGTAGAATTATTAAACTATTAACCTTGAGTAACTTTGAGGGCAAAGTTTCTTTAGGGGGGTAGATTGAAATACCCCGTAATTAAAAATAGTGATTAATTAGGCTAATAAGTAATTTAGAAGATTAATTATGTCTAAATAATCATGAGGGAACAAATCCCGAAGAAAACAGATCCTTAAAACGGATTAAAAACACAAACGAACCTTAAAGCGCGTTTTTCGAGGAAACCGGGAAAACGTGACTTTAAGTGGGTCAAATAGACTCGTAACAATTTTGGTCAACTGAATAGTCATTAATAAATATTAGTGAAGGTCTAGAGCCAATAAAATAAATTAAACGAGGAAATAGTAAAAACTGTCAAAAACAGGAAGTTGTGGGGTAAAAACATAAATAACCCAAACTAGTGTGTCCACTATTGAAATAAAAATGTAAAGTTTGTGTGTGTGGCCTGTGGCAGCCGATTTCCCTCCCTCTCTCACACTCTCTTAATTCTCCTTTCATTTGCAAAAGACAAACAAATTAAAAAGCAAAAAGTAAACCTCACTTTACCACTCTCTCTCCTACTCTCTCTTTTCCCCTCTCACTCACGTACAGCCCCTCCCTCACACTCTCTGATTTCTCTTTTTATTACTTGGGAAATAACAATGGAGAAGTGAAGAAACCCACATAAACCTCCACTTCTCTCCTCTTGCTAAGTGTCCAAACCTTCTCCAAAAATTACAAAAACTACAAAAACTACACCATTTTCTTCCTCTCACCAAGGGGACAATTTCCCTCTTTTCTAAATTCGAAAACAAGCACTTTCATCCCCATGGGTGTTCTTGCTTTGGAGCTTGGAGACCACCATTAGAAGCCCCTTCTTCTTCTCTTTGGTTTAAGGTAAAAAGGAATCCAAAAGCACCACCTTTTCTTGCTCTTATTCTCAAAATAGAAATTTCTAAGTCGTGAGCTCCTATCCTTTTTGTTCCAGTCAATTTTGGCATTGTTGGAGGAGTAGAAATATTGTTCTTGAGCTATTCTAAGCTTCATCTACTCCCTTGCAAGGTAATATATTCCTAAACCCTAAAAACTTACCTTAAGGGTTTTAAAGAATGGTTAAGGGTTATTGGTATTAAAATGGTGTGTATATATGCACTGTAGTGTTAGAGAATTTAATCTACAAACCGGTGGAAAGAAAGGAAAAGGAAGAAGCAAGAAGAAGAAAAGAAAACTAGAAGAAGAACAAGGTAATTATGCTCTCTTGTGTAGTCTTGTAAATACCTTTTTGTAACAGATTTTAGAAGGGTAAGATGTGTATTTGAAATTAGTAGTGAGTAGTGGGACAATGTGGAAGAAGAACAAAACTGTTTGAAGCTTAAAAGACATTTAAAAAACTTGTCAAAACATAGTTGGGAATGGGATGTTGTGTGCAGGAATTTATTGAGTGTTTAATGTTTAGTATTGTATTGGAGATCTTGGTATATTGTTGTTATTGATAAACAGGTGAGATGAATGAGAATGTGAGTGGAAATGATGAGGTGAGAATGTAAAAATATAGGGGAGACTATAGCAAATTTTACCTAGGAACTAGAGAACTTAAGAGCTAGAAACTAAGTAGGAAATACACTTTGAAAACAGATTTTATAAGGAGCTAGTTAAGGGGTAGGTTATGCGGCATGGTTAATGCACTATAAGCTCTAGAAATGACATTAGAAGAGGGAGCTATAGAAGGAGAGAGTGAGAGTCAAAATATGTAGCATAACCATACTAGGAAGAAACAATATGAGTGTGGTAATGGAATTTGGGAAGAACAAGTGTGTAAATTAGTATAGAAAATGAGTGATGAGTTAATGAATGAAATAAGGTGTGTTAGGAGGTTTAATTAGTACTAAAACATGTTAGGGTGTATGTAAGAAGATTGGGGAAGAAATGGGTAAGAAAGGAAATGAAAAACAGAATCGGTAGGCATGTTCTGCTACCGACCGACCCAGAGGCTGGATCGGTCGGTGGGTCGGTCAGGGCATAAATAACTAAACGGAAATCTTCTGGAACGGACCAACCCAGAGGCCGTGAGTCGGTCGTGGATCGGTCGTGACGGGTTCCAGGGTCGAAAACTTTCTGGAATGGACCGACCCAGAGGTGTATGGGTCGGTCGGAACTGTTGTGGGTCAGTCGGGTGAATTTCAGAGAACGGAAAACTTACTGGAATGGACCGACCCAAGGAGTTGGGTCGGTCGGCCCAAACCTACAAAAAAATAATTATAATAAAGGTAATAAGTATATGTATATATATATATATATATATATATATATATATATTATATACCCACATATACATATGTACATATGTATATAGGAACACCATTGTTAAGTAAGGAAATAGAATTAAAGAAATGAAGAGTAAGTAAATAATGTGTAAGTGTAAGAATTGTAAAGGTATATGAGTTATGAGTTAGGAAATGTATTAGGAATACGAGTTAAGCTAGTTGTAGATAATTAATCACTCGAATTGTATGTATGTCATAGGACTTGATTTGTGAGCACCGGAGGAAAATCGGTTACAAGTACAACGGTGAACGGTATGAACTCCTCATGCCCCGTATGCTACCTTGGTTACTCTGATTTGTGTGTTGTGTGCTAATTGATCACCAAATAAGATAAACGCACGAATAGGATATATTATGCTTACTTGTGAATATCATGAGATTGTTCCTTGTTTGCATATCTCCTTTAAATCATAGTTTGTATAATTCATGAAATGTATATTCATGAGATTGTGACCGAATGTTGTGGTGGTTGGACTTCTAACTGATTCCTAACAAGCTAACCAATCTAACTTAAAGTGGTAATTAAATAGGAATGAGTAGAAGTCCGATATAGTTTCAGCCACGCGTAAGGATGCTGAGTCACAAGAGGTTGGCTCCAATTCCTGGCTCTTTAACTGGTCCATGGCCCAAACCCCTTAAATGGGTAGCATCCTGGATTGGTGAGTCAAGTAAATCCTGGTGGTGGGACGGTGTAGTCCCCGGGCCGGAGGTCATACCGACTTAACATGAGTAAAAGTAAGTAAGTAAGAATGAGTAAATAAGTATGGAAAAGTAAGTAAGTAAAGTAAGAGTAAGTAATGTGTAATGAGTAAGTAATGTGTAATGAGTAAAAGAGTAAAAAGCATCCGATTAACCCAGATGCGTAATTTGGCTAACCCTTGTGAAGGTAAGTATGGTGTGTGCTATTGTACTGCTGTCTTGGATTGCATATTGTATTGTATATGATTGTATGTTGTATGTAAAGCATGTATGTATGAAAATAGTGAACCGCATGTACAGTCGACCTTAAATAGTCGGCGTGCCCTTGTTAGCACGCGGTATATGCGAAGTTTATGCGCAGCTTTTGCTGAGCCCCTTGGGGCGATGTTTTTAATATATGCAGGTCCTCGAGAAGGGTGAAGATGATGAAGAGATTAAGTTTGTTTTCTTTTTGTCTGTAATTGGTGAATTGTAAATGGTGTACTATGTTGTACACGACTGTAGGTTTTTGTTAGCCGGTGTACCATAGGGTACACCCTTTTGGGATAAGGAAAGGATGGTGAATTGGTATAGATGAGTAACGTGCAGAAACTCATTACTTTTGGTAGACTTGAAATGGATGTAACTAAATATGCTTTTGATACTCGGTAATCCAGCAATGTAAGTATGTTATCTTTTGTATTTGGTATGGAATGTAGTAGCTCGGTACACTTAGGCATCAGACCGTGACTGTAGGTAGTGTAAGCCTTGCTAGCCGTATGGGCGGTTAGCGGTGTTGTACCACCCGCCGTAGTAGTAGTATTTCCGCTGCGACGTAGTAGGATTATCAGGACGATTAGATGGTAAGTATAGGATTAACGGTAGGGGTGTTACAAATAATCTCTCACGTAGCAATAATAAACACGTCTCACAGTGGATGGAATAATGACAAATAAACTCACACGGGTGTTACTTACCATCCCTCACCCATGCGAGTGATGAAGCAAAACGAAATAGAATAACAGAACAACGACAATAAATAAACTCCGCGGTGATAACAACATACCGCCTATACAACAAACTAAATCTCAAAAGTATATCTTCAACAGTGAGCATCTAATTGTATCCTGAATAAGTACAACATCACCGTAAGCAAATTAAACGTATATCCTAGTATAGTAGGAAGTCTCGTGCGGTAATCAAAAAGCAAAAGCCCTAGCTACCCAGGTCCCGCACTTCGGCTTCGTCAGAAATCATCAACCTACAAAAAGCCGTGTAGGCTCAGTGATAAACGCTGAGTATGCTAGGTTTGGACCCAAGTGGTCACTTAAGTCATTATTAACTGTCTTTGCATTAGATTCATTTCATGCTTTGCCGGTTTACAGTTTATATTAAGAGCTGTAAAAACGTAAGTAAACACACAACATTCATTACAGTTACAACACACATCATTACATAACATCAGATAATAAAGTCGGAGGTAGTAATACGCGCAACGCTTATAACAATCATTACACATCACATCAGTCAGCCCCCCGGGCCCTCACATAGCGTTGTAATTTTGTTAGCACTGTCGGGTGTCAAGTTAGGACAACCCGAAATAACTCACATGGATGGTAGTCCCACGTACACACAAAGGTCATAATGCCAAGGATCAGGAGATCCCAGGGCTTCCACTTTGCCTTTTTAAAGGTGTCCTTAAATGGCCAAGGGCCTGGTGCCAACAGTAGCACACTCTGCCTGACAATGTGTGTAGATTCATCAGGATTTCACAAGAGTAGACCCGATCCGGGTGTTAACTCTAGAGATCTCTATGCGCAACCAGTAGCCGGTGGCTATCTGGGTTTATGTATATCATCACACTCATTCACACTCCAACATTTGATTTAGTTAATTAGTTACCCAAGTACAGTTTTAGGTATGGAGAATTCACTTATTACTTAGCTGCCCCGTGGGTCTTACACATGCCTAGAAGTAATCTAGGTCGTATTCATGTTCGAGTCCAAGCTCTAGAGACCGACGATGTCATATCTCATTCCTAAGTATTTTACTTAGGTTATAATTTACATAATTTATAATACTTGGAGTATTATATCAGATAACGGCAGACGCAGCACATTGCTCGTATATGTATGTTTATATAAGTCAATCTATAGTCGACGTAATATTAACCCGATGGGCATTCACACATAATAATTAAATGCGAGCAAACAGCTGATAACACCGATCATTTCATGCACACGTTCTTATCACATAAGCCGTTAAAACACATCAAAGAAAACATCTTAGCCGAGGAAGTCCTCAGGGCATCTCAGATCAAACCAACCACATACCGTGCACCTTAAACCTAGGTTACGCAGAGACCACTAAGCTCGTCGGGCGCCTCCGTCTGACGTACGATCTAAATATCCACACACTATAAGTCAATCCACATGACTTATTTGAACTCAGTAAATCTGAACAATACACGTAATCCCGATATTACATCCCAGGATTTCAGCACTTATTTGTTAAGGTATCGTTATACAAAACTCTTTACTCGTAGTATATATTAATACTCGGCTTTAAACAAAAGAGTCGGTTCTTATGAAAACGTATTAGTTAGCGTTTTCGAACGTTGGAATTTATATTACTCCAACCCATATTACTTATAAGTGTAACACTTATACTTATGTTCATATAATTTCGTATAATTAAATTGATTCGGTCACATGCATAATTATATGTTTATAATCTATGGTTGCATGTATGCATGCAACATTAGTTTATATTGCATAGTATCTTACTATCCCTTATTATACCTTGTATTATACAACACATTACTCGTTATAATAAGTTATATATTGATTTGGGAGTTCATGACTTTGTAGTATATAATTATACTAATGAGATAAAATTTGTCATTTATTATTGCATGTTTTAAAACCATACTATATACATATATATTATTGCGCACAGTTTGTGTATATATATATATATATTTGTTTTTTGAAATATAAAACTTATATTATGTGAATGTTATCTTCTTATTCTAGATTCATTTAATCACTTCAATATCATATAACAACTATAATAATTTATATCATTGTAACCCATAGTTTATAAATTAAGTTTCCAAACCTGTTTATTTTCGCTACAGCCCCTCTATTTTTATAAACTATGTTTTATCCCCATAATATTATACAATGATACACTATGCCATTATATCTTATATTATGATATTTTATATTTCATTTAACTTTATAATATATAGTTTTAGAAACTAATTTTATTTGCCGAGAAGTCACTTATGTCATAACTCATTACTTCATCATTTTCCCATAGTTTCTACTTACCACAAAATCACCACATATTTTATACCATGTTATAAATACCATATATAATAACATTCCCAACTTATAATAAAATATAACCTATAGTTTTATAAAATCTCTAATTATGGCCGAGAGGCCCTTAAGTTATAAACTCTATATTTTTCCTCAATCCCTATACTTTCTATTTATTACAAATACACCACTTATTTTATAACATGTCATGTTCATCATACATTATATCATTTAAACATTATAACAATTATAACATGTAGTTTTATATTTTTGAAAATTGCAAACAGACCCTAGGGTCTGTTCTGATTTTATTTTCCGCACACACCTACTTTACATAATTACCACCTTACCACATATATTATGATATGTCACCAGTAGCTTATATTATATCCTGTTAACATTTATAATTTGTATAATCTATAGTTTTATGTTGCCTAAATTCGAACAGACCCCTAGGTATTATTTACATTCGGTTTCAGCCCAGGTTTCTCCCTTATTTACATATTGACCACGGTTTATATCATATGCTTCCTAATGTCATTAAAACCATATGTTATACACCTTTATTTATGAAATCATTTATATAACTCCAAAAATTCCCAAACTTCATAATAATGATATAAACTGTAATATTAATTATCCTAACCCCTAACTTTCGGTAATTTACACATCCACCCTATAAATTTCATTTCTAACTTATAATATGACCATATGATCATAATTTAATTACTTATGTTGCTAGTTTTTGGTCAAAGCTCCTAACATGGTCAATATTGACCCATTGACTACCATTTTGACCACAGTCTTATTAATTACGGTTTTTAACCCATAATTTCCCAGAAATTACATTTTTGCCACCAAACTTTATTAAATTTTATAAAATTCATAGAATATGCTTTTAATGTCCAATTTTTGGCTATAACCTATGGTTAGCCTCTAAAATTTATTTTAATTACCAAGCAACCCCAGAATATTTTGGTAATATTTATTATTACCTTAAAATTATTTTTAAATTTAATATTCATAAAATTAAATGGCCTAAAGTGCATGGCCTTATTACAACATTTAACATAGAATAAATGTTACATATAAATGTCACAAATATACTATAGGGTTACAGCTTATAGTATAGTTTTTCCTGATGTTTCTAAAATCATATGTTAGTCATTTAATAATTCTCTATGACATTATATGTCACTAAAACCTTAAGTTTCCGACTAGAAATATTATACACCATTATAATATATAGTTAAGTCATTTTTGGCCTTGTTTGTTCTCGGCTTTCATTATAGAGTAACATAATGATATAAAAACTTTATAATATACAAGTTTAGTGTACTCACGTGGTTTTTAGGCAAATAAAATCAGCCACTCAGCTCTTCAAGCTCTCGGCCTAATTACCAAGTAGTTTAGGTAAGTATTTGAACACTTGTTCATATATAACTTATTTAATCTATGCTATTAAGGAGTAAATTACTCACTTTGGTAATTTCACCACTTGGACATGATTCCTCTATTTTATGCAGATTATATTCAAGGTTCCCAGGGTGTTTTCACCAGCAATTTATGCAAGGAAGAGAAGCATGTGTTAGCTTATGACATAGGAACTAGTTAAGGTGTATTTCAAGTCTAAAATGTCATAATCTTTACCTTGATGTGTAGGTGTGATCTAGGGATTTTCTCGCCTAATTTATACAAGACCAAAGAGTAGTTTAAACACCACTGAAGTTAGGGAACAAAACTAGAAATGACAAGAGTAGTAAACCTAGGGTTTTACCTTATGAAATGGACTTTTTAGAAGTTCCTTAACTCCAAATGAGCTAACCCTTCATGGAGTAGGTGTCTCCTCTGATTTTTCATGCAAGAAGGAAGGGAACAAGCTTAGGAATGTAAGGGGAATTTTCAGAAATGAAGAGGAACAAAGATCACATGCATTAAGCATGTTTTTTACCTTAATTAACTTCCCCTTCTCCTCTGATTTTTCCACCGTAAAACCCCTTTTCTTATAGCACCAACTAGGACAAGATAGCTGGATGAAAATGTAGATAAGTTACACCATTGGAAAGAGGAGAAAGAGATGAAGATAATGGTCACAAGAATGTTCCAAGAGCTTACCTACAACTCAAGGTGTTGATCTTTGAAGTTGAGTGCTGCTCTCGGTTTTGGAAGAGCAAAAGGGAGGGTCTGGATGGGTGCTTATGGCCAAGAGAGGGTAATGAAGGAAAAAGAAGACATTTTGGCTTATAAAGAGATAATGTCATAGTTTAGTGAATAGTCATGGATGACTCATCCTTAGATATTTTGGTGGTTTCCTAATGCTGAAGGAAGCCCCTTGAGCTGGCGGAATGGGTAAGATCAAGGTAAGAAGTCTTCTTTTGACTTGTTTAAGTTGTAAAGTAGTATTAATCTTACTTTATAGAATAGTTAGTTATGAGTCATGCACATACACTTTAAGGCTGGCTAATGGGTAAGGAGGAGCTCCTAATCAGGCGGCAATAAAAGGTCAAGGTCAAAGGAGGAGTGTTGACCATTGACTAACTTGGAAGATTAAGTGTTATTTTGGGTACTATTCACAAACCAATGCACATATTTCTGATTTTTTTGAAAAACTTTTAATTAGGCATTCTAATGTGGTACATTATGTTACATTGGTATATTTAAGGGTATTAAAGGCCCTAAATACAATCGAAACGCATTTTGAAGACAATCTCACAAAAACGTGCTTTAAGGAATCTTAGAGCACATTTTGTGTTCTAAGGTGTTTTTGAGCTTGGTTTTCTTTGGTAGGGGTTTAATTGTGTTCATTTATTGGTTAATATGCTTAGGAATTAAATTTGGGTCCTAAAGAGTTCATTTGGGCATATATTTGCTCAAAATGGTCAAAGGGTGTAGTTTTTGCTTTATGTTGACAATTGTTGTTTTACATTGGTTTTTAAGGCATGTTTTGGATTAGTTTAATTTATTAGATGTTTAATAAATTCTTAATTGGTTAGGGGTATTTCAATCTACCCCGCTTAAAAAGACTTTGTCCCGAAGTCGTCTTTCTCAAATAGATTATAATAAATACCCGTATAACCCATAATGTACATCTATGTGATGTAACATTCACGCATAATGTGTTGTGCTTATATCTCATATAGCCCTCAATTGTGGCATTACTTCAGGTATGTCAACATTTCCTATCAGTTCTACCAGCCCTGACAACCTCCCCGAGGTGTCCATATCGTTTCACATTCCACATTCCATATCTATGATTCTATCAGTATCTAAGCGATACAACATGAACTGAATTCATAAGAAAACATACGTATATATATCATCAAATGAGTTCATACATACATACATACATACATACACAAATGAGTATCTCATAGGATACTTACATACATGCATACAAGCATATAAGCATACATAAGTGCGCAATGCGCATACAAACAACCAATAAAACAACGTATGCCCCGCCTACAAGGACACAAAACCTAGTGCACACAAGTGCACAACTAAGAGGCTCTACCCCCCTTAAAAAGGGTTACACCCCTGTACCCCACAAGTATTCACACACACTACTCGAAGATAGCTGAATACTTGGCTCTCATCGAATCCTCCAACTCCCAAGTGGCCTCCTCGACCTAGTGGTTCGACCAGAGGACTTTGACCATGTGGATGGTCTTGTTCCTAGTCTCCCGGGTCTTCGTGTCTAGAATGCGGAGTGGAGTCCTCGTATCTAAGAGTCGGGTCGAGATCTAAGTGCTCTGGCTCCAAAACATGCGAAGGGTGGGGCATGTACTTCTTCAGCTGAGAGATATGGAATACATCATGCACTCTCCCGAGATCAGTAGGTAAATCTAGCCTGTAAGCTAACGGGCCCACTCGCTCTGTAATACGGTACAAACCAACATACTTTGGGCTCAGCTTGCCCTTCTGTCCGAACAAGAAGATGCCCTTCATAGGTGACACTCCGAGGAAGACTCGGTCATCGACTGCAAACTCGAGATCTCTCCATCGGACGTCTGCATATGACTTCTGTGTATCCTAGGCAGCCTTCATGTTTTTACGGATCTGTAAGACATCCTCCTTTACTTGCTCAAGGTACTCGGGTCCAAGGAATATATTCTCGCTGGCCTCGTCCCAGCAGAGAGATGTCCTACATGGTCTACCATACAACGCCTGGAATGGTGGCATTTGAATCGACGCATGATAGCTGTTGTTGAAGGTAAAATCAATCAGGTGTAACCAGTCAATACAGCTCTCCTGGAAATCTAAGGCACATGCTCGAAGCATGTCCTCTAACATTGGAATGGTTCTCTCAATCTGACCATCCATCTGTGGCTGAAAGGCGGTACTTAGCTTCAGCTCCGTACCCAATGCCTTCTGAACTTGCCCCCAAAACCGGGATAGGAATCGAGGGTCTCTATCTCACTCTATCGTCTTTGGCACGCAATGGTGTCTGATGATCTCTTTCTGGAAAAGATCCGCTAGCTTGGGAACTTTCTAGGTGTCCTTGATAGGAATAAACTTTGCCACTTTCATCAATCTATTGACGATCACCCAAATGGTGTTCGAAACTCCCTTAGTCGGTAGAAGGCCGACAATGAAATCCATGGATAGATCCTCGAACATCCAATATGAAATGGGCATAGGCTGCACCAAACCTCCTGCTCTTCTGTGCTTGAACTTGTCTTTTTGACAAGTCAAGCAGTGGGTGACAAACTCTGCTACATCCTTCTTTATGCCACTCCACCAAAAGTGAGTCTTCTGGTCTTTATACATCTTTGACGATCCCAGGTGGATGGACAAGGAAGAGCAATGAGCTTCACTGGGTATCTTCTCTTTCAACTATGGGCTGGACTCTAGGATGCACAATCTGCCATTCAATATGATAAGCCCATCATCACTGAGTCTGAAATTATATTTCTGCCCCTCGAATGTGCCGTCAACTAACTGCTACCTAATGGTCTGTATGTACTGGTCACTCTCTTGAGCACAACGTACTTCTTCGACTAGGCTACTGCTCAATGACATGGCATGTAAGGAGTGAGCTCTTTGGCTCTGGGCATCTGCTACTACATTCGCCTTCCCCTTCTTATACTTAGGTTGATGTCATAGTCCTTCAAGAACTCAACCCATCACCTCTACCTCATATTCAGATCCTTCTGTGTGAAGAGATGCTGAAAGCTCTTGTGGTCTGAGTAGATCGTCACTGTGACTCCGTACAAGTAGTGACTCCATATTTTCAATGCAAAACAACTGCCCCAACTCCAAGTCATCTGTAAGGTAGTTCTCCTCATGTATCTTCAGCCGTCGGGAGGCGTAAGCAACGACCTTCCCGTGCTGCATGAGTACACACCCAAGCCCCATACTTGAGGCATCATAGTACACCTCGAACCGGTCAGTCCCTTCAGGGATGATGAGTATGGGAGCCGACATCAGAAGGTCCTTCAGTGTTTGAAAGGAATGCTCGCAATCAACAATCCACACAAACTAAGTGTCTTTCTTCATCAAGTTCGTCTTCGGCTTGGCTACTTTGGAGAAGTCCTTAACGAACCGCCTGTAGTAACCAGCCAACCCCAAGAAACTACGGATGTCTGTCACTTCGGTCTTGGCCAGCTCTTGATTGCCTCGATCTTCGCAGGGTCGACAGATATCCCGCTGGCTGAGATGATGTGCCCTAAGAATGCCATACTATCTAGCCAGAACTCACACTTCTAGAGCTTGGCGTATAGCTGGTTCTCCCTCATAATCTGCAGAACTCGTCTGAGGTGAGCCTCGTGCTCCTCCTTAGTCTTAGAGTAGACTAGGATGTCGTCGCTGAACACTACAACTGATGTGTCGAGCTGCTCTCTGAACAGACGGTTCATGAGGTCCATAAATACGACAGGCGCGTTCGACAATCCAAATGGCATCACTGTAAACTCGTAGTGACCATAACGCGTCCGGAAAGTCATCTTCTAGATATCTCCCTCTGCAATGCGTATCTGATGGTAGCCTGATCTCAAGACGATCTTCAAGAACACTGACGCACCTCTCAACTGATCAAACAGGTCATCGATGCGTGGAATGGGGTACTTGTTCTTGACTGATACGGCAGTTAACTCTCTGTAGTCGATGCAGAGTCGCATGCTCCCATCTTTCTTCTTGACAAACAATACCGGCACTCCCCATGGAGACACGCTCGATCTGATAAATCCTCTATCCAGTAGATCTTCTAACTGAACCTTCAATTCCCTCATTTCGGCTGGAGCCATCCGGTAGGGTGTCTTAGCAATAGACCCCGTTCTCGACATAAGGTCGATGGCAAACTCCACCTCTCGTACTGGTGGCATGCCCGACAACTCCTCAGGAAATAGATTAGGGAAGTCGGATACCACTCGTATATCCAACTCCATCTGTTCCCACCTCATGTCGTGGACGTAGCACATATAAGCGGTATGTCCCTTCCTTACCTCCTTCATCAAAGTCAAAGCTGACACTATTTTGATGGTGGGTTCCTTTGGAACATTACGGTAGGATATAGCTTTGCTCCGGGCTCTTAAGTAACAGTTGGTGCTCGGCACAATGTAACCAGCCCTTGTGTCTCTGCAGCCAATCCATACCGTTGATGACGTTGAAACCCAACCCTTTGAACTCAGTCGAGTCGACGGGGAAAATCTCATCCCGTATTACAATCTGTAGAACGGTGTAGCGTCCCGTGCATCGCACTCTCTTCGTAGATGGTAAGGTGACAGGGAAGTAGGAGAGATGCTCTGGGGTCAATCCCAACTTCTTCGCAAAAGAAAAGGAAACGAAAGAGTGAGACGTCCCTGAGTCGAATAAGACTGATGCATCGGTGCCATTTACAGGAAGGTACCCGTGGTTATTTTCAGTTTAAATTAGCACTACTGCTTTAATACCCCGGACCTAATAATGGTGATTAAATTACTCTAATATGATTATTAAAGGCCTAATGGTGCCTAAAGAGTATTGGTAAAGGAAATAAAACCAAAAGAAAAGAGAAAACGCTTGAAAAGCGAAAAACGCTAAAATGCGCGTTAAATGAGTATAAGAGATATATGATCTCGAGAGGGTCCGAGATGGATTCCTAAGGCTTAGTTAGGCCTAATAAGTATACGGGAATGATTCCCGAAGAAAACGGATCCAAATAATGGATTAAAACGCTAACGGAGTTTAAAGCACGTTTTTCGAGAAAACCCGAAAACGTGACTTTAAGTGGTCAAACGGACCCGTAAAAATTATAGTTGATTAAATAACTATAATTAAGTATTAATGGAAGTTTAATAACCATTAAAAATAAAGAAACGAGAAAAATCCGAAAAACGGGCCTGGTTAGTGAATAGTGCCAAACCGGGTAAAATAACGAGTGTTTTCTGTCAGAAACCGAAAAAACGCTCCAGCTCTCTAATATTGTGGGGGCCGGTTTTATTGGTGAGTCACCACTCACACACACTCTAAGCTAGTAAATAAGTAAGAAAGAAAGTAAAGGAGGAGAGAGAAAAGTAAAAGCAAAAAGCATAAAACAATTTCCTCTCTCTCTTTCCTCCCATTCTCTTTTCTTCTTTCTCTCTTTCCCCTTTCTTCACGATTTCTCCCTCTCCCTCTGTGTGCTGTACGCCATTGGAGCCAAGCAAGCTTCTCCACCTTCTCCTCCATGCCCAAGCTTCATCCTTGCTCCGAATTCAAAAATAAGTACATATTTGCGATCCTCTCATCACCCTCTACCATCCTCTCTTTTCAAAACTCGAAAATGGTGAGTTTCATTTTCGTGGGTGTTGGCCATTTGAGGAGAAAAGCACATAATCTTGAAGCTTGAAGCTTCCCCTTTCTAGCAAGGTAAAGATATCCATGAAAAAGTCTTGTTTTCTTCATCTTGTACCTTGGCCGATTTTGGTCTCTAATGGAGCCTTGTTTATTTTCTCTTATGAGCATTGTTTCAATCCCTAAAAGCTTGGAGGGAGTTACTCTTTGCTTCTTGATCAAAACCCCATCTTAGGGTTTCAAGGTAATCACCAATTTTAGAGCTTAAAGCATTTTAAATTAATGAGGTTAAGTGTTTTTACTTAAACTCATTTCTTGCTTTGATCATTGACATGGAGATGGGTAATTCCATGGTCTTTGACCGATTTTGGGAGAAGAGAAAAGGAGAAGAGGAGAAGAACTTTCAAAAGGAAATTTAAGAGAATGCAAGGTAAGGAACCAACCCAATGTATATTCTATATGTATTAGAATTTGGGAAGGGTAATTAAAATGAATGAACCCCACTTGAGTTGTGGTGATAAGGTTCTTGCTTAGAAATAATGCAAGTGAGAAAGCCTTTGTGAGTTAATGCTTGTTTTGGGAGCTATGTATATGATGAATTATGCTTTATGGTGTTTAATGAGTTTTGCTTGATTAATGAGGAAATATTGAGTGCTGATAGAACCCTTGTGGTTTGGCTAGTTTTAGGATGATTTAAATGGTGGTATGAGTTTTGGGCAATGTTGGAGAAGTAGCCAAGTTATGGCAAAATTTATGTGGAAACCTAAGTGGTTTAAGTGATGTTTTGTGTAGAGAATAACCTAGGGTTAGCTAGGTGTTGTTGGAGTTTGAATTGGGAAAATGATCACCCAATAATATGAGAGGATGATTGTGGTGAGATGTGCAAAAATCTGTAGCAAAAGAGGTTGTGTAAGTGCCTTAGGAGTTTTTAGAAAACAAAGATATTAGGCTTTAAGAGTGAGTCTTGGAACTTGGTATGAGGTGTGCATTATCTTGGAAGTTTTGGAATGGTTAAATGAAGAGAGAACAATAATGCAAGTGTCAAGAGAGGTTAGAAAATGCACAAGTGTGCATTAGTGCAAAAGGGAGAATGCAAAATGTGTGAATTTGAGCAAGAGTTTGAGTAAGGTTTGAGCCTATGATTTGAAGAGTTTGAGAGCATGTTTTAAGGTGATTAAACATGTGGAAAACTTGTGGAAAGTTTATGGAAATATTAAGGGTGGTTTAAGGATTGATTTGGAGTGGAAAAATCAAGTTTGGAGCAGGTTTTAGCAGGGTCCGGGACTTGGTCCTTGGACAAAGTCCCGGACCACACCTAAATTAAGGCCGAGAGTACACATCTTGCTTTGGTCCGGGACTATACTCCAGGACAAGGTCCCGGACCATGTGTAATTTTCACCCGAGAGCTATGTTTGCAATTGGTCCGGGACTTAGGGTAAGGACCAAGTCCCGGACCACCCCAGAAACCTACAGAGAGTGTTTTAAAGGTTGTAAATGATGGGGGTTTGAATGTTAATGATGTTATAAGATGTTAAGGCCTTGTTTGGTGACATGTAAAGGCCCTAGGAAGTGAGAGAAAGTGTTAGAAGTGTTTGAGAAGTGAGAACTCAAATGAACAAGAGTGAAACCAAGATAACGGGATAACGGGGTAACTACGGGAATAACATTTAATTATGTTCCGTATGATCTTAGTATTAATAATAATGTTTGAAACATTATCAGAGAGTCGTGCGTGACCCGAGCATGGTGAGATGCCACGGTAAAGTAAAAACCCCGGTGAAAGGTATGATTTTCTCATGCCCCGTATGCTAACCGAGTTACTCTGATTTGTGTGTTTGTGTGCCGGCTTAATCAAGATTAAAGCATGAAAATAATCCCTTGTTTGATTATGCATGCATTGTTGTATGTTGTATGAGCTAACATACTTGTATGCCGGTGTGGTCTAACTTAGTGCATAGACCGACTCTTAGTGAGTACTGATTGACTAGAAACCCGTTGAACGGGTAGTCACATAACCAATGGTATTATGCAAACACACACAAGCTATCGATTTAAGTATAACGATAACACAAACATATGAACTCCCTAAAATGTGAGGAGATGTACGGGTTGAGTATATACCCGATAACGGTTAGAGAACCTTATTGAAACAATCCACGAAATAAATATGAGTGGAGAGATAAATGACCTCCATCGAGAGGATTGAAGTTAGTCCAATAATGTAAACATGTAAGAAAGGTAAAAGAGACCTAAGGGACTATGTGACTCCCTTGTGATACGGTCGACCTCTTATATGAGGATTTTACCCGGTATAAGAAAATATCCGAATGTAAAAGCATATGATTGTGAGGGTAACCCTTAAACCTAAGAATACCCGAATTTAAGTAAAGTTCCCAAAGTCATTAGAAACATCGAGAATGATGCTTCTAGACTATATACATGATATTATTATAACTCCGTGAGAGGAGTGTACGGGAACGAGAGTAGTCCGAGAGTAGTCGGACCTAAGTAAAAGATAGGAACTAAGAGAGAGTTCCGTGAGCTAGTTGAACCTTCCCACCATGCTAGACCCAGAATAGGGTCGAAACCGGGGAAGTAAGACTATGCTAGAGCCATGAGTTTTGGATTAAGTATGTAATAAGAGTAACAAGCGTGACGTAGGAGACCTGTAGTGTCTCGAGAATCTACGAGAGCTTGAGTATAAATAACCCGAGAGAAAGGGGTGAGTATATGTATGAGTAACCCGAGGAACGGGTAAGTATAAGAATGAGTAGCCCAAGAGAATGGGTGTGTATACGAACGAGTGACCCGAGAGAACGGGTAAGTATAAGAATAAGTAACCCGAGAGAGAGGGTGAGGTATTGAATAAGTAAACAAGGCATAGTGAGGAATAACCCTCAATGCCTAAGAGTAACCAGTTACCACTAACAACATTGTTATGTTAGTTAGGAATCGTGTTCCGTGATTGGATGTAGATTCCTTGTGTGATATACATATATATTGTATTGCCATGATGCATGTTGTTTGATTAAAATGAACTCCATGTATATCCGACCCAAAGTAGTCGGCGTACCGCGGTTAGCACGCGGTATATGCGAATTTCATGCGCAGCGTAAGCTGACCCCCTAGGGGGAACGTTTTTAGTGTGCAGGTACTTGAAGCTGACCACCGTTCGAGAGAGTAGGACGGGGACTGCAGTGAGCATGGGTAGTTAGATTGTAATTACTTATGCGTTTGAATGAGGTGTAAGTCCGAGTATGTTATCGGCATCCGTTTATTGTAGACTCGGTACAGTAGAGGTATGAATTGAGTATTGTATTTGTATGAAGTACTCGGTTGTTCCAGTTCATCAGACCGTTACGGTATATAAGAAAGGCCTGGTTAGCCACATGGGTGGCTAACGGCGTTGTTTCACCCCTCGTTGTAATTAGAGTTCCGCTGCGTGAGTAGGAGTAATTAGTAACAATTAAGAGGTAATGACGAGATTAACGGTTGGGGTGTTACAAAAATGGTATCAGAGCGAAGTATCGCTCTGATGACTGGAAATACCGAGCTTAGGAAATACCGAGTTAGGAATTAGAAACTTAGGGCTATGGGTTGAGAGGTAGCGTGAGAGATGCGCTAGTTAGGAACTTCCAGTATGATCTGGATACCTACAATACCAAACCCGCCCTCCACAACCCCCGCATTAAAAGCTCGGGAAAGAACACCAGAGAGATGGGAAACCCAATCTGGCAGTTAGTAAATATTTCAATATGAACTATAACCCGTCATGTGGTAGATCCCGAGAACCGGAGATCCCGGAGACGGATCCCACTGGAACGACAATAACCGCACTCAATGGCGGGAGATCGAGACATCCTAATCCAAGGAGACCAGAATTTGTGGCAGCCTGGGGCGACATGCTTAGCAGTCGCGAGAACCCAGCTGGCCGAGCAGCAGCAATAAAAAAAAGCACCAACCGTGCAACAAGGCGGACACATGAGAAATAACGAGAACCGGGACACAAGTCTACGGACCGCCATAGTAAGTAATACCAACATTGGTACACTAACCGACTAAGAATCTAGTCAAGAGTAGGTATACCCACCCTACCACACCCGAAGAGGCTGCAATACCTAACGGGCACAGCTTAGACAGCTACAAGCATAACTACGGGATATACCCGAATAGGACTACAGAAGTAGTGCCTAAATGACTTTAACCTCGGTAACCACAGTAAAGACATGGGAACGAGTAACGAGGTAGAACAAAGCACTAAGTAATTAAGGAACTCCGAGAGTGGAGAAGCGCCTAAATTGAATGACAGTCATGTCAAGATGAGTGAGAAGCAGCTCTAAGGAGCAGTTATCCAATCAAAGGATCAAGGAAAAGCCAACAAGGCTACCAAATACAATGTAAACAATACCGTGACCGGTATGAGTTAACCCAAAAACCGCCTGTACCGCGCACTTGCCTCAGCAAGTGCAGTATAACGGACAGCTAGGAGGAGCTTTGACAAGCTATCAGTACTTAGCAAAGTACCAGGATGGCGAATGAAGCCAATATAGCAACTCGAACCTTAAGAATTCTGAAATGAAACCTTGAAAAGGCCTAACAGCCTAATCACTGTATAAAGAACATACCGGCCAACAAGAAGCTGGACTGGGTAAGAATCAGCCGGCATTGAAATGCCATGAAAAGCTTACTTTTAAAACCCGAATTTTCTTTAAAACATGAAATTTTCCAAAAACCCCCAAAGTTTTAAAACCAAACCAGTGAACCACGATAAGTTATTATAGGACCATATAAGAGGAGTTGGCAACAGAATACTTCACTTAGGCGTGACCGACACTACAAGTGTACACAAACGAGACATGGAACAACCGCACTCCAAAGGAGCTTGCGGGCCTGACAGACCAGTTATGAGTTAGTCGGGTAAGTGGTAACGTATCAATAAGATACTCCATGTATGTATACAAGTAGAGTACGGTACACGGGAAGTAGCCCACTCCATACTACGGACGAAAAAGCTAATTCAAACCAAGACAGCTGGACACCTCGAATGATTGAAGAACATAAGAAAGCTTACCAAGATTAAGGAGTCTAGAATCCAGTAAGGTGACGGACCTAAGGATATAGCGTTAATAAGCGCGAGAAGCACAGAGTATTAAGCACAGACATTGGATATGTCTCAGGAAATATCTAATAACTGGGTGAATACCAGTGTAAATAATACGGCGAATGCCTAAATGAACTTATTAATGTACGATAAACGGGATAGAATTCCCACAGTATATCTCATTAAGAGAATAACGACCTAATTAAATAGGTAGAGGAAAAGTACTAATACTCTACCCAATAATGAGAGACATTACAACCCTAAACGGGATAGTCAAGGACATAGCCGCAAGGCGAAGTCACAACTGAACATAACCATGAGTACAAACCAGATGTAATGGCATTACTCAGTAACACCCAGGAGCAATCCGAGAAGGGTGCTGGAGTCAACAGTAGTTGAACGAATTATCGTGTCGAGAACACAAGTGTTTAAGCAAACACTCGGGTAAAACCCGAATGGATCCCTTGTAACACGGGATACCCTAGATTGCCAGAGGGCATAAACAAATATCAAGTTGCTTAAAGGGCCTTCCATGTATGGAAGAGTGTTGAGACAACCTTATCGAAAAACCCAGTAATACCTCCAAACCATTTAATGGTATACGGAGAAGCAAAAACCTATATAAACAGCCCGCATGGAGCGTGACTCGAGGCAAGGTGGCTTGTAAGCCGATAAAACCAACTACAATACGTAGATCCAAACGTTGTAAAACATATGCATAAAGGCATAAGAGGAACAGTGGTGAATGAACCACTACCTTAGAGTGGGGATACCACTTGTGATTATGGGGCCTATGGAGCGGCATTTGCGTGAATCCTCCAGAGAAAGGCTACCACCTAAGTATGTAATGTGAAACCGCTAGAGCGGTGTAGCAAAACTTGAGCATGTGTATATTGCCAATGAGTATACGAACTATAGTAGAGTAATCAGTTGAGTAGTGCAGAGTAAGCAGCGCGCAAGTGCGCAGAGAAATTTTAACAATAGCGTATGTTGTTGAGCCAAGTGAATGGCAAGCCATCGTGTAAATGGCGAGAACACCCGGGCGGAAGCTAAAGTAGTAGCGGATGCCATAGAAATGAGAAAGAATATGGTACGCAGCAAGCAACCATTGTAAGAGTATATTCAGACAGTGATTAGAGTTGATGAAGAAATATGTTAAAGAAGACATGATCATTCCTATCTCATGAGAGATTTACTGTCAAGGGTTTACGCTTCTGCACTCTGTATGACTGAGTGTTTTGGTATTGCACTTGTGCGGTAATGATCAAGTGGGAGAGCCAGGAATTGAGAAATGTCAACGAAGCTTGTTGAGTGAGAATCTAGAGAGATAACTGTGCGGCCATTGGCCAAGATGCACAAAGAACGTGGGCAGTAACCCACAGGGCCCAGGATCGATATGTGGAAAAACGCAGAGTAGTATGAATGAAGAACTCTGGTACAAAACCAAGAAACAAACGTAATCCATGAGCCACTATTAAACGAGGAAGCACTACATGCTAAGTAGTAGCTTGACCTCAACCGACAATAAGTCGGGAAAAATATGTGAATAATCACAAAGGTATACAGTGTTATACGAAATAGATTCCCAGAGAACTGGAGAGACAATCTAAAATTCATCGAATTCGCATACGGTAAGAGATACCAAGCGACGATTGAAATACATTGAGAATACCAAAGAGCGAATTAAGCTCTAGTTATCAGGTCACGCAGCAGAAGCTTGTGGACCGTGATTCAGGGTTAAGTATATCTATATCATAAACCCCTTGAAGCCTTAGAGGCTAAAACCTAACCCGGTTATGAGTTAATTAACCGTACTGAAGTTTAAACACTTCATAAGGTTGGTTACGCGGGCGTAACCCCTTTTAAGGGGGGGTAGGGCGAGAAACCGCTTAGAGTATGTTTTACGTATTGGTGCGTAAACTACTATGTGCATAGCACAAAAAGAAATTGTTTTGATGATTGGAACTTATGTTACATAAACATAGGTACCCATTCATTGTGTAATAATGAGTATGGTGCATGAGAGATGCAAGTAATGAGAATGTAATATATATGAAAAGAGGAGTAGAGAAACTCCTGGGAATGAGAATCCCTATAGTATATGTCTAGTGATTAGACATGAGTTATGATGAGTATGAATCGGCATGAAACCGATGTGTAACCTAAGAGGGAGTGAGTTCCCTAGGTGATTTTATTTGAGAATGATAGATGGAGTGAGTTCCATCCTTTGGAGTTGTATGTATGTGTTTTAAATTGAGCAACAATTTGGGTAAAAGAAGCCATAAGTATGGAATACCTAGGTAAAGTAGTGAAGCAATGAGAATCACAAATGACCTAAGTACTAGGAACTAGAGATTAATTGAAACGAATTGTTTCGTGAATATGACTAGAAAGAGTAAAAGATAGAAAACAAAAATGTTTGACTATCTGATTGTTTGAACTGACGTGGGAGGTGGAACTTGATCTGCTAGCGATCAGGGAAACCGAACACAAATTGGGGTGGAAGGATAGTTCAACACTGATGCTGATCACATCAGGGTTAGATGATTCCTGAAGCTCCCTATAGTGGTCACAAGTAATCACGCTAAGAAAAGATACAGCTACCATAAATCTGATTTGGAGTTGTGTGATGTTTTAAAAAGAATTTTCAAATAGATTTTGAAAAAGAATTTTCTTCAAGTATGAAGATGGAAACAAAACTGGTTTTGAAACCGCTATCACCCGCCGATGGCTGAGCCTTAAGTCTTGATGACCGGTAGAACGGTGGGCGTGTGTTAGTTTTGAAACCATTGCACCGTACGTGCGGCGGTCCTAAGTGACCGGTTGGGGCGGTGTCAGTGTGTGATTTTTCCAAAGGCAGCGGGACGGGGAGAGTACCCTGAGATGTTCCTGTGTTGAGTGAGTCAACCAGAGTGCCTGAGGATGTATATGTGTAACGTTTTGATCAGAACCGAAGGGACCGTGGGCCAGAGAGAGTAAGTGCCCAGTAGTCATGAAACGGCCGTGAACCAGAAAGAGTAAGTGTTCAACGTGACCGGTACCTGAGGGATCAGTAGTATATTACTCGATATGGATTCGAGGACTGTAGTGCCTTCTTGTCTTCGGACCGAATCCATGGAGAGAGTAAAAGAGTATTTTTGATTGCTATACATGCTGTGATTTGTGTAGTATGTGTAGTATGTAATGTGACTGACTTGTGGAGTCTGTAAGGTTAACATGTATTATAACCTTGGCATAGAGTGCCCATGAGAGTAACCATTTAGATCCACCAACTTTGAGGACAAAGTTCCTAAGGGGGTAGATTTTAATACCCGGACCTAATAATGGTGATAAATTACTCTAATATGATTATTAAAGGCCTAATGGTGCCTAAAGAGTATTGGTAAAGGAAATAAAACCAAAAGAAAAGAGAAAACGCTTGAAAAGCGAAAAACGCTAAATGCGCGTTAAATGAGTATAAGAGATATATGATCTCGAGAGGGTCCGAGATGGATTCCTAAGGCTTAGTTAGGCCTAATAAGTATACGGGAATGATTCCCGAAGAAAACGGATCCAAATAATGGATTAAAACGCTAACGGAGTTTAAAGCACGTTTTTCGAGAAAACCCGAAAACGTGACTTTAAGTGGTCAAACGGACCCGTAAAAATTATAGTTGATAAATAACTATAATTAAGTATTAATGGATTTAATAACCATTAAAAATAAAGAAACGAGAAAAATCCGAAAAACGGGCCTGGTTAGTGAATAGTGCCAAACCGGGTAAAATAACGAGTGTTTTCTGTCAGAAACCGAAAAAACGCTCCAGCTCTCTAATATTGTGGGGGCCGGTTTTATTGGTGAGTCACCACTCACACACACTCTAAGCTAGTAAATAAGTAAGAAAGAAAGTAAAGGAGGAGAGAGAAAAGTAAAAGCAAAAAGCATAAAACAATTTCCTCTCTCTCTTTCCTCCCATTCTCTTTTCTTCTTTCTCTCTTTCCCCTTTCTTCACGATTTCTCCCTCTCCCTCTGTGTGCTGTACGCCATTGGCCAAGCAAGCTTCTCCACCTTCTCCTCCATGCCCAAGCTTCATCCTTGCTCCGAATTCAAAAATAAGTACATATTTGCGATCCTCTCATCACCCTCTACCATCCTCTCTTTTCAAAACTCGAAAATGGTGAGTTTCATTTTCGTGGGTGTTGGCCATTTGAGGAGAAAAGCACATAATCTTGAAGCTTGAAGCTTCCCCTTTCTAGCAAGGTAAAGATATCCATGAAAAAGTCTTGTTTTCTTCATCTTGTACCTTGGCCGATTTTGGTCTCTAATGGAGCCTTGTTTATTTTTTCTTATGAGCATTGTTTCAATCCCTAAAAGCTTGGAGGGAGTTACTCTTTGCTTCTTGATCAAAACCCCATCTTAGGGTTTCAAGGTAATCACCAATTTTAGAGCTTAAAGCATTTTAAATTAATGAGGTTAAGTGTTTTTACTTAAACTCATTTCTTGCTTTGATCATTGACATGGAGATGGGTAATTCCATGGTCTTTGACCGATTTTGGGAGAAGAGAAAAGGAGAAGAGGAGAAGAACTTTCAAAAGGAAATTTAAGAGAATGCAAGGTAAGGAACCAACCCAATGTATATTCTATATGTATTAGAATTTGGGAAGGGTAATTAAAATGAATGAACCCCACTTGAGTTGTGGTGATAAGGTTCTTGCTTAGAAATAATGCAAGTGAGAAAGCCTTTGTGAGTTAATGCTTGTTTTGGGAGCTATGTATATGATGAATTATGCTTTATGGTGTTTAATGAGTTTTGCTTGATTAATGAGGAAATATTGAGTGCTGATAGAACCCTTGTGGTTTGGCTAGTTTTAGGATGATTTAAATGGTGGTATGAGTTTTGGGCAATGTTGGAGAAGTAGCCAAGTTATGGCAAAATTTATGTGGAAACCTAAGTGGTTTAAGTGATGTTTTGTGTAGAGAATAACCTAGGGTTAGCTAGGTGTTGTTGGAGTTTGAATTGGGAAAATGATCACCCAATAATATGAGAGGATGATTGTGGTGAGATGTGCAAAAATCTGTAGCAAAAGAGGTGGTGTAAGTGCCTTAGGAGTTTTTAGAAAACAAAGAAGATATTAGGCTTTAAGAGTGAGTCTTGGAACTTGGTATGAGGTGTGCATTATCTTGGAAGTTTTGGAATGGTTAAATGAAGAGAGAACAATAATGCAAGTGTCAAGAGAGGTTAGAAAATGCACAAGTGTGCATTAGTGCAAAAGGGAGAATGCAAAATGTGTGAATTTGAGCAAGAGTTTGAGTAAGGTTTGAGCCTATGATTTGAAGAGTTTGAGAGCATGTTTTAAGGTGATTAACCATGTGGAAAACTTGTGGAAAGTTTATGGAAAGATTAAGGGTGGTTTAAGGATTGATTTGGAGTGGAAAAATCAAGTTTGGAGCAGGTTTTAGCAGGGTCCGGGACTTGGTCCTTGGACAAAGACCCGGAGCACACCTAAATTAAGGCCGAGAGTACACATCTTGCTTTGGTCCGGGACTATACTCCAGGACAAGGTCCCGGACCATGTGTAATTTTCACCCGAGAGCTATGTTTGCAATTGGTCCGGGACTTAGGGTAAGGACCAAGTCCCGGACCACCCCCAGAAACCTACATAGAGTGTTTTAAAGGTTGTAAATGATGGGGGTTTGAATGTTAATGATGTTATAAGATGTTAAGGCCTTGTTTGGTGACATGTAAAGGCCCTAGGAAGTGAGAGAAAGTGTTAGAAGTGTTTGAGAAGTGAGAACTCAAATGAACAAGAGTGAAACCAAGATACGGGATAACGGGGTGGTTGGGAGGTAACGGGGTAACTACGGGAATAACATTTAATTAGTTCCGTATGATCTTAGTATTAATAATAATGTTTGAAACATCAGAGAGTGTGCGTTGACCCGAGCATGGTGAGATGCCACGGTTAAAGTAAAAACCCCGGGTGTGAAAGGTTTGAAAGGTATGATTTCCCGTATGCTAACCGAGTTACTCTGATTTGTGTGTTTGTGTGCCGGCTTAATCAAGATTAAAGCATGAAAATAATCCCTTGTTTGATTATGCATGCATTGTTGTATGTTGTATGAGCTAACATACTTGTATGCCGGTGTGTCTAACTTAGTGCATAGACCGACTCTTAGTGAGTACTGATTGACTAGAAACCCGTTGAACGGGTAGTCACATAACCAATGGTATTATGCAAACACACAAGCTATCGATTTAAGTATAACGATAACACAAACATATGAACTCCCTAAAATGTGAGGAGATGTACGGGTTGAGTATATACCCGATAACGGTTAGAGAACCTTATTGAAACAATCCACGAAATAAATATGAGTGGAGAGATAAATGACCTCCATCGAGAGGATTGAAGTTAGTCCAATAATGTAAACATGTAAGAAAGGTAAAAGAGACCTAAGGGACTATGTGACTCCCTTGTGATACGGTCGACCTCTTATATGAGGATTTTACCCGGTATAAGAAAATATCCGAATGTAAAAGCATATGATTGTGAGGGTAACCCTTAAACCTAAGAATACCCGAATTTAAGTAAAGTTCCCAAAGTCATTAGAAACATCGAGAATGATGCTTCTAGACTAATATACATGATATTATTATAACTCCGTGAGAGGAGTGTACGGGAACGAGAGTAGTCCGAGAGTAGTCGGACCTAAGTAAAAGAGATAGGAACTAAGAGAGAGTTCCGTGAGCTAGTTGAACCTTCCCACCATGCTAGACCCAGAATAGGGTCGAAACCGGGGAAGTAAGACTATGCTAGAGAGCCATGAGTTTTGGATTAAGTATGTAATAAGAGTAACAAGCGTGACGTAGGAGACCTGTAGTGTCTCGAGAATCTACGAGAGCTTGAGTATAAATAACCCGAGAGAAAGGGGTGAGTATATGTATGAGTAACCCGAGAGAACGGGTAAGTATAAGAATGAGTAGCCCAAGAGAATGGGTGTGTATACGAACGAGTGACCCGAGAGAACGGGTAAGTATAAGAATAAGTAACCCGAGAGAGAGGGTGAGGTATTGAATAAGTAAACAAGGCATAGTGAGGAATAACCCTCAATGCCTAAGAGTAACCAGTTACCACTAACAACATTGTTATGTTAGTTAGGAATCGTGTTCCGTGATTGGATGTAGATTCCTTGTGTGATATACATATATTGTATTGCCATGATGCATGTTGTTTGATTAAAATGAACTCCATGTATATCCGACCCAAAGTAGTCGGCGTACCGCGGTTAGCACGCGGTATATGCGAATTTCATGCGCAGCGTAAGCTGACCCCCTAGGGGGAACGTTTTTAGTGTGCAGGTACTTGAAGCTGACCACCGTTCGAGAGAGTAGGACGGGGACTGCAGTGAGCATGGGTAGTTAGATTGTAATTACTTATGCGTTTGAATGAGGTGTAAGTCCGAGTATGTTATCGGCATCCGTTTATTGTAGACTCGGTACAGTAGAGGTATGAATTGAGTATTGTATTTGTATGAAGTACTCGGTTGTTCCAGTTCATCAGACCGTTACGGTATATAAGAAAGGCCTGGTTAGCCACATGGGTGGCTAACGGCGTTGTTTCACCCCTCGTTGTAATTAGAGTTCCGCTGCGTGAGTAGGAGTAATTAGTAACAATTAAGAGGTAATGACGAGATTAACGGTTGGGGTGTTACAACTGCTATAAGGGTTATATGAATTAATTCAGTTTATTAAGAGTCTTAGCAGTGATGGCGTTGCACTACTGGAAAAAAAATAAACAACGCCCCTTTAAAAACGGTTATATTGTAAATCATTTTTTTATAATAGGCGGGACATCTTAATAAATGCTTTGCTTAGAAAGCGTTGTTTATGTTATGGCTCCCAAAGACAAAAACAATGCTTGCTTCTCAAAAGAAGCGTTTTTTATGTCTTTTGGGCGCGATAACATAAAGAACGCTTTAGCTAAGAAGCGTTCTTTATGCTGATCATAAGTAGCATAAAAAACACTTCTTAAGTGAAGCGTTCTTTATGTTACCTAAATTATAAACAGTTTTTGCCCTCCCGCCCAGTCTTCTCATCAGTCTAATCGCGACTGTTTCCCTACCCACCCACTCTCTGTAAACCTCGCTCTCACTCCATGTAAACGTTGCTCTCCCTCTGTAAAAAACCTCACTCTTTCCGCTTTATCTCCTCTAAATTGAAACCCAGAAACATCACAATATTTACCGCCGCGGCGCCTCTTTCTCTTCCCTCCCGATAATCGATCTTCTATCTTCCGACATTGGGGCGATGAAGGCAGGCCACATGCATGCGTAGATCGATATCAGCGCCTCTCGCTATCGGTAATTTTGCCCTCAATCTGCGAACAGATATATACATATATATATATGCATGCCTATCCTTTTTTGTCATAGATATAATCTTTCGATTAGTAATTAATGTTTGCAAAATCGCACGAACAGGACATACATGCCCTGTCGCACGCACGACGCCTCTAGATTACAACCCCAACTAGCGAAAGGAACAACATACATGCGCGGTAGATCTTTCGGCTCTATTCTTGGGCTGATGAGGTATTTTTGCAAACCAAACTTCTTAATCAGGAAAATACATGCTCTGTTTGTTTGGGGTTAAGGCATCTGTTTGTTTAGGATTAAGGCGTGAAATATATTGTGTGTGTATTGTTTGGGAATAATTTTGTATGCAAACCAAACTGCGGCGCGCATTTGTTGTTAACCTATGTGTGCTTGCAAACCAAACTAGCTTGTTAATTAATCAGGAACATATATACTCTGTTTTTTTTGGGATTAAAGGCGTGAAATAAAGTGTACGCGTGTGTGTTTGGGAATAATTTTGCATGCAGACCAATGGACTTGCTGGTTTTTACTATGTGTTGATTGTTGTTAATCAAGGGCGCATATTATTGTACTATGTGCTGATTTTTACTTGCTGGTTGTACAATTAATGGACTTGGGAATTAATGTGTAATATAATGCCTTTCGGCATGCATACAAATATAGTATATATGGTGAAATTAATTTGGTTAGATGATTATAGGGTGTATTAATTAATGCCATATATATTATATTATAGTATAACCTAGGGTGCAAATATTAGATGACTATAGGATGTATTAATGAGTTACAAAGACATAGCATTACGGCAGCTTGCCTGACGTATTCCCTTCCCCATATTGCTTTTACCTTAACATCCACCCAGAAGTTTATCTACGTTTCTACCAATACCAACATCAAAAACTTATAAGTTCCTTCACATTCTTCTCAGATTTGTTATCCGGTCAAGCTAGGCATTCCAATTAACCCTCTAATGTTTTGGAAATCTATATGACCACCATTGGCCATATTAGAGACCTCTAGCGCTACTTACAGCTTCTTAATTTCTTGTAGTTATTATTTTAGTATCCCTTTACATTTTTTGGCTAGCGCCTATGACCTTCGATCAACATCAACCTATAATAAAAAAAATTAAACTCGGACGGGCCCACCAACTTTATTTTCCTTCACGACCTTTCTTCTCTCCTTGTCGATTCCTTTAGTCACCTCTGACTAGTATGTATGATGTAGAAGCTTCAGTAGACCGAGCAATCAGAAGTGGACAGCATTGAAACATCATAGAGAAAATCGGATAAAAAGTCAGACGAATTTGGCCGATGTAGACGGTTGCTGCCTCTGTTGAAGATGAAAGTACAACGATCATGATAATTCTTCTACTGATACAAAAGAGACAGAAGAAGAAAAACATTGTACAAAAGAGACAGAGGTAGATATAGATGAAAGGATGAATGAGAACTCAGAAACAGAGAGGTTGAAGAAATTGGCTAAATAGTTAAGTGAGGCTGCCACGAAGTAGAGTCCGGTGGCGATTAACGGATTACCGGCATACTTCATAACCTTGAATGAAGAAAACGGTTTTCTAGAATAGTGGTATCAGGAGGATAAGGGGAAACTTAGTCAATTATATGGTGGCATGAGGGACTATATGAAGATAAAGTGGTACCACATCTCCCGGTTGATGAGTTTCATGTGTTATGGATGGAGATGGAGATGGAGAAGGTAGACACTTCTCCATCTCCAGTTTTGATTGGATCTTCTTTCAGTTTTGAACATCGATAGGTCTGAGAAATCTTTAAACGCTAGGACATGACTGTTTGTAGATTGCATGTAGTCATTTGGAATACTAGTCACACTGTTGATGTGGGGTGCATCGTATCTTTTAAAAAAAAAACTAGATGAAGGTCCCTTGACAATTAAAAAGATTGAGAGATTCCCCCTAAGTATGATTCCCCCTGAGTTTGCATGTTAAGCGACTTTAACAAATGATAGCAATAAGGGACAGCTTCTATGCACAATAAGTGACAGCTTTTATGTTATAATGTAATGTTAGTTGATAACTTTCTACTATGGTTATAGTATAACATAAAAGCTGTCACTTATTGTGAATAGAAGCTGTCACTCAACTAACATTACATTATAACATAAAAGCTGTCACTTATTGTGCATAGAAGCTGTCACTTATTGCTATCATTTGTTAAAGTCGCTTAACATGCAAACTCAGGGGGAATCATACTTAGGGGGAATATCTCAATCTTTTTAATTGCCAAGAGTTTTTCATCTAGTTTTTTTTAAAAGGTATGATGCACCCCACATCAACAATGTGTGGCTAGTATTCCAATTGACTGCATGTAATCTACAGACATTCATGTCCAAGTGTTTGAAGATTCTCCGACCTATCGATGTTCAAAACTGAAAGAAGATGCGAATCCAATCCAAACTGAAGATGGAGAAGTGTCTACCTTCTCCACCTCCGTTTCCATCCATAAGTCATGAAACTCATCAACCGGGCGATCTGGTACCACTTTATCTTCATATAGTCCCCCATGCCACCATATAATCGACTAAGGTTCCTCTTATCCTTCTGATACAATTACTCTAGAAAACTGTTTTCTTCATTCAAGGTCATGAAGTATGCCGGTAATTCGTTAATCGCCACTGGACTCTACTTCGTGGAAGCCTCACTTAACTATTTAGCCAATTTCTTCAACCTCTCTGTTTCTGAGTTCTCATTCATCCTTTCATCTATATCTGCCTCTATCTCTTTTGTACCATATTTTTCTTCTTCTGTCTCCTTTGTATCAGTAGAAGAATCATCATGATCATCGGTACTTTCATCTTCAATAGAGGTAACAACTGTCTTAGCGAATTGGAAATTTCTTCTCAGGTACGTATTATAAGTACTTTTGTGTTTGAATTGGTGATTTTAATTATTTGCGCATGTTTAGATAAGTTTAAATGGTGCACTTAATCGCTTTTATAATTCTGTTGTGCAGCTTGTTGATTTCTTCTCAACACTTATTCACAAGTCGATCGATCTGAAGTTTGTCAATAAGGAGAGGGCGCACACATGTGTTGAAAGCACTAAATTGATCAGAAGAAGTCATGAGTCTATCTTTTCTTTTTTTCAAATGGTTGTATTGTACATGTTATGATCGAAGTACTTGAACCATTTTTAGTATTTTGGTTACCATTTTTAGTATTTTGGTTAACTAGCTAGTTACAAATGTTGTAGTTGATCGATACTACACTTAAGCGTATGTGCGCTAGCTGGTATATAATATTAATGCAAACAAGAGTACTGCTGTTGATGATCTATATATTAATTAAAATTCCCCAGTTTGGTTGATATGGTATATACAATGCAAACAGGTTTTAAATGATTTTGTGATTTTAATTTTGTGTTACGCGGAGGGTAATAAATTGTATAAAAAATAAAAATATAAAAAAAATGACCATATAAGAAACGCTTATATGTATAAGCGTTTCTTATACTCTTGCGCCAAATGACATAAAGAACGCTTGTCTTGATAAGCGTTTTTTATAAATCTTCATAAAGAACGCTTATAATAAGCAAGCGTTTTTTATAGTCGGACATAAAGAACGCTTTCACCTTGAAGCGTTCTTTATGCCTCGTAGATTCCCGCCCCCTTACCCGCTTTAAAAAATGCTTTAGCGATAAGCGTTCTTTTAAATTAATGTATAAATAACGCTTACAACGCGTTCTTTAAAAGGCTCAACCATTTGCGTCACCGGCATAAAAAACGGTTATAAAGCGTTCCAAAAGACAAATAAAAACGTTGTTATTCCTTTTTTTTCCAGCAGTGTTGCCAATCTCCGCGGCCTGTGCCACATTCAAGATATTGAGGGTTCCTCCTTTCTCAGATTCATGGCCTGGATTAAAGAGTCGTATAAGAACAAGACGGAAACAAGTGTGCAAAAGAACTTCAAAACTCCTCTTTTATTTATTAAATAAGGTATTACATTATGCTTGCATACAAAGCTAGTAGCTTACAACATTACATCAAAACTCTCTAAATGTCAAGTTTAAACGTCCCGGTCTGATGTGGGTAGCATTTACTACAGCTGGTGGTGCGGTGTTCAACTTAACCCGCTTGATCCCGTGGTACACTAACCTTGAATCTCCACCGAATACCAATACATCTCCGGATTTGAGGACTAGCTTGTTAGCTAAATCCATTCTCTTCTGATCACCGTACAAAAATTTTGCTTCATCTCCAATGGAGAACGACACTACGGGAATACCCTTTGTAATGGACTCGGGTGTCTCATCCCGGTCCTGGTGTAATCCTAGTCGCCCATCTTTCTCGTAGAAGTTTACAATGCAAATGTCGGCATTAATGCCGGGTACTGGTTTGTCTTCAAACTGCTGCGTGGTCTCCACCTCCTTCCGTGCTAGGGTTTTGAATCTCTTGGGTATCCTAGGTACTCTCGCCCTATCTAATTTCCTCACTTCCTGGTATGTCCTAGTCTGCGGGTCCCAATCCCTGCCTAGGCACATCATGTGCAGCTTCATCTTAGATCCACTCGTAAAACCTGGAATGTTAAACCCACCTAGTTCTCTACCCAATGCTCTACACTTTTCTATGATGTCGGTTTGCTCGTCTAAGGTTAGGAATTCTCTAAGCAGAATCATGCCCAGTTGGATGACTTGGCTATGCTCTTCTGGATGCTCCCGTCTTTCGGCTATGGCTCTTGGTGATCTCGGTCTTGTAGGTAGGGGGTAACAGATGTCGTAACTACCTAAGATATCAAAGTTCTCCAAAGGTAAGTTACGTCTAAAGTCGGTACTTAATACATAGAACATGCTTCAAAGCGTTTAACACACAACATGGTTTCAAAACAATAACAGTCGGGTATTAGATTACCTGTACACGCTGGGCCCACGCCTTAGCGCCCGAGGTTCCCGTGGAATTCAAGGTGCCACGTCCCTGATCAACTCCTTTTCCTTTCTGGAAGAGCGTGTTAGAAGATGTCTGGCCTCCTTGGCCACCCCGTGGTGCTCTAGATCCTTCAACTGAGGTCTTCTGAGCGGTCTTTGGTGCCTTGTAGTTTTGGCTGTTTGGGTTTGTGTAGCACTCGACGTCACGATGCCCCATCTTCCTATAGTAACGGCACTCCACCTTGCTGCCGCTGTAGTCAACGCCAGGGTGGTCTCTCCCGCAGCGCTTACAGTAGTAATGGCGCTGGGCCAGACCAGTGCGTGTTCGCAACTGTAACTTAAATTAATACAAAATATACACATGATAAGATAGACGAATAAATTTACGCGGAGGGTATTCTCACCCTTGGGAGGTTCCGATCTCAGTGGCTGGGCATCAAAGGGCGGGCCTGTAAACCTCGGTACGGGATCTTTCTCGTTGGAACCCTGCTGACTCTGGTGCCCTTGCTGCCCCTGCTTTCCCTTCTTCTTAAAGAAGCCTTTGTTAAACAGTTTCGGGGTCAGCATTCACAATAATTAGACAATGGATAAAAATCAACAAATGGAGTAATTCCTACTTTCCCTTCTTCGACCCTCGCCCCGGTTCACTCCCTCATCCTCAGACTCCTACTCGAGCTTCTTTCTCTTCTTCTGCCCTAGAGTGTCATCCCGAGTCTGGAGCATCAGCTCCGTCCTCAAGGCAGCATCATAACACTCCTGAAAATTTGAATTGGTAAGTCTTCATACATTCACTGGAAGTAACACCCCTACCGCTAATCTCGTCATTACCGTCTAATCACCTCGTACTTCCATACTTAAGCAGCGGATAATCCATACACATCGGCGGGTGATACAATGCTGTTAGCCACCCACGTGACTAATATGGCCTACTCCCACTACAGCATCGGTCTGATGGACCGGAATACCCGAGTACAACAATACAATTCACACTTCAAATTCCAAACCGAGTACAACAATTCTCCATTCATACATGATAAGTCAGGAATTTACCTATTTCTAAAGGGTCTTTTGAGACCCAATTTGTTATCATTTACTGCTAAAATTCCTGTCTTATGAGTGATTTTATGTTTTTGTTGCAATTGTCTTCTTTTATGGTTTTTGTGTGCTTTTTCAGGTATGTAATCTCAAAAGAAACACTTTCATGTCATTGTTAGAGATCATAGCCTTTTCAAACAAGCCAAAAGAGCCAAGGAAAATCATCATCGGACCAATTTCAAGCTTGGTCCGGGACCTAACCATGGAGTAAAGACCCGGACCACAAGTAACTTAAATCTCGAATTGAAATGTTGTATGGTCCGGGCCTTGGTTGAAGAGTAAAGACCCGGACCACATGGTAGCCAACTCTCGTATTAAAAATCGAGCTTGGTCCGGGACTTAACTATGGAGCTAAGACCCGGACCACAAGTGACTGGAATCTCGTATTACAATTTATGGTCCGGGACTTATGGAAGGAGCTAAGACCCGGACCACATTGCTGAAATCGCGTCTGTAGCGCCGCATTGAAAAGAAGAGAATTATCTCTTATTATAACCACCGCCCATGCACTACGAGCCTTTCCAACCTCATTTCCACCTACAACTCCACTAATCTCCCTAAATCCAGCAACATCACCACGTAAACCACCGCCCCATACTTCAATAATCCTTCCTTTCCTGCTTTCCAACCGGGTACCACATGCTACGTACTCATCCCCAAGTACTATAAATAGAGTACTAATCCTCCTCATTTAAGACACAACATCCATCATCGGATATCTCTTCCCTCTCTTACACCATTTCTCACCCATTACACTTCTCATCCATTTCCATCCCATTTCTCCACATACTACCCATCTAGTACGTAGTAGTTTTACTACTACTACTAATCACCCTCATCCCATTATTTCCACCACTACCACTCACGTAACATATCATTCCCTCCTCCATCCACTATCCATTTCCACCCTCACATACACCACTATTTCCATCAAATACCATACACAGCTACGGAAACCGGGAATACACAAGCAGCTGGAGAGTGGGCGGAGGAACTGCTGGTTGTGCACAGAGACTCCATCAACGAGCCTTAAAACAGAGTTTCTCTTTCCTTTTCTTCTTTAATGTTATTTACATATTGCTGCAGTATTTTCGTTTCCATGGCTGAGTAGTTTCATAAATTTCGGTTTGCTATGTAATCCAAATTCTGAGGTTCCATTATCTTTGTGATTTACATTTTAACAGATTAAAGTGTTGTTCCTTATTATCTTTATAAATCTTGTGATTGGCCAATTACTATTTTATCGTTTATCTGCTTACAAGTGAGAACTGCGGTAGATAACAGACAACAGGAACAACACCGGTTAATTTAGAGACGGTAATTCCTCTAGGATATTAACTGATCATTAAACTGGATTATTCTTAAGGCTGTTAACAATTAGTAAATTTATAACGAGAGTTAGAATTTATTAGTTGTTAATTAGATTCCACCGAGCGGGAGACCGAACGTGGAAATATTATCTAGGATTTTAATCTAAATTTGGTAAACACACTGAAAAAGGAACCGAAGAAATTGGAGGAATAGTAAACCGGAATTTTCCCTTCTCATTAATTCAAAAACATCATTGTTTTGCTCACTGTTACTCTTGCATTTGTTATCCTTGTTCTTATTTACAGTTTGTTTCAGTATTTAGTAATTCAACAAACAAAACCCCCCTGTTACTTGAGTTATTTTACTTTGTTTGATCTTAAATATTAATTAAACTAAAACGCTGCCTCCCCTGGATTCGATAACCTGGAGGGACACTTCTAGGAAAACTTGCTATAATCGACCGGTATTCTTGCCGTTAGGTTTTTACCCAACAAGTTAATGGCGCCGTTGCCGGGGAGGCACGGTTGCTTAGTTTGATTTTTATTTTTGATCTTATTTAATTTTTATTTTTCTTTTTAATTTTGTTTCATTTATCTGATCTTGGTTTATGGTTAAAACTCGTTCTGTAGGAGACCCTGAATTCGAAATTGAACCAGAAATCGAAAGAGTAACAAGAAGGATTCGAAAGAGATTAGAGCTGGATCCTCCGATTGTTCAGGAGATACCTCCAAAAGATTCACCAACAGAAGGAAGTATTGAAGAAGAGATTCGAGACAACCCAAAAACTAAAATGGATGCGGAGAGGCACATGAGGGATTACACCCGCCCAAGCGTCGAAGGGCTCACCTCACCAATAGTAATTCCTGCATTACCAGCAGGAGTGCAATGGCAATTCAAAACGCACTATGTTACTATGGTCATGAATGCACCTCAATTTAGCGGATCAATCACCGAGGATCCCAATGTCCATCTCACCACCTTCCTGAGATTGGTAGGAGCTTGTTCTACATCAGCTTCACAGGAGGTGGCTAGACTGACTCTCTTCCCATTCTCCCTGAGGGACAGAGCTGCAGAGTGGCTAAACTCTTTGACACCCAACAGTATCACCACCTGGACGGAGTTAGCAAATGCATTTTTGGCAAAATATTTCCCTCCTTCTCGGATGCTGATGATGAGAGGAGAGATCACCAACTTTAAGCCGTTCGCTGGAGAAACATTATCTGAGGCTTGGGAGCGTTTCAAAGGGATTGTGCGCAAAGTACCACACCATGGCTTGGGAGAGGAGGTAATTTTACAGTCCTTTTATAAAGATTTGGATCATTCTAGTCGTTTGTTGGTAGACACTTGTGCAGGAGGAAGCCTCATGGAGCTACCAATAGCTAGAATCAAGGAATTATTAGAGACCATTGCCAATGCATCCAATCAGTGGGGAGGTGCGAGAACAGGAGAAGCTGCACCGAAGAAAACCGCTGGAGTCTATGAAGTAGATTCAAATACTTTTCTGGCTGCCAAGATGGAAGCAATGTCAAAGCATTTTGAGAAGATGTGTGCAGTGATGAACCCGCAGTCAAATGCAGCAGCCACCCCTGAGGTCTATCCACCTTGTGAATATTGTGGCAGAGGCTCCAACTTGTGCCAGTGTGTTCCACCACAAGAAGAAGCGGCGAACTATGTTGGTAACAGACCGGGTAATTATTTCGGGAATCAGGGCAACCCTGGTTACCACTCTCAGCAACAGAACCGTTATCAAGCTGGTGGTAGCAACAACTTCAATCAGAGACCACCACAGCAGTATAATCAAACATACCAGAAACCAATCCAGAATCAGCAGACATTGAGTTCCGGCCGGAACATCCTCGAACATGGAAGAAGTACTGGCCAGAATGGATGATTTCATCTCGATTAGCATGAAGAAGTTTAATGAGCTGGAAACCTTCAATCAGGAGCAGAGAACCTTCAATAATGACCAGAGGACATTCAATAGAAATATCGAGACTCAGTTGTCTCAGATATCCCAACAATTGGCTCAGCGTCCTTTGGGTTCTTTGCCCAGTCAGTCAGAGCAGAATCCAAGAGAGTATGCCAAAGCTGTTTTTGCTGTGGAAGAAGATACTCCACTCGTCGCTGCAATTTTACCTGTTCAACAAAAGGCTAAGGACTCCATTAAAGTTTCTGAAAAACCTAAGGAGAGGGAGTCTCCTGAAACTCAACCTTCTTACTCTTCTATTTCAAATCATAAAATTGAAGAATCTATTCCTTTTCCTGACAGGTTAAAGAAAAGGGACCTTGATGAACAGCTTGGAAAATTTCTTAAAATTTTTAAGAAATTAACTAAAGATATCCCATTTTCTGATATGCTAAAGTTAATGCCAAATGCTACACTAGTGGATGATATCTTGGCTAACAAATGTCCTTTGCAGGAAAAGGAAACCGCGAAGAAGGTAACTACTAGAAGTGGCAAAGATAAAACTACTGAGCCTCAGGTGGTGAGCATAGAAAAATCAGTGCTGGAGAATGAGGGGAACTGTGAAGTTACCAAATCTCCTTCACTTACACCACCGGCGGTTGAAGTTACTCCTCCAATTCCATGTCCAAACAGAACCAAGCATTCCAAGGAGGATAGTGAGTTCGATAAGTTTCTTACTTTACTTCGTCAACTATCTGTGGATATCCCCTTTGTTGATTTAGTTGCGAAGGTACCTAACTATGCCAAGTATTTAAGGAAGCTTTTATCCAATAAAGCGAAGTTAGTTGAGTCAGGAACTATTCAGCTCACAGAAACTTGTTCAGCGATCATACAGAAGCGCTTACCAGAGAAATGCAAAGATCCTGGAAGCTTCACAATTCCATGTAAAATAGGAGATATCGACTTCGACCACTGTCTTGCTGATTTAGGCGCGTCGATTAGTCTCATGCCATACGCTTTATTTGAAAAGCTTGGAATTGGGGAGCTACAGCCTACACGAATGACGCTTCAGTTAGCAGATCGCTCCATGGTTTACCCATGTGGAATTGCCAAGGATGTGATGGTTAAAATAGAACATCTGTACTTCCCCTGCGACTTTGTTGTACTCGACATGGCCGTGGATCCAACGGTCCCTATTATCCTTGGAAGACCCTTCCTAGCAACAGCAGACGCTCGAATAGAAGTTGCTCATGGTACGATCACTCTGAATGCAGAAGGTGAGCAGCTACTGTTTTATGCTGGCAGGTCTTCTAAAATTGTTTTGGAAGCCTCTCGGAGTTCATGTCACCAGGTTGCAAAGACACCTAAATCTTCTGGAATTTCTTGAGAAAACAGAAACACGGTCTAGCCAAAGACCGAAAAGACGGGCAGCTCATTGGGAGGCAACCCAATCTTCTTACATTTTTTTTCTCCTTTCTTTTTTTTTTACTTCATGTTCTTATTTGTGCTAATTTCCTTTGTTAGCTTTATTTCTTGGTTGATTGTTGTTAAGGTGTAGGTTGCTAAAGGTGAAAAACAGAGCAATAGAAGGGTTGATGAAGGAAGACAAAAAAAAAACAGAGAAATAAAAGAAATTCCTTCGGTGCACTAAACAAGGTGGTCCGGGACTTCAACCACATCCTAAGTCCCGGACCAGAGATGCAGGTTAGTTCTCGAACTGAATAATTAAGGTGGGCCGGGACTTCATCCAAAACTAAGACCCGGACCCAATAGAAACTAGTTAACCCATTTTTTATTGGTCCGGGACTTGACTTCCAGCCTAAGTCCCGGATCAAGAGCAGCAGCATATTCTCGACTGATTTTTCACATTGGTCCGGGACTTGAACCAGACCCTAAGTCCCGGACCATCTGCCGTTACAATAAATGCTGCGTAACCGTCTTCAACCTCCCTCACTTCTGAAAAATTCCTAAAAACTAAAACTCCTCTCTGTTCCCTGCCTCTCTCGCACTCACCACCCTCCAACCCTAACTTCCTCTCTCACTTTCGAATTCGCCGGCCACCATCAACCACCTCCGGCCTCGCTCCATCGACACCAACCACCACACCAGCACCGCGACTACAACCCCCTCCCTTCTCCTTCTGTTCTTCAACAACCACCGACTCAACCACGACTTCCCTCTGCCCCGAATTCGCAACAAGACTACCACCCAATCTCTCTCTCTCTCACCTCGACTCTCTCGTCGAACCACCGCGCCACCACCACTCTTCCCCGTCACCGCCCTGTTCTACCTCGCTCCACAACCACCTCACCAACGACCACCACATTTTCCCCGACGCCTCTGTCGACTCACAACTCACACCACCCCGTCTCTGTTCAACCCCAAACCCGCGCCCCTAACTCCCACATCCCAAAATTCCAAAGCCTAACCACACCTCATAATACCCAGCGTGCTCTTCCATTTCGAATTACCACTAAACCCCTCTCTGTACTCCACCTTGACCGTGAGCGATAACTAGTGGCGCCCACTGTTGCCACTCCCAAAAATTTTGCATCCTTAAAAATCCAAACCAAACGTGCCCTTAAAATCCAAACAAGTCCTTAAAAATCCAAAAACCCAAATGGCACCAAAACGAGCTCGAGCCAACACCGCCGGGGCTTCTTCTTCTTCAGCCTCCGGTCCACTTCGGGTCCAAGAAACCGAGCTCTCAGAATTCGTGTCTCGGGAAGCGTGGGAGTGGTTCCGGGCCAAAGAACGCAAAATTCTCTACGAAAGGTCAGTCTGCCCTTCTTTAATCAATGAGTTCAATCTGGAACATATCTTTGGGGCAAAGAATTGGTTGTGTCTGTTGACCCGGGGAGGGGAATTCTACCCACGCTTGGTTAAACTGTTCTATGCAAATGCCACGGTAAGCGAGAATGGTAGAGTTATTAAGTCAATGTTAAGGGGAAGGTGATAAAAGTGAGTAGCTCGGGTATTAGAGATGCCCTGGAAATACCTCCTACGGATAGAGTCCCGACTGATGAGGACAAGGAGAATCAAGAACTCCGTGAGCGTCAAGCCAAGGAACACTATCTGAGTTTGGTTGTGAATGATCCCGCAGTCCAAAACCGCCAGAGGCGGAACCAGAGGGATAAGCAGGTGATTACGGGTGACAAGTTACCCACACCTTTGGAGCGTCTGATCTTAGGGATCATTATGTATAATGTCCGCCCCAGGGAGTGTGCGGACCTGAATGTCATTGATTGCTACATCCTGCGTTACTTATTGGATGAGGAGCTTGCGCGGGTGGCATTTCCCATCGCCTTGCATGGGATCATCTTTCAGTCCATGCTTCGGATTGTCGATGTTGATAGCAGTGGCTCTCTTCCCTTTCCCCACCTCCTACAGTCGTTCTTTGAGGCCGCCGGGGTGGATTGCTCCAATGAAGAACCCCAGTACCCCCGATCTTCCATCGATATGACGATGATGCGCTTCTACCAGTGGGAGAAGGTGGATGATCAGTGGGTGAAGCGTCGCCGCGCTGCACGCGCCCCCCGAGTTGCTGCGGCTGCTGATGAGGTTGAGGCCGCTGCTGATGCGGCTGCTGCTGAGGCTGATGCTATGGGAGATGAGGCCCAGGACATTCCGTTACCTGCTGGACCGGCCCCGGGTTATGACGAGCTGCTGCGCGAGTTTCGAGACTGGAGAGGGACGGCCACAGCCCGATTTGATCAGATAGACAGTCGTCTGGATGGGTATGGTCAGAGACTCTCCACTTTAGATGCCCGTCAGACTGACTACGAGGCTCGACAGGCTGCTCAGTTTGCAGAGTACCAGGCTCAGCAGGCTGCTCAGTTTGCTGAGTACCAGGCCCAGCAGGATGCCCGTTTCCAGGCCTATGACCAGCGCTTCGCACAGTTTGAGGCTTGGCGCATGCCCCGTCAGTAGCACATGAGTTGGTCTATGCTCCAGACCTGCATCCATCTTCCTATCTTTATTTACTCTTTTAGATGTTTACCTGACTATGACATTTGCTATTTTGATGTTTTTTTTTAGATTCTTAGGTTGTTACTTTTGGTACCTTTTATTTTCGCTTTGGATTGACGTTGTTACTTGGGTATTTCTGCTACTTCGAACTACTTGGTTGTGCATCTATTATTTTGCTATGCGATGTCTGTTGCTTCTAGATATTCGAACAGGACTGCCTTCTTCTGTGTGCGATATCGAAAGAATACAAAGGAGACTCTGTCGAAATTTTTCCAACACATAAGTCTCCCGCTCCTTGTCCTAAGTGTGGGGACGTCCTCTTCACCGCTTATTCAGGGGAGTCCTATTCTTTCTTTTGCACTATACTCATATTCTAGTAGCAATGAGGACATTGCTATTTTCTAAGTGTGGGGACGTAGTATGGGGGTTGCACATCTAAATTGTTTGTTTTCAGTGGCTCCTTAAAATACTTGTTCCCCCCTCACTAACCTTTGACAACCCCCACAAAAATTTTTAATTCGGCATACTTGGTTTTCACTTGTGGTCAGAGGCATCAGTCGGGAATAACGTACAAGTAGCGAAAAAATTTTTTTGAGATTTAATCTGAAATTTCGGTCATAAGAACTTTGGTTATACTGCATGGATTGTGAGTTTTGATTAAAATTTTCATCTATTCCTTCAAATAAAAGGTGAGACCATTGTGTGACTATTATGTTTGAACTAACTTGGGGCTTTGGGAAAGTTTGGAATGAATGGAAGGAAAGGACAAAGGCAAGGTACTCCTCTAATCTACTCTGAACCAGAACAGGCCTCTCCCATTCGGTAATTAAGCTCTTGGAGTGCCTCATCACTCATCTACCTAAGATCATCTGATCTGGGATAGAAGGCCCAACCGCTACAAGGATGGGAGTAAAAGTCTGAGGGGATGAAATGAATAATGCTTACTCAGAAAAATTGGAAGGAAAGTTCTTTCATGCTAAACAGTTGTTGCAAATTCTTCCTTGATTATGAGTATGTGGCAATGAAAGGTAATGTGGAATATGACATTACTTCTTGCCCCTTGTCGTCCAATGAATTGGGAAAGAAAAAGGAAAGAAAAGCCCCGAGTACAGTTTGGATTAAACAGTTATCATGATAATCTCATGCATTTTTCAAATACCCTATCTTCACTGTTTAAGAAAACTTGCAGTACTAATCCCTGTTTCTTTTTGGCTATCTTTCAGCATTAGATTTCCTTGAACATTTTCCTGACCTGATAAATCCCCGCTTTTGAAAACCGGGTACATTTTGATTGCAGTAATTGCTTGAGGACAAGCAAAGGTTAAGTGTGGGGATGTTGATAAGTCAGGAATTTACCTATTTCTAAAGGGTCTTTTAAGACCCAATTTGTTATTGTTTAGTGCTAAATTCCTGTCTTATGAGCATTTTTATGTTCTTGTTGCAATAGTTCTCTTTTATGGTTTGTGTGTACTTTTTCAGGCTTTAATCTCAAAGAAACACATTCCTATCATTGCTGGAACATATGGCAAATCAAAACAAGCCAAAAGAGCCAAGGAAAATCATCATCGGACCAATTTCAAGCTTGGTCCGGGACCTAACCATGGAGCAAGGACCCGGACCACAAGTAACTTAACTCTCGAATTGAAATGTTGTATGGTCCGGGCCTTGGTTGAAGTGTAAAGACCCGGACCACATGGTAGCCAACTCTCGTATTAAAAATCGAGCTTGGTCGGGACTTAACTATGGAGCTAAGACCCGGACCACAAGTGACTGGAATCTCGTATTACAATTTATGGTCCGGGACTTATGGAAGGAGCTAAGACCCGGACCACATTGCTGAAATCGTCTGTAGCGCCGCATTGAAAAGAAGAGAATTATCTCTTATTATAACCACCGCCCATGCACTACGAGCCTTTCCAACCTCATTTCCACTGCAACTCCAGCAACAACATACCCACGTTAACCACCTACAACTCCACTAATCTCCCTAAATCCAGCAACATCACCACGTAAACCACCGCCCCATACTTCAATAATCCTTCCTTTCCTGCTTTCCAACCGGGTACCACATGCTACGTACTCATCCCCAAGTACTATAAATAGAGTACTAATCCTCCTCATTAACACACAACATCCATCGGATATCTCTCCCTCTCTTACACCATTCCTCACCCATTCCATCCTCACCCATCTCATTCTCCACATACTACCCATCTAGTACGTAGTAGTTTTACTACTACTAATCACCTCATCCCATTATTTCCACCATCACTACTCACGTAACATATCATTCACTCTCCATCCACTATCCACTATCCACTCACTCATACACCACTATTTCCATCAAATACCATACACAGCTACAGAAACCGGGAATACACAAGCAGCTGGAGATTGGGCGGAGGAACTGCTGGTTGTGCACAGAGACTCCATCAACGAGCCTTAAAACAGAGTTTCTCTTTCCTTTTCTTCTTTAATGTTATTTACATATTGCTGCAGTATTTTCGTTTCCATGGCTGAGTAGTTTTCATAAATTTCGGTTTGCTATGTAATCCAAATTCTGAGGTTCCATTATCTTTGTGATTTACCATTTTACAGATTAAAGTGTTGTTCCTTACTTATTTTATAAACCTTGTGATTTGGCCAATTACTAGATTTTACGTTTATCTGCTTACAAGTGAGAACTGCGGTAGATAACAGACAATAGGAAACAACACCGGTTAATTTAGAGACGGTAATTCCTCTAGGATATTAACTGATCATTAAACTGGATTATTCTTAAGGCTGTTAGCAATTAGTAAATTTATAACGAGAGTTAGAATTTATAGTTGTTAATTAGATTCACCGAGCGGGAGACCGAACGTGGAATATTCTGATCTAGGATTTTAATCTAAATTTGGTAAACACACTGAAAAAGGAACGAAGAAATTGGAGGAATAGTAAACCGGAATTTTCCCTTCTCATTAATTCAAAAACATCATTGTTTTGCTCACTGTTACTCTTGCATTGTATCCTTGTTCTTATTTACAGTTTGTTTCAGTATTTAGTAATTCAACAAACAAAACCCCCTGTTACTTGAGTTATTTTACTTTGTTTGATCTTAAATATTAATTAAACTAAAACGCTGCGCCTCCCCTGGATTCGATAACCTGGAGGGACACTTCTAGGAAAACTTGCTATAATCGACGGTATTCTTGCCGTTAGGTTTTTACCCAACAATACATTGCTCATGCTTACGATACAATATACCGAGTTTTCTAAGTACAATTCCAAAATACAACATTTCTCATAAGTCTATACTACTTATCAAGAGTCTAACCTCCTACCTATGTCTCACAAGTCTTCTTACCTTCCAAAATACATAAAGGTGTACCACTTGGTACACCGGCAGTTCAAAGGTACAAGCCCGTATACAATACACCATCCAAGATATTTCCTAGCTAACTAAGCATAACAGCCCGGTCCACTCTTAACCATTTAGCTTGTCGGTTACCTGAAATATAAAAATAGTGCCCCAAGGGGCTCAGCAAAAGCAGCATATGAAATTCGCATACCCCGCGTGCTAATGGGGGTACGCCGACTACTTGGCCGAATACATGGAGTTCTTTTTATTTATACATGCATACATGCTATAATGAACACTAATACATTCATACCCAGGGCATACATACATACAATCCGATACATACAAAGGAAGACAATCACAAGTCAACCATACATACTTACCAAGGTGCTGAGATACAATTCTCAAGTTCATACACAATACTTGTTAGTTACTTACTCATCCGGGTTAATTGGATGTACTTTACTCTTTACCCGAGATCAATGACTTACACTAACCATGATCTTATAATATCAAATACTTTCTTACTTTAATACTCAAGTCAAGTCAGTATGACCTCCGGCCAGGGACTACGATATCTTACCACCGGGCTTTAGGTTGGCTCACTAATCCAGGTTGCTACCCATTTAAGGGATTTGGACCATGGAAAAGATTAAGGCTAGGAATCGGATCCAACCTCTTGTGTCTCCTCATCCTCACACGTGGCCAAAACTATATCAGGCTTCTTACATACTCCAATTTACCATTTTACTCAAAGTTAGAAGGGTTACATAGTTAGTGAGTTAGTGAGAATCGTTTCACAATCACTAAGTCAAGGGTTAGCACAATTGCACAACCACAATCAAGCACTTCATTATCATCCATACATTTCATGAATTATACAAACTACAAGTTCAAATACAACCCAACAAGGAACAATACATACAAGCACAGGAAAGTGTGATAAACCCGATTCGTGCATTTTATCTTATTTAGGTGATCACACATAACACACAAACACACAAATCAGGGTAGCCAAGGTAGCATACAGGGCATGAGAAAATCATACCGTTCACCGTAGTTGTACGATCACCGATTCACCTTCGGAGTTCAACCATTCGAATCCTATAACGTGCACGGAATCGGACGGTTAATTCTCTAGGATTAACCTAATTCTTTTAATCTTTAGAGTTTCCAACTTACAACTACTAATTCCTTACAATTCCAATTCATCCACCTAAGTTACTTACTCCTCATTACTTCTCAAGCTTTTTTCCTTACTTATGTGTATATTTTCTCACCACCATTACTCAATCAATGGTTTATTACTAGTGCCACATATATATATACAAAACACATATACATTTATGATTACTATTTTTTTGTTTGACCCGACCGACCTTACCCAGGGTCGGTCCCAAGGTCGGTTGGAGTTAGTAGTTCCGGGTTTACGAAATTTTAGTCCGACCGACCCTACCAAGGTCGGTCGAAGTCAGAAGACTTCCAGATTTAAAAATTTTAGCCCGACCGACCTTACCAAGGTCGGTCGAAGTGAGAACACTCCGGATTTACAAATTTTAGGCCGACCGACCCTACCAAGGTCGGTCCAGCCCAGTACCCATTTTAACTACTGTAACACCCCAACTGCTAATCACGCCAATACCTCTTAAACTGTCACAATTACCAATAAACTCGCAGCGGAACTCTAAATACAACAGAGGGTGATACAACGCCGTTAGCCACCCATATGGCTAACCAGGCATATTTCACATACAGTAACGGTCTGATGAACTGGAACAACCGAGTACACAATACATACAACACTAAACTCACTTCTTTACTATACCGAGCCTACAATATATGGATGCCGACAACATATTCGGTTTTACACCTCTTTCAATACATAAGTAATTAAATCTAACTACCCATGCAACCCACCGACCCCGTCCTACTCTCGAACGGTAACATCTTCGGTGTACCTGAAAAAAAAAAACATTGCCCTAGGGGCTCAGCTCAAAGTTGCATATGAAATTCGCATATCCCGAGCGCTAATCGGGGTACACCGACTACTTTTGTCGGATATACATGGAGTTCATTTTAGTAAAACAACTTGCATCATAGCATACAATATATATGTGTATGAGAAGGGAAGAAATGGTGCCAAGACAAAACAAGACACGGAGAGCATCCGGCCGGCCTAGCCGGATGGGAATAAAGTTGCATAGAGCATCCGGCCGCTTCAGCCGGATGGAAGAAGAAGCACATAGGGCATCCGGCCGTCTCCAGCCGGATGAAAATAGGACTTAGACAAGGCAAAATACCGTACGACCGACCACCTGTGGTCAGCCAAAGATACTAAGAGAGGGTAAAACTGTACTTATACATGTAAAATACAGGCTGGCACCATGGAACCAAGGCCCAAAATACTATAAATAGGGATGTACCCCCATGAAATAGAAGATGCTACATTTGGCAATCAAACTTACACTCGATTCTAACTAAGGCTCTCTCTCTCTCTACTCTTGTGAAATTCTGTAATCGAGACCAGGTAACGTAGAATAGAGGATCAGATCGGATTGTATTAGGATAGCATATACTGTTTCATTTGGCGCCGACAGAAGAAGAAACGATAGTCGAAGATCTGAAAGTTTACCATGGCCCGATGGCTCAGTATTCTCGGCTTGAGAATGAGACATGGCTTCCTCCAGCTCTTTTACTCTCCCTTCCAGCCTGGTCTTCTCTTCAATCAAGGCAGCTTTGTCCGCAGCAAGAGTTTTCTTCTCCCCTTCCAAAAGAGAGCAATCTCGGAGCAGAGACTGCTTCTCTTGTTCGAAGGAAGACCTTGACTGCTCCTCTAGTGCGGCTTTTTTCCTCTGACAGACGGTTAAACTCCTGCATAAGCTTCTCCTTTTCCCCTACAAGGGCCTCATTCTCCCGCTAAAGAACTTCTTCTCCTGATCAAGCGTTTCAACCTCCTTCTTGAAGGAATTACTCTCCTGATAGAAAAAGGCCTTGTCGGCCTGGAAGGAGTTCACCTCATTCCAGTGAGCAGTGCGCACCTGATCCAACAAAGCGTCTAGGTCAGAAAAGGCCCGAGTCAACTTATCTTTTCCAGTAGAGAGATGACTTTGTACCTCTATCAGGGTGTTGTCAGCTTCCAGGATCCGGCTTTTTAGAGAAAAATTATCTTCACGAAGTTTCTTCAGTTGTGACTCATAAGCGTCACGCTGACGGATGCACTCCTGCCGGGACAACTGCAGATCCTTGTTTATCGCCTCAGTCCTCTCCTTCACCTTGAGGTCAATCTCGTAGTTAATCTGATCAATATACGCGTCATGAGAAGAGCGGCTCAGCTTCAGCTCCTCTTGGGCATTGTTGGCTCGACTCTCCTCATAACGGAGCCTGGACTTGAGGTTGCCGAAGTGAACCTCGGCACTTTGAGCCATGGACATCACCTAAAGTAAGTGGCGCAATACACAGGATTAAGAAGGGAGTAAAACAAATCAAGGAAGAAACACAAGGAAGGAAATTGAAAAGGGTGTATTCCTACCCGGAAGATACCCTCCCACATGAAGTCGAACACATCTTCTGTTGGGAGGGAGTGCCGCATGATGGCATCTGCCCCCCCACCTCCCATCCGTAGCATTTTCTTGGTGGCAGTAACAGTTGCCGGAGGAGCAAAGATCCCGTCCGGATGGTCAGACCTCTTTATTGCCTCATTCCAAGTAGTAGAGTACTTGGCAGATTCATAGGAGATCAGAGGAAGAGGGCGCCCGCAATGGTAAAACCACCCTTCCTTTTGAGAAGGACCGGTGTAGGATTCCTGGGCGGGAGGAGGTGGAGATGAAGAAGAGGAGGCCATAATGTCTTCTCTTTGCTTACTCCGGAGCTCAGGGTCTTCAGGAACTTGCCGATATTCTGCCACTCTTGCACGCGCCGCTTCTTTGGCCGCAGCAATATCAATGGCGAGAGAGGCCGAGGCCTCAGGATCACCAGAGGTTTGTTCTTCTCCCGATATTACTGGTAGCGGAGCCTTTGGCTTTGACGTGGTTTTCTCTTTAGTCTTTGCCTAGCAGGAGCAGAAGCTGCCGCAGCGGTAAAAAGTGGACACAATGTCATTACTAGAAGCCTCAGGTGTATACGAAGCCGGAAGTAGAGGAGTACCACAAAAGCAAAAAAACAACAAAAACAAACAAGGGTTCAGTCAAACCATGGTCTGCCGGAAGTCCTGTTGCCTCCAAAGTGTCCCTTGAGAAGGATTGAAGAAAAGTAGCCCGATAAGTCAGGAAACTGCTCGAAAATCGGGGTCGGATGACCGGACTCCCGCTCCGAGCGAGAACCTAAATCCAGACCCGAACCAGGGTGAGGGGAAGAAAAACATGGTGCCCAGACTCAGGGACCACATGCCAAGTACCGACAATCCGGCGGCGGTATGTTCAGGAGATTCCACCTTTTCTTTTCTTTGAATGACCAGCTTGGTCATCCTTGGCTTCTTGCTGGGACGCTTTGTAGGAGGAGGGCTATCCCCTAGAAGCTGCTCAGCCGCATCAGTAGCCGCCTCCAGAGTGTCGTAGTAGTTGATTTTCTCGTCCCCAACCTTGAGGGTGACGAAGTTCCAGCCGTGGAATGGGCCGATCTTCTCCCCCTTCTAGAAGAAGTCTACATACGACACACCGAAGCAATGAACAAATCAACGAAGACGACAAAACGTGTACGGAAATGAAAAAACACTTACTGTGATAAGTCTTCAAGGAGGATATGCGTGCTTTTGTGAAAAAACGCCTCGACGGTCGGTGGCTTCCTGTTTACTGCCCTCAGAATCTTCGAAATGGGCAGCTCGGCGGAGGGGTTTCAGGAGAAGATCAACTGGCTTTGCCAACTTCAGCGCAGTAGCAGGGACGCCCAAGATCCGGCGGATGGAGGGACAATGACAAACCATCGTGGACTCCACCCATGAGCCTTCTTATAGTCAAAAAGGGAATAACCGGCCTTTGCGATAAGGGTTAGACTATCAGGATCGACTCTAACCGTGAAGAATCGAACAAAATCAGTACCTTCAGCCGAATCTTGCTTTCTTCACAAAGAGAGACAAAAGCGTGAAGATGGGAAATGGCTTTTGGGTGGAGATGGGCGAGAGAACAGCAGCGGCGAAGGAGGAACCCCAGGACTGTAACCCCCCAACCGTTAATCTCGTCATTACCTATTAACTGTTACTAATTACTCCTACTCACGCAGCGGAACTCTAATTACAACGAGGGTGAAACAACGCGTTAGCCACCCATGTGGCTAACCAGGCCTTCTCACATACAGTAACGGTCTGATGGACTGGATCAACCGAGTACTTCATACAAATACAATACTCATTTCACTTCTTACTATACCGAGTCTACAATATACGGATGCCGATAACATACTCGGACTTACACCTCATTTAAATGCATAAGTATTACGATTTAACTACCCACGCTTCTTAACTGTCCCCGTCCTACTCTCTCGAACGGTGGTCAGCTTCAAGTACCTGCACACTAAAACGTTCCCCCTAGGGGGTCAGCTTACGCTGCGCATGAAATTCGCATATACCGCGTGCTAACCGCGGTACGCCGACTACTTTGGGTCGGATATACATGGAGTTCATTTTAATCAAACAACATGCATCATGCAATACAATATATATGTATATCACACAAGGAATCTACATTCAATCACGGAACACGATTCCTAACCAACATAACAATGTTGTTTAGTGGTAACTGGTTACTCTTAGGCATTGAGGGTTATTTCTCACTATGCCTTGTTTACTTATTCATACCTCACCCTCTCTCTCGGGTTACTTATTCTTATACTTACCCGTTCTCTCGGGTTACTCATTCGTATACACACCCATTCTCTTGGGCTACTCATTCTTATACTCACCCTTTCTCTCGGGTTATTTATACTCGTTATCTCACCCGCACTCTCGGGTTATTCATACTCAAGCTCTTGTAGATTCTCGAGACACTACAGGTCTCCTACGTCACGCTTGTTACTCTTATACGTACTTAAGCCAAAACTCATGGCTCTCTAGCATAGTCTTACTTCCCCGGTTTCGACCCTACTCTGGGTCTAGCATGGTGGGAAGGTTCAACTAGCTCACGGAACTCTCTCTTAGTTCCTATCTCTTTTACTTAGGTCCGATACTCTCGGACTACTCTCGTTCCCATACACTCCTCTCTCGGAGTTATAATATATCATGTATATTAGTCTAGAAGCATCATTCTCGATGTTTCTAATGACTTAGGGAACATTACTCAAGTTTGGGTTATCTTAGGTTTTAAGAGGTACCTTTACAATACATATACTCATACTTTCGGTATATTCTTTATACCGGGTAAAACCCTCTTATAGGAGGTCGACCATGTCTCAAGGGAGTTAATAATCCCTAGGTCTCTTTTACCTCCTTATAAGTTCACATTATTGGATTAACTTCAATCCTCACGATGGAGGTTCATTCATCTTTCCACTCATATTTATTTCGTGGTTGTTTCAATAAGGTTTCTAACCGTTATCGGGTATTTACTCAACCCGTACATCTCCTCACATTCTAGGGAGTTCATGTTTACTGTATCGTTATACTTTAATCGATAGCTTATGTGTGTTTGCATGTTTTCGTATCACACGCTTCGTTCCGTTCTACGGATCTCTAGCCGAACGTTACTCACTATGAGTCGGTCTTTACACTATGTTCGACCACACCGGCATACAAGTATGTTAGTTCATTCAACATACAACAAGACATACATAATCAAACAAGGGGATTATTTTCATGCTTTAGTCTTGATTAAGCCGGCACACAAACACACAATCAGAGTAACTCGGTTAGCATACGGGGCATGAGAAAATCATACCTTACACCGGGGTTTTTTACTTTTACCGTGTCGTCTCACCAAGCTCGGGTCACGCACGGTTCTCTGATAATGTTTCAAACATTATTATTAATACTAAGATCACACGGAACATAATTAAATGTTTTCCCGTAGTTACCCCGTTATCCCGTTATCTTGGTTTCACTCTTGTTCATTTGAGTTCTCACTTCTCAAACACTTCTAACACTTTATCACACTTCCTAGGGCCTTTACATGTCACCAAACAAGGTCTTAACATCTTATAACATCATTAACATTCAACCCCCATCATCTAAAACCTTTAAAAACTCTCTGTGGTTTCTGGGGGTGGTCCGGGACTTGGTCCCCACCCTAAGTCCCGGATCATTACAAGGCATAACTCTCGGCATTATTTCACTTTGGTCCGGGACTTCATTCAGGAGCTAAGTCCCGACCATAAGGCAGGAAGAATCTCGGTTTAAAAATGGTATGTGGTCCGGGACTTGGGCATGGAGCTAGGGCCCGGACCAAACAAGCAGAACACTCTCGGGGGTAATTCTAGGGGTGGTCCGGGACTTTGTCCATGGACTAGGTCCCGGACCCTGCTACAGATTTACAAATTTTGACAGTTTCTGTCTCTGTTCAAGGCCCTCTCTTTGCCCATTAATTATCCAACCTTCACCAACTAAAATCTTCATGTTTTAGTGACTAATTACCCTTCTTAATCACCTTAAACCAAACACCAAGTACACTCACCAATCTAGCTCATTTTACTTAGATTCTTTTACACTTACAACTTGTTTTTCTCTCTTGTTTTCTATCGGTTTGTAACAGATTTTGGTTTCTTCTTTAAACCATTCAAACCTCACTTACTGATGCCATTCCAAGCCCTCCAATGGCATTATTTCCTAAACAAATTTTGCCATAACTTAACTACATTCTTAGCATTTACACCACACTACAACAACCACCAAAATCAGTTTTTACATCCCTGTTATCACAACAATAAACATCCATACAGCAACACATTAATTTCCCCTCTGTTATCCTCAATACAAGCTCAGGTTCTAAGTTTGTTTTGCATCCCCAAACAGCATTAAAGCTTCCTCACTCAAAAACCAATATTGTAGTACAAGACTACTCTAGTTCATGGTTATTTATTTACATTCCAAATCGGTTTACAGAGAACAAAACAACCCAAGGTAAGTTCATTACCTTGCTAGTTTTTCTTTCTTTTCTGATTTCTCTTCTCTTCTTCCACGTTCTCTTGCTCCCTCTTTCTCCTCTTGTTTTCCACACCACACAAGGAATATGGTTTGCTAACTACAACCATATTCCATCGCACATATAACCACAAGTCAATTCAATTTTCCCTCCACACAACCTAATATTTAAAGAGCTAGTTTACAAAGCTTAGTTTAGATTTTACCTTAGAGAACCAAATGAGTGGCTTGACAATCAAATGAAGCAGTTTCCAAACCCCCACAAAAACAAAGTGGTTCGGCTGAAACGATAAGAAATTTCCACGTGAGGGAAAAAGTCTCACAATTGGTAGAATAAGCTTGAAATGGTATATATACCTACTTATATATACCTTAAGGCACTAAGGAAGAGAAGAAGGGTTGAAATCTACCCTTCAAACTCCAAAAGCTCTCACGTCGATGGAGATGAAAACGGAGGAAACGAAACTTTGTTGGGTGGAGATCGAAGCTCTCACCGAGACGAGTCCAACGGTACCAATTTCTTGTGATTCGGTGGAGAAATGAGTAAGATGGAGGAGATTGAAGATGGAGGTTTTGTGCTGTATGGAATCGCGCGTACAGAGGAAGAAGAAGGAGTTGCAAAGCTCTGGAGCAATTTCAATACGTGAGTGAAGGAGAAGGTGAGGAGGTAAGCTTTTTATTTTACTTTTTCACTTTATACTATTTACTTTACTTACTTATTTATTTGTCTTGTTATTACTTAATAGCTAGCAAGCTATTAATGGTGTACACTCATTAATCAAAACCGGCCCACACTAATTAATGGCCCGGGTCGTTTTTCGTCTTTTCGAATTAAACGCTTTCGTCTCCCGGTTAGTCACTATTCATTTACCGGGTCCGTTTTCCGGAATTTTCTCGTTTAATTAATTTTAATGGCTATTAAGCTTCCTTAATATTTAATTATAGTTATTTAATCAACTATAATTTTACGGGTCCGTTTGACCACTTAAAGTCACGTTTTCGGGTTTTCTCGAAAAACGTGCTTAGAACTCCGTTAGCATTTTAATCCATTATTTGGATCCGTTTTCTTCGGGAATCATTCCCGTTACTTATTAGGCCTAACTAAGCCTTAGGAATCCATCTCGGACCCTCTCGAGATCATATATCTCTTATACTCATTTAACGCGTATTTTTTAGCGTTTTTCGCTTTTCAAGCGTTTTCCTTTTTTTTTGGTTTTATTCTTTTTACCAATACTCTTTAGGCACCATTAGGCCTTTTATAATCATATTAGAGTAATTTAATCGCCATTCCTAGATCCGGGGTATTTCAATCTACCCCCCTTAGGAACTTTGTCCTCAAAGTTGCTGAATCTAGGTGGTTACTCTCATGGCATTCAATGCCAAGGTTATAGTACATGTATAACCTTACAGACTCCACAAGTCTGTCTCATTTCATACTACACATACCACACACATATCACAGCATGTATAGCAATCAAAAATACTCTTTTTACTCTCTCCATGGAATCGGTCCGAAGACAAGAAGGCACTACAGTCCTCGAATCCATATTGAGTAATATACTACTGATCCCTCAGGTACCGGTCACGTTGAACACTTACTCTTTCTGGTTCACGGCCGTTTCATGACAAATGGGCACTTACTCTCTCTGGCCCACGGTCCCTTCGGTTCTGATCAAAACGTTACACATATACATATCCTCAGGCACTCTGGTTGACTCACTCAACACAGGAACATCTCAGGGTACTCTCCCCGTCCCGCTGCCTTTGGAAAATCACACACTGACACCGCCCCAACCGGTCACTTAGGACCGCCGCACGTACGGTGTAATGGTTTCAAAACTAATACTCGCCCACCGTTCTACCGGTCATCAAGACTTAAGGCTCAGCCATCGGCGGGTGATAGCGGTTTCAAAACCAGTTTTTTTTTTTTCCATCTTCATACTTGAAGGAAATTCTTTTCCAAAATCTGTTTGAAAATTCTTTTTAAAACATCACACAACTCCAAATCAGATTTATGGTAGCTGTATCTTTCTTAGCGTGATTACTTGTGACCACTATAGGGAGCTTCAGGAATCATCTAACCCTGATGTGATCAGCATCAGTGTTGAACTATCCTTCCACCCCAATTTGTGTTCGGTTTCCCTTGATCGCTAGCAGATCAAGTTCCACCTCCCACGTCAGTTTCAAACAATCAGATAGTCAAACATTTTCGTTTTCTATCTTTTACCCTTTCTAGTCATATTCACGAAACACTCGTTTCAATTAATCTCTAGTTCCTAGTACTTAGGTCGTTTGTCATTCTCATTGCTTCACTACTTTACCTAGGTATTCCATACTTATCGCTTCTTTTACCCAAATTGTTGCTCAATTTAAACACATAACATACAACTCCAAAGGATGGAACTCACTCCATCTATCATTCTCAAATAAAATCACCTAGGGAACTCACTCCCTCTTAGGTTACACATCGGTTTCATGCCGATTCATACTCATCATATCTCATGTCTAATCTCACTAGACATATACTATAGGGATTCTCATTCCCCAGGAGTTTCTCTACTCCTCTTTTCATATTTATTACATACACGTTACTCGCATCTCTCATGCACAATACTCATACTTACACGATGAATGGGTAGACACATGTTTATGTAACATGAGTTCCAATCATCAAAACAATTTCTTTTTGTGCTATGCACATAGTAGTTTACGCACCAATACGTAAAACATACTCTAAGCGGTTTCTCGCCCTACCCCCCTTAAAAGGGGTTACGCCCGCGTAACCAACCATATGTTATCACTGAACATTGGTTCATTAATTCGAGTATTATGAAGTGTTTTAACTTCAGTACGGTTAATTAACTCATAACGGGTTCGGTTCTAGCCTCTAAGGCTTCAAGGGGTTTATGACATAGGTATACTTAACCCTGAATCACGGTCCACAAGCTTCTGCTGCGTGACCTGATAACTAGAGCTTACTCGCTCTTTGGGTTCTCAATGTATTTCAATCGTCGCTTGGTATCTCTTACCGTATGCGAATTCGATGAATTTCAGATTATCTCTCCAGTTCTCTGGGAATCTACTTCGTATAACATTGTATACCTTTGTGATTATTCACTTATTTTTCCCGACTTGTTGTCGGTTGAGGTCAAGCTACTACTTAGCATGTAGTGCTTCCTCGTTTAATAGTGGCTCATGGATTATTTTGTTTCTTGGTTCTGTGCCAGAGTTCTTCATTCATACTACTCTGCATTTTTTTTTCACATATCGATCCTGGGCCCTATGGGTTACTGCCCACGTTCTTTGTGCATCTTTAGCCAATGGCCGCACGGTTATCTCTCTAATTCTCACTCAACAGGCTTTGTTGACATTTCTCAATTCCTGGCTCTCCCACTCGATCATCACCGCACAAGTGCAATACCAAAACACTCAGTCATACAGAGTGCAGAAGCGTAAACCCTTGACAGTAAATCTCTCATGAGATAGGAATGATCATGTCTCCATTACCACATTTTCTCATCAACTTCTGATTACTAGCTGGATATACTCTCACAATGGTCGCTCACTGCGTACCTTGGTCTTTCTCATTCTCATGGCATCCGCTACTACTTTAGCTTCCGCCTAGGTGTTCACGCCATTTACACTGTGGCTCAACAACATACACTACTCTTTAATCTCTCTGCGCACTTGCGCACTGCTTACTCTGCAGTTCATATGGTACACATACAGTGTTCACTACTCATCCGATTACTCTATCAGTTCCCTTTGTACTGCTCAAGGTTCCTCTTTACACCTACTATAGTTCATATACTCCTTGGCAATATACACATGCTCAAGTTTTACTACACCGCTCTAGCGGTTTCACATTACATACTTAGGTGGTAGCCTTTCTCTGGAGGATTCACGCAAATGCCGCTCCATAGGCCCTATAATAACAAGTGGTATCCCCACTATAAGGTAGTGGTTCATTCTCCACTGTTCCTCTTATGCCTCTATGCATAGGTTTACAACGTTTAGATCTACAGTTGCAGTTAGTTTCACCGGCTTATAAGCCACATTGCCTCGCCATGCTCCATGCGGGCTGTTTATATAGGTTTCATCTCTCCGTATGCCATTAAATGGTTTGGAGGTATTACTGGGTTTTTTGATAAGGTTGTCTCAACACTCTTCCATACATGGAAGGCCCTTTTTATAGGTTATTAATTCATGCCCTCTAGCATTTTAGGGTATCCCGTGTTACGAGGGATCCCTTCGGGTTCTGCCCGAGTGTTTGCTTAAACACTTGTGTTCTCAACACGATGTTTCGTTCAACTACTGTTGACTCCGGCACCCTTCTCGGATTGCTCCTGGGTGTTACTGAGTAATGTCCTTACATTGGCTTGTACTCATGGTTATGTTCAGTTGTGACTTCGCCTTGCGGCTATGTCCTCAAACTATCCCGTTTAGGGTTGTAATGTCTCCCATTATTGGGTATCCTTGGTACCTTCTAATACCTACTAGGTCTGGTCATTATTCTCTTCAGTGAGGTATAAGGTGGGAATTCTATCCCATTCATCAAATATTATATTTTCATTTAGGCATTCGCCGTAGTATTTACACTGGTATTCACCCAGTTATTAGGTATTTTCTGAGACATATCCAATGTCTGTGTTTAATACTCTGTGCCTCTCGCGTTTATTACGCTATGTTCTTAGATCCATCATCTTACTGGATTCTTGACTCCTTAACTTGGTAAGCTTCCTTGTATTCTTCGATCATTCGAGATATCCAACTGTCTTGGTTTGGATTGGCTCTTTCGTCCGTAGTATGGTGGGCTACTTCCCGTGTTCCGTACTCTACTTGTATACATACATGGAGTATCTTATTGATACGTTACCACTTACCCAACTAACTCATAATTGGTCTGTCAGGCCCGCAAGCTCCTTTGGAGTGCGGTCGTTCCATGTCTCATTTGTGTACACTTGTAGTGTCGGTCACGCCTAAGTGAAGTATTCTGTTGCCAACTCCTCTTATATCGTCCTATGATATTTACCATGGCTCTCTGGTTTGGTTTAAAAATTCGGGGGGTTTTTACAAATTTTATGTTTGAAAGAAAATTCGAGTTTTAAAATAAGCTCTTCATGGCATTTCAATGCCGACTGATTCTTATCCAGTCCAGCCTCTTGCTGGCCGGTATGTTCTTTATACAGTGGTCAGGCCTTAGGCCTTTCCAAGGTTTCATTTCAGAATTCTTAAGGTTCGAGTTGCTATATTGGCTTCATTCCATCCTGGTACTTTGCTAAGTACTGATAGCTTGTCAAGCTCTTCTTATTGGTCCCGCTATTACTGCACTTGCCGTGGCAAGTGCGCGGTACTAGCGTTTTTGGGTTAACTCATACCGGTCACGGTATTGTTCACATTATATTTGGTAGCCTCGTTGGCTCTTCCTTGATCCCCTAGTTGGATAACTGCTCCTTGGAGCTGATTCTCATTCATCTTGACATGACTGTCATTCCTTAGGTGCTTCTCCATCTCGGAGTTCCTTAGTACTTTATTCTAGCTTTGCCTCGTTGCTCGTTCCCACGTCTTTCTGTGGTTACCGAGGTTTAACTTATGTAGGCACTACTTTGTAGTCCTATTCGGGTATATCCCGTAGTTATGCTCGTAGCTGTCTAAGCTATATCAGTTAGTATTGCAACCTCTTGGGTGTGGCAGGGTGGGTGCATCTACCTTTGAGTAGATTCTCAGTCAATATGTATACCATGGAGGGTATTAGTTAACTATGGCGGTCCGTAGACATGTGTCCGGTTTCGTTATTTCTCATGTGTCCGCCTTGTTGCACGGTTGGTGCTTTCTTCTTGCTGCTGCTCGGCCAGCTAGGTTCTCGCGACTGCTAAGCATGTCGCCCAAGTTGCCACAGATTTCGGTCTCCTTGGATTAGGATTCTCGACCTCCGTCATCATTAGTGCGGTTTTGTCGTTTCAGCGGGATCCGTCTCCGGATTCTCCGGTTCTCGGTTTCCGCATTCCAGGTTCTGGTTCAGCTTTACGCATGACGTGTTCAGATGGGTACCGGTTGAATGATTAATTGATTGCATCTCCCCGCTTTCTCGTTCTTCCCCAGCTTTTTCCGGCTTTGGAGGGTCGGGTCTTGGTATTGTAGGTATCCAGATCATACTGGAAGTTCCTAACTAGCGCATCTCTCACGCTACCACTCAACCCATAGCCCTAAGTCTCTATATCCTAACTCGGTATTTCCTAAGCTCGGTATTTCCAGTCATCAGAGCGATACTTCGCTCTGATACCATTTTTGTAACACCCCAACCGTTAATCTCGTCATTACCTCTTAAACTTTACTATTACTCCTACTCACGCAGCGGAACTCTAATTACAACGAGGGTGAAACAACGCCGTTAGCCACCCATGTGGCTAACCAGGCCTTTCTCACATACAGTAACGGTCTGATGGACTGGATCAACCGAGTACTTCATACAAATACAATACTCATTCACTTCTTTACTATACCGAGTCTACAATATACGGATGCCGATAACATACTCGGACTTACACCTCATTTAAATGCATAAGTATTTACGATTTAACTACCCACGCTTCTTAACTGTCCCCGTCCTACTCTCTCGAACGGTGGTCAGCTTCAAGTACCTGCACACTAAAAACGTTCCCCCTAGGGGGTCAGCTTACGCTGCGCATGAAATTCGCATATACCGCGTGCTAACCGCGGTACGCCGACTACTTTGGGTCGGATATACATGGAGTTCATTTTAATCAAACAACATGCATCATGGCAATACAATATATATGTATATCACACAAGGAATCTACATCCATCACGGAACACGATTCCTAACTAACATAACAATGTTGTTAGTGGTAACTGGTTACTCTTAGGCATTGAGGGTTATTTCTCACTATGCCTTGTTTACTTATTCAATACCTCACCCTCTCTCTCGGGTTACTTATTCTTATACTTACCCGTTCTCTCGGGTTACTCATTCGTATACACACCCATTCTCTTGGCTACTCATTCTTATACTCACCCCTTTCTCTCGGTTATTTATACTCGTTATCTCACCCGCACTCTCGGGTTATTCATACTCAAGCTCTTGTAGATTCTCGAGACACTACAGGTCTCCTACGTCACGCTTGTTACTCTTATACGTACTTAAGCCAAAACTCATGGCTCTCTAGCATAGTCTTACTTCCCCGGTTTTCGACCCTACTCTGGGTCTAGCATGGTGGGAAGGTTCAACTAGCTCACGGAACTCTCTCTTAGTTCCTATCTCTTTTACTTAGGTCCGACTACTCTCGGACTACTCTCGTTCCCATACACTCCTCTCTCGGAGTTATAATAATATCATGTATATTAGTCTAGAAGCATCATTCTCGATGTTTCTAATGACTTAGGGAACATTACTCAAGTTTGGTTATCTTAGGTTTTAAGAGTTACCTTTACAATACATATACTCATACTTTCGGTTATATTCTTATACCGGGTAAACCCTCTTATAGGAGGTCGACCATGTCTCAAGGGAGTTACTAATCCCCTAGGTCTCTTTTACCTTCCTTATAGTTCACATTATTGGATAACTTCAATCCTCACGATGGAGGTTCATTCATCTTTCCACTCATATTTATTTCGTGGTTTGTTTCAATAAGGTTTTCTAACCGTTATCGGGTATTTACTCAACCCGTACATCTCCTCACATTCTAGGGAGTTCATATGTTTACTGTATCGTTATACTTTAATCGATAGCTTATGTGTGTTTGCATGTTTCGTTATCACACGCTTCGTTCCGTTCTACGGATCTCTAGCCGAACGTTACTCACTATGAGTCGGTCTTTACACTATGTTAGACCACACCGGCATACAAGTATGTTAGTTCATTCAACATACAACAAGACATACATAATCAAACAAGGGATTATTTTCATGCTTTAGTCTTGATTAAGCCGGCACACAAACACACAAATCAGAGTAACTCGGTTAGCATACGGGGCATGAGAAAATCATACCTTACACCGGGGTTTTTACTTTTACCGTGTCGTCTCACCAAGCTCGGGTCACGCACGGTTCTCTGATAATGTTTCAACATTATTATTAATACTAAGATCACACGGAACATAATTAAATGTTATTCCCGTAGTTACCCCGTTATCCCGTTATCTTGGTTTCACTCTTGTTCATTTGAGTTCTCACTTCTCAAACACTTCTAACACTTTATCACACTTCCTAGGGCCTTACATGTCACCAAACAAGGTCCTTAACATCTTATAACATCATTAACATTCAAACCCCCATCATCTAAACCCTTTAAAATACTCTCTGTGGGTTTCTGGGGGTGGTCCGGGACTTGGTCCCCACCCTAAGTCCCGATCATTACAAGGCATAACTCTCGGGCATTATTTCACTTTGGTCCGGGACTTCATTCAGGAGCTAAGTCCCGGACCATAAGGCAGGAAGAATCTCGGTTTAAAATGGTATGTGGTCCGGGACTTGGGCATGGAGCTAGGGCCCGGACCAAACAAGCAGAACACTCTCGGGGGTAATTCTAGGGGTGGTCCGGGACTTTGTCCATGGACTAGGTCCCGGACCCTGCTACAGATTTACAAATTTTGACAGTTTCTGTCTCTGTTCAAGGCCCTCTCTTTGCCCATTAATTATCCAACCTTCACCAACTAAAATCTTCATGTTTTAGTGACTAATTACCCTTCTTAATCACCTTAAACCAAACACCAAGTACACTCACCAATCTAGCTCATTTTACTTAGATTCTTTACACTTACAACCTTGTTTTCTCTCTTGTTTTCTATCGGTTTGTAACAGATTTTGGTTTCTTCTTTAAACCATTCAAACCTCACTTACTGATGCCATTCCAAGCCCCCATGGCATTATTTCCTAAACAAATTTTGCCATAACTTAACTACATTCTTAGCATTTACACCACACTACAACAACCACCAAAAATCAGTTTTTACATCCCTGTTATCACACAATAAACATCCATACAGCAACACATTAATTTCCCCTCTGTTATCCTCAATACAAGCTCAGGTTCTAAGTTTGTTTTGCATCCCCAAACAGCATTAAAGCTTCCTCACTCAAAAACCAATATTGTAGTACAAGACTACTCTAGTTCATGGTTATTTATTTACATTCCAAATCGGTTTACAGAGAACAACAACCCAAGGTAAGTTCATTACCTTGCTAGTTTTTCTTTCTTTTCTGATTTCTCTTCTCTTCTTCCACGTTCTCTTGCTCCCTCTTTCTCCTCTTGTTTTCCACACCACACAAGGAATATGGTTTGCTAACTACAACCATATTCCATCGCACATATAACCACAAGTCAATTCAATTTTCCCTCCACACAACCTAATATTTAAAGAGCTATTTTACAAAGCTTAGTTTAGATTTTACCTTAGAGAACCCAAATGAGTGGCTTGACAATCAAATGAAGCAGTTTCCAACCCCCACAAAAACAAAGTGGTTCGGCTGAAACGATAAGAAATTTCCACGTGAGGAAAAAGTCTCACAATTGGTAGAATAAGCTTGAAATGGTATATATACCTACTTATATATACCTTAAGGCACTAAGGAAGAGAAGAAGGGTTGAAATCTACCCTTCAAACTCCAAAAGCTCTCACGTCGATGGAGATGAAAACGGAGGAAACGAAACTTTGTTGGGTGGAGATCGAAGCTCTCACCGAGACGAGTCCAACGGTACCATTTCTTGTGATTCGGTGGAGAAATGAGTAAGATGGAGGAGATTGAAGATGGAGGTTTTGTGCTGTATGGAATCGCGCGTACAGAGGAAGAAGAAGGAGTTGCAAAGCTCTGGAGCAATTTCAATACGTGAGTGAAGGAGAAGGTGAGGAGGTAAGCTTTTTATTTTACTTTTTCACTTTATACTATTTACTTTACTTACTTATTTATTTGTCTTGTTATTACTTAATAGCTAGCAAGCTATTAATGGGTGTACACTCATTAATCAAAACCGGCCCACACTAATTGGCCCGGGTCGTTTTTCGTCTTTTCGAATTAAACGCGTTTCGTCTCCCGGTTAGTCACTATTCATTTACCGGGTCCGTTTTCCGGAATTTTCTCGTTTAATTAATTTTAATGGCTATTAAGCTTCCTTTAATATTTATTATAGTTATTTAATCAACTATAATTTTTACGGGTCCGTTTGACCACTTAAAGTCACGTTTTCGGGTTTTTCTCGAAAACGTGCTTAGAACTCCGTTAGCATTTTTAATCCATTATTTGGATCCGTTTTCTTCGGGAATCGTTCCCGTATACTTATTAGGCCTAACTAAGCCTTAGGAATCCATCTCGGACCCTCTCGAGATCATATATCTCTTATACTCATTACGCGTATTTTAGCGTTTTTCGCTTTTCAAGCGTTTTCCCTTTTTTTTTGGTTTTATTCTTTTTACCAATACTCTTTAGGCACCATTAGGCCTTTTATAATCATATTAGAGTAATTTAATCGCCATTCCTAGATCCGGGGTATTTCAGGACAAGGGATGGGGGGAATGGTCAGGCCGGAGCGGAAGAAATCGGCATAGACCACGTACTCACGGCCGAATCATCATTGGGGTGAGAGTCAGGGGATGGTAGGTAAATCTGGGTGCCCCGTGGGATCGACCCCCCTGAGGCAATCACAGAGGGAAGAATAATCAAGGGATGAAGGAGAAGGCTTGCGCCCGGACAAGAAGGCCTTTACAGGTTTCAGATACGAAGGGCGGAACCATTAGAGGAGCGGCAGCCCTGAATCACCTCAATAGCCGGCGGAAAATTTGCAGCGAGCTTACTCTGTTTTGCGGTGGAAGTGGACATTGTTGAAGCTTAGTGAGGAAGCGAAGGACAACGACAGCAAAGGGAACGCGATAAGCAGAGTGGCGAGAGGGAGAAGGGCAGTCGAAACAAGAGGGAAAAGGATGAAAGAGAAAGAAGCTTAAAAACTCGGACTTTAAGGAAAGTTTTCTCCCGCCCAAATAAATAATTTATATATATGCATGTGCAAACAAAAAACACTTTTTTACAGGGAGAAAGAAAGAGCTACACGCTTCCTAAACCGGTTCCGACGTTTGGACGAAAGAGACCCTGCAAATTCCACACTAAAGACAGGCGGAAAATTCAAAAAAGCGGTAAAAAGCAGGTTCGGGTCACAAGCTTCGCGCGTGGCCAGTAAAAAGTTCTTTCTCTCCGGATATGAAGAAAAAGAACTTGTGGGACTGAGATAGAAAAAGACGAGGCATAGACAGACCAAAGAACCTCAGGGATGGCTGCAGTCACAAAATTTTCACCAAAGCACAGACATAGGACACAGAAGTTCTATCTTCTTCTCCAAGAATTCAAAAGATAGAACTTGTGGGACTGATGAGAAGGGAAGAAATGGTGCCAAGACAAACAAGACACAGAGAGCATCCGGCCGGCCTAGCCGGATGGGAATAAAGTTGCATAGAGCATCCGGCCGCTTCAGCCGGATGGAAGAAGAAGCACATAGGGCATCCGGCCGTCTCCAGCCGGATGAAAATAGGCCTTAGACAAGGCAAAATACCGTACGACCGACCGCCTGTGGTCAGCCAAGATACTAAGAGAGGGTAAAACTGTACTTATACATGTAAAATACAGGCTGGCACCATGGAACCAAGGCCAAAATACTATAAATAGGGATGTACCCCCATGAAATAGAAGACGCTACATTGGCAATCAAACTTACACTCGATTCTAACTAAGGCTCTCTCTCTCTCTCTCTCTACTCTTGTGAAATTCTGTAATCGAGACCAGGTAACATAGAATAGAGGATCAGATCGGATTGTATTAGGATAGCATATACTGTTTCAGTGTATACTCAAGGAATCTACATCCAATCACGGAACACAATTCCTAACTAACATACAAGGTTGTTAGTTGTATCAGTTTACTCTTAGGCCTTGAGGGTTATACCTCACTATGCCTTATCTACTCATTCGATATCTCACCCGCTCTCTCGGGTTTTACTTCATGTACACACCCATTCTCTTGGGCTACTCATTTATACTCAACCATTCTCTCGGTTTACTTATACTCATTATCTCACCCACTCTTGGGTTATTATACTCAAGCTATTGTAGATTCTCGAGACGCTACAGGTCTCCTACGTCACGCTTGTTACTCCACATTCTCAGGCCAAACTCATGGCTCTCGAGCATAGTATTACTTCCCCAGTTTCGACCTCTACTCTGGGTCTAGCATGTGGAAGGTTCAACTAGCTCACGAAGGGAACTCTCTCTTAGTTCCTAACTCTTTTACATAGGTCCGACTACTCTCGGACTACTCTCATTCCCATACACTCCTCTCTCGGAGTTATATTAACATTATGTGTTTTAGTCTAGGAGCATCACTCTCGATGTTTCTAATGACTTTGGGAACAATACACAAGTTCGGTTAATCTTAGGTTTTAAGAGTTACCCATACATTTCACTTACTCATACTTTCAGTTATTTTCTTATATCGGGTAAAATCCTCATATAGGAGGTCGATCATGTCTCAAGGGAGCTACTAATCCCTTAGGTCTCTTTTACCTTCCTTACTAGTTCACATCTTTGAACTATCTTCAATCCCCTTGAAGGAGGTTCACTTATCTTTTCACTCTCATTTGTTTCGTGAATGGTGACATTATGGTTTCCTAACCGTTATCGGGTAATTACTCAACCCGTACATCTCCTCACATTCTAGGGAGTTCATATGTTTGCGTTTTTGTTATACTTTAACGGATAGTTTGTGTGTTTGCACATTTTCGTTATCATAAGCATCGACCCGATCTATGGGTCTCTAGCCAAACGATACTCACTATGAGTCGGTCTTTACTCTATGTTAGACCACACCGGCATACAAGTATGTTAGCTCATTCAACATACAACAAGGCATACATAATCAAACAATGGATTGTTTTCATGCTTTAGTCTTGATTAAGCCGGCACACAAACACACAAATCAACGTAACTCGGTTAGCACGCGGAGTATGAGAAAATCATACCTTTCACCGAGGTTTTTACTTTTACTGTGTCATCTCACCATGCTCGGGTAACGCACGATTCTCTGGTAATGTTTCAAACATTATTATTAATACTAGGCTCATACGGTACATAAATAAATGCTACTCCCGTACTTACCCCGTTATCCCGGTATACTTAATGTTCTCATACTCTCAACTTACTTAATTACTTTTCATACTTGTTCTCCTACTCACATACTTACTTTCTTACCATTGGTGTCACATTAATGGTATATTACTAATGTCCTTTATATATGTACATACCTACATATATATACATACATATGATTACGATGTTACTATTTATTTATTTATTTTTTTATTATAAGTTAGGGCCGACCGACCCCCGACCGACCCAACCCTTGGGTCGGTCCATTCCAGTAAGTTTTCCATCCTCTGAAATTGTCCCGACCGACCCAGAACTATTCCGACCGACCCACACACCTCTGGGTCGGTCCATACTAGAAGCTTTAAGTTCCGTCGTCGAAGCTCCAACTGACCCACCGACCGACCCAACCTCTGGGTCGGTCGAAGTTAGAAACTTCGACGTTTGACAATTTCTACCCGGCTGACCCACGACCGACTCACGGCCCCTGGGTCGGTCCATCCCAGACTGTTTATTTCTCGTAGTTTAAGCTCCGACCGACCCACCGACCGATCCAGCCTCTGGGTCGGTCGGTAGCAGAACATTGCTACAGACCTTGTTTTTCAATTCCTTTCTCACCCATTTCTTCCCCAATCTTCCTACATACATCCTAATATGATTTAGTGCCATTTAGGCTTCCTAAAATACCTTAATTCATCCACCAAATCCACTCACTAAGCCAAGCTTAATTCACTCAAATTCACTTATATTTTCATAACTTGTCTTCTTGTTCCTTAACTCCGTGTAACAGATTTGGTATTGTCTCTTACCATTCAATACTCCACACAATAATGCCATTCCTAGCACTCCAATGACATTATTTCCACTACTAATACACTCTTCTCCTTAGTTTGGTTTACAAACCATTAAACAACCACTTAACTCACCTAGTTTCTTGCTTAACATAAAACACTCAAGTTCATAATCTCCAAGGAAATTTTTTGACAGCACTTGCCTACTTCTTTAGCATATTCACCACATCAAAACAGCTCACAATTCAGTTCTTCACTCCTGTATGATTTAGGCATCATCAATTTCAACCACTTACTACAATAACACATTAAATTCCCCCCTTGCTCACACATATGAAACAGTTTAGTCTCTAGCTTATTTCCCACACTTAAGCAACATTAAAACATCCTCATTACTCATTCAAATTGTAGTATCTTAAGAACACCAAAACAAGGTCTTTAATTCAACATTAAAAATCTGTTTTACAAGGAAATAAACCAACTCAAGGTAAGCTCTTTACCTTGTTACTTTCTGTTTTTTTTTCTTTTCCCTTCTTCCTCCTTCTCTCGTTCTTTCTTTCTCTTCTTGTTTTCACACCAACCAATGGGTTTAGATTGCTAACTACAATCACATTCCCATGCCATACACAAATAACTAGTTAGGTCACACATCCCTCACTAAAACTAGAATTTCAAGAGCTAGTTTTAGGGCTTTAACTTAAAGATTACCTCAAGGTGTCCAAATGGAGAGTTGGGCAATCAATTGATGGAATTCCCAACACTCCACAAAGGCATGGAGAAACCGGCTGAAATGAAGAAAAATTCCAACATTGGGAAATTTTTGATTTTGCAAGGAAGAGCTAGGAATGGATGGAACTCTTATATTATTTTTACCTTAAAGCATCAAAGAGATGAAAGAGAGTCAAGAGCACCCATTCAAGCTTCAAAAGGCCAAACTGCCATGGAGGTGAAGATGGAGGTTCCAAGCTTTTGATGTGTGGAAAACGAAGCCCTTGCCGAGAGGAATCTAACGGTACTATTTTTGTGTGGTTTGGTGAAGAAATGAGCAAGATAATGGGGGACAAGGCGGAGGCTGTGTGCTCCCTTTGAAATCGTCGATGGCTTACAGAGAATGAAGAAGAAGAAAGCAGAGGCTGGGTAAATCGTGAAAGAAGAAAGAAAGGAGGTGAGAGGGTAAGCAAAGTCTCTTTTACTATTCCCCTTTTTACTTTACTTATTTGTCATCTTGTTAATAAGCTAGAAAGCTAATTAAATGTGTGTGTGTGTACTAACTAAAATTGTAACACCCCATCCGATAATTCCTCTAACCACGGTCTAAACGTCACGGACACTAAATTAATCGCAGCGGAAAAGCACTTAACTACCAAGGGTGATACAATACCGATAACCACCCATATGGTTACCGGTCTAAACTACTACAACTTACCGTTCCGGTCTGATAAAAGAAATACCAACTTAAACTACATAATTTACAACGCCTGATTACCGAGTACTAAGTGTATATTTACATCAAGGGCTCACAGCCCTCAAAAGAATACGAGTTTAACAGTCACTCCACCAACATGTTTACCCTTTCAAAATACAACAGGTGTACCACATAGCACACTGACTATCCTAGGCCACAAGCCCGTGTACAACTCGGTACACCACTATCCAATACTAACAACCAAAGGCATAACATCCCGGTCTTCACGTCTATCAACCGTCTCGTGTACCTGGAAGAATAAAAATGGTGCCCGAAGGGGCTCAACTAAAGCTGAATATGATAATCGCTTACCCCGCGTACTAGCGAGGGTACGCTAACTATTTGGTCGCCAACATGTGGTTCATTATTGTTCAAACAAGCATGCTATTAATAACAACAATATATTCATGTAAAAACAATACCTGCACATAGAGCATAACACATAATGGAAACATTACAAGTTATTCACACGTTGGTCACTGAGGCCTTGAGATTCTCCCTCAAGTTTCACACCTCTTCTCGTGTTAGCCAAATTCTCATCCGGGTTAGACGGATGTTCATATCTCTTATCTCTTGATCATATGTCTCGCACAAGGCATGATCCATACTTAACCATTATTTAACTCTTGAAATAGTTACTCAGTTAAGTCGGGTGACCTCCGGGCAGAGATGTGACATACTCACCACTTCTCACCACCGGGCTTTAGATTTGGCTAACTTCCCCGGGCTGCGACCTTAAGGTTCGGAACCATGGTGGGAAGGTTAGGCCAGAACTCTGTAAGCAATCTCTCTTGCTTCCTCATTCTCACGCATGGCCGAAACTATATTGGTCTCCTCTCAACTTCAGTTACCCATTTATCAAGTTAGGTAAGTCAGAAGGTTACTGTGTTAGTGAGAACATCTCAAACACAAGAATTCTTCCCATTCAAACATTTCATGAATTATACAAACTAGCCTTTCAAGACATAGTTCATTAGGTGCAAAGACAAGCACACGACATATAAGGAAATACCTTTAAACATATTCATGCACTTTATCTTGATTAGGTGATTGCCCATAAACACACAACACACAAATCAGGGTAACCAAGTTAGGATACAGAGCATGAGAAAATCATACCGTTCACCGTCGCCGTTCGATTGCCAACTATCTCTCGGAGTCTGATTAATCGAATCCTATTGCATACATTAGGTCGGAAGGTTAATTATTCATAACTATCTTGACCCGATGCTTCTCTAACGTTTTCTCTTAATTTACTTGCTTAGTTAATAAAGTACAAACTTAAATCATATAAGTTCTTACTCCTCATTTCCTCTTAGCCCCACTAAAGCCCTTAACGACCCTCACATGTCATTATTTAAGTCCTACTTGACTTATAACATCATTACCAATCCATTCCCTAACTTAAACCCCACTTAAAGAACTTATTTTGAAGTTTTCGGGTTGGTCCGGGACTTCATACGGGACTTAAGTCCCGGACTGTCATGATTTAAACTCTCGGCCTTTATTTTCACTTGGTCCGGGACTTCATACAGGAGTCAGGTCCCGGACCATAATGCAGGCAAAGTCTCGGGTGAAAAACAGAGGGTGGTCCGGGACTTGGGCAAGGACTTAAGTCCCGGACCTAACAATCTGAAAATTCTCGGGGGTTTTTTAGGGGGTGGTCCGGAACTTGGTCCTGGACTAAGTTCCGGACCCTGCTACAGATTTTGCAAATTAGACATTTCCTAACTCTGTTCAAGGTCCTCTCTTAGCCCATTGATTACCCAATCTTCCCCACCTATAATCCACATGTTTTAGAACCTATTTACCCACCTAACCCACCTTAAACTAAGCACTAAGCACACTCACCATTCTAGTTAATTTCACTTTAAATTCTCTTACACATTCATAACTAGTTTTTCTTGTTTTGTCTAAGTCTTGTAACAGATTTTGGTTTCTTCATGTACCCTTCAAACCTCACTTACTAATGCCATTCCTAACACTCAAATGACATTATTTTACTCCTAACACACTCTTCTTCTTAGGTAGGTTTCCAACCCATTAACCACCCACCTTAAACCTCTTAAACAACCTAGTTTCTTCCTTTAAAACAGAACACTCAAGACTATCAATTCCTAGGTGAATTTTGACAGCACCTCCTTACTTCCCTGTGCATCTTCACCACACTACAAAAGCTCACAACACTCTTCTCCTACCTGTTTGGTTTAAGCATTAACAACACATCAAAATCCCATTTGTTCACACATGTAACCTAACTTAACTTCTAGGTTTATTTACACACTCACACACATTAAAACATTCTCTTTAAACTATCAATATTGTAGTACCATGACTACACAAGCCCAAAGTTATTTATACAACACCAACATTAGTTTCACAAGGAATAAAACCAACACAAGGTAAGCTCTTTACCTTGTTTACTTTCAGTTTTCACTCCTCTTCTTCCTCTTTCTCTTGTTCCCTCTTTCTCTTCTTGTTTTCCACACTACACAAGGATTATGGATTGCTAGCTGCAACCACATCCCATCACAGACATAACAACAAGTCAATTTCAATTTTCCCCACACAACCTAATATTTTCAAGAGCTAGTTTTCATGGTTTAGCTGAGATATTACCTTAGAATAACCAAATGGATGGCTTGGCAATCAATTGGAAGAGTTTCCAACACCCCACAAGAACATGAGGGTTCGGCTGAAATGAGAGGGATTTTTCAACGTGAGGGAAAAATCTCTCAAATTGTAAGAATAAGCTTGAAATGGCCTAAACTCTTACTTATTATTACCTTAAGACATCAAGAAGGTGAAGGAGGGTTAGAATCAGCCCTTCAAGCTTCAAAAGCTCTAACATCCGTGGAAGTGAAGATGGAGGAATCAAGACTTTGTTGGGTGGAAATCGAAGCTCTCACCGAGAGGAATCTAACGGTATAAATTTTGTGTGATTTGGTGGAGAATTGAACAAGATAATGGAAGGAGAAGTTGGAGGTGGTGTGCTGTTTGGAGTCGCTAGCTTACAGAGGAGGAAGAAGAAGTTTGCAGTGCAAAGTGCTGGAGCAAATCGTGAGAATAAGAAGAAGGAGGTGAGAGGTAAGTACTTTAAGTTACTTTTTACTTTATTACTATTTACTTATTTATTTACTTGTCTTGTTATTACTAATTAGCTAACAAGCTATTAATGAGTGTATGTCTATTAATTAAAACCGGCCCCCATTAATTAATAGCCCGAGTCATTTTTTCGTCTTTTCAAATTAAACGCGTTTCGTCTCCCGGTTTCGATACTATTCATTTACCGGGTCTGTTTTCCGGAATTTTCTCGTTTAATTAATTTTAATAGCTCTAGACCCACACTATGGTCTAATTATAGATATTTAACTAACTATAATTATTACGAGTTAATTAAACCCGTTTAAAATCACGTTTTTTCCGGTTTCTCGAAAAACGCGTTTTAAAGCTCGTTTACGTTTTGAACTCGTTTTACAAATCCGTTTTCTTCGGGAATCGTTCCTACATATTTATTTAGGACTAATTAAGCTTTTAAATATTCCATTAGCCTAATTAATCACTATTTTTAATCCCGGGGTATTTCAAAAATTGGCCCCACACAAAATACAAGCTGGGAGTGTTTTTCGTTTTTTTACAAGAAAACACTCGTTATTTTACCCGGTTCGGCACTATTCACTAACCGGGCCCGTTTTTCCCATTGTTCTCGTTTATTTATTTTTTAATGGTTACTAAGCTTCCATTAATACTTAATTATAGTTATATAATCAACTATAATTTTTACGGGTCCGTTTGACCACTTAAAGTCACGTTTTCGGGTTTCCTTGAAAACGTGCTTTAAAACTCCGTTAGCGTTTTAATCCATTATTTGGATCTGTTTTCTTCGGGAATCATTCCCGTATACTAATTAGGCCTAACTAAGCCTGAGGAATCCATCTTGGACCCTAACGAGATCATATATCTCTTATACTTATTTAATGTGCGTTTTAGCGTTTTTCCGCGTTTACGCATTTTCTCTTTTCTTTTGGTTTTATTTCCCTTACCAATACTTTTTAGGCACCATTAGGCCTTTAATAATCATATTAGAGTAATTTAATCACGATTTTTAGATCCGGGTATTAAAATCTACCCCCCTTAGGAACTTTGTCCTCAAAGTTGGTGAATCTTATATCGTTACTCTCATGGGCACGCTATGCCAAGGTTATAATACATGTATAACCTTACAGACTCTACAAGTCAGTCTCATTTCACACTACACATACCACACACATATCACAGCATGTATAGCAATCAAAAATACTCTTTGTACTCTATCCATGGAATCGGTCCGAAGACAAGAAGGCACTACAGTCCTCGAATCCATATTGAGTAATATACTACTGATCCCTCAGGTACCGGTCACGTTGGACACTTACGCTCTCTGGTCCACGGCCGCTTCATGACAAATGGGCACTTACTCTCTCTAGCCCACGGTCCCTTCGGTTCTGATCAAAACGTTTCACGTATACATATCCTCAGGCACTCTGGTTGACTCACTCAACACAGGATCGTCTCAGGGTACTCTCCCCGTCCCGCTGCCTTCGAAAATCACACACTGTCACCGCCCCAACCGGTCACTTAGGACCGCCGCACGTACGGTGCAATGGTTTCAAAGCTAATACATGCCCACCGTTCTACTGGTCATCAAGACTTAAGGCTCAGCCATCGGCGAGTGATAGCGGTTTCAAAACCAGTTTTCGTTTCCATCTTCATACTCGAAGAAAATCCTTTTCAAAACCTGTTTGAAAATTCATTTTAAAACATCACACAACTCCAAGTCAAATTTATGGTAGCTGTATCTTTTCTTAGCGTGATTACTTGTGACCACTTATAGGGAGCTTCAAGAATCATCCAACCCTGATGTGATCAGCATCAGTGTTGAACTATCCTTCCACCCCAATTTGTGTTCGGTTTCCCTTGATCGCTAGCAGATCAAATTCCACCTCCCACATCAATTTCAAACAATTAGATAGTCAAACATTTTCGTTTTCTATCTTTTACTCTTTCTAGTCATATTCATAAAACAATCCATTTTAACTTATCTCCTAGTTATGGAACTAAAGTCATCCATAATTCCCAATTTATTTCACTTCCTTTACCTAGGTTCTCAGTACTCATGGCGTCATTAGTCAAATTATTACTCAAATAAAACACACAACATGCAACTCCAACGGATGGAACTCACTCCATCAATCATTCTCAAATACAATCACCTAGGGAACTCACTCCCTTCTAGGTTACACCTCGGTTTCATACCGAGTCATACTCATCATATCTCATATCTAATCTCAATAGACATATACTATAGGGGTTCTCATTCCCCTGGAGTTTCTCTACTCCTCCTTTCGTAATATTACATACTCGTTACTTGCATCTCTCATGCGAAATAACTAAAATTACACAATGAATGGTGCCCATGTTTAAGTAACATGAGTTCCAATCATTAAAACAATTTCTTTTGTGCTATGCACATAATAGTTTACGGACCTATACGTAAAGCATACTCTAAGCGGTTTCTCGCCCTACCCCCCTTAAAAGGGGTTACGCCCGCGTAATCGACCATATGTTATCACTGAACATTGGTTCTCTAAGTCGAGCTTCATGAAGTGTCTTAACTTCAATGCGGTTAATTAACTCATAACCGGATTCGGTTCTAGCCTCTAAGGCTTCAAGGCGTTTATGATTAGCCATTTACTCCCATATGCTAGGTATACTTAACCTTTGAATTACAGCCCACTAACTTCTGATGTGTGATCGATAACTAGAGCTTAATTCGCCCTTTGGTATTCTCAATGTATTAATCCACTCCCTTTTATCCCTTTGTGTCTTGGGAATAAAGGTTCTCAATCGTCGCTAGGTATCTCTTACCGTATGCGAATTCGATGAGTTATAGATTTTCTCTCCAGTTTTCTGGAAATCTATTTTGTATAACTCTGTATACCTTCGTGATTATTCACTTACTTTTCCTGACTTATTGTCGGTTTAGGTCGGGCTACTACTTAGTATGTAGTGCTTCCTCGTTTAATAGTGCTGCTTAATTATGTTTGTTCACTTGTTTCTGTACAAGAATTCCTCATTCATACTACTCTGCATTTACCATTCATCGGTCCTGGGACCTGTGGGTTACAGCCCACATTCTTCGTGCATCTTTGGCCAACGGCCGCACGGTTACTTCTCTAGATTCTCGCTCAACAGGTTCCGTTGACAATTCTCAAGTTCCTAGCCATCCCATAAGATCATTACCGTACAGATGCAATACCAAAACACTCAGTCGTACAGAGTGCAGAAGCGTAAACGCTTGGCAGTAAATCACCCATGAGATAGGAATGAATATGTCTCCTTTACTATCTTTTCTCATCAGCTTCATATCATCATCTGACCATACTCTTACAATGGTCACTTACTGCGTACCATGTCCTCACTCATTAAAGCATTTGCTTACACAATGGCATCTCCTACTAGTTTAGCTTCCGCTCATATACTTCCACCATTTATACTATGGCTTGCCATTCATTTGGCTCAATGAAATACATAACTCTTTTACATCTCTCTACGCTTCTTGCGCATTGCTTACTCTACGTTTCACATTGCACACGTACTGTGTGTACTTCTCAACCGATTGCTCTCTTAGTTTCCTTCCATTGCTATTAAAGTCTTTCTACATACTATCTCTGTTCAAATTACTCCCTGGCAATAAACACATGCTCAAGTTTTACTACACCGCTCTAGCGGTTTCATATTGTATACTTAGGTGGTTGCCTTTCTCTGGAGGGTTCACGAATTTGCCACTCCCCAGGCCCCACAATATCAAGTGGTATCCCCCACTCTAAGGTAGTGGTTCGTTCTCCACTGTTTCGCTTATGCCTTTATGCATAGGTTTGTAATGTTTAGATCTATGAGTTGTAGTTAGTTTTCCGGCTTACAAGCCACCTTGCCTCGAGCCATGCTCTGTGCGGTTGTTTATGCAAGTTTCTTCGTCCCCGTCCCATCCATTAAATGGGTTGGAGGTATTGTTGGGCTCTTGGTATGGTTGCCTTATCACACTTCCGTACATGGAAGGCCCTTTTAGATAACTTGATATTAATTCATGCCTTCTGGCAATATAGGGTATCCCGTGTTACGTGGGATCCCTTCGGGTTCTACCCGAGTGTTCGCTTTAACACTTGTGTTCTCAACACGATATCTCGTTCAACTACTGTTGATTCTGGCACCCTTCACGGATTGCTCCTGGGTGTTACTGAGTTGTCCCATTACATCTGGCTTGTACTCATGGGTATATTCAGTTTCTTTCCCCGTCTTGCGGTTACATATAGCTCGAACTAACTATCCCATTTAGGGTTGTAACGTTCCCCGTTCTTGGGTAGATTATTGGTTCTTTTTCTTTACCTTCTTGTTTAGGTCATTATTCTTTTCAACGAGGTATGCTGTGGGAGTTCTATCCCATTCATCAAATATTGAAATGTTTATTTCAGGACTTCGCCGAATCATTTACACTGGGTATTCATTCCAGTTATCATGTGTTTCCTCCTTGATTCCTGGGACATATCCAATGTCTATACTTAATACTATGTGCTTCTCGCACTTATCCACGCTATATCCTTAGGTCCGTCACCTTACTAGTTTCTAGACTCCTTTAACTTCGCAAACTTCTTTGTGTTCTTCGATCATTCGAGGTGTCCAATTATCTTGGTTTGAATGGGCTCTTTCGTCCGTAGTATGGAGTGGGCTACATCCCATGTTCCGTACTCTACTTGTATACATACATGGAGTATCTTGTTGATACGTTACCACTTGCCCGACTAACTCATAATTGGTCTGTCAGACCCGCAAGCTCCTTCGGAGTGCGGTCGTCCCATGTCTCATTTGTGTACACTTGTAGTGTCGGTCGCACGCCTAGGTGAAGTATTCTGTTGCCAACTCCTCTTATATCGTCTTACGATAACTTACCGTGGTTCTCTGGTTTGGTTTTTAAAATTTGGGGGTTTTTTGGAAAATTTTGAGTTTTGAAAGAAAATTGGGTTTTGAAGGTAAATTATTCATGGCAATTCAATGCGGGCTGCTCCTTACTGAGTCCAGCTTCTCACCGACTGGTATGCTCTTAATACAATGATCAGGCCGTTAGGCCTTTTCAAGGTTTCGTTTCACAATTCAGTTCTTCACTCCTGTATGATTTAGGCATCATCAATTTCAACCACTTACTACAATAACACATTAAATCCCCCCCTTTCTCACACATATGAAACATTTAGTCTCTAGCTTATTTCCCATACTTAAGCACAACATTAAAACATCCTCATTACTCATTCAAATTGTATTATCTTAAGTACACCAAAACAAGGTCTTTAATTCAACATTAAAAATCTATTTTACAAGGAAATAAACCAACTCAAGGTAAGCTCTTTACCTTGTTACTTTCTGTTTTTCTTTTCCCTTCTTCCTCCTTCTCTTGTTCTTTCTTTCTCTTCTTGTTTTCCACACCAACCAATGGGTTTAGATTGCTAACTACAATCCCATTCCCATGCCATACACAAATAACTAGTTATGTCACACATCCCTCACTAAAACTAGAATTTCAAGAGCTAGTTTTAGGGCTTTAACTTAAAGATTACCTCAAGGTGTCCAAATGGAGAGTTTGGCAATCAATTGATGGAATTCCCAACACTCCACAAAGGCATGGAGAAACCGGCTGAAATGGAGAAAAATTCCAACGTTGGGAAATTTTTGATTTTGCAAGGAAGAGCTAGGAATGGATGGAACTCTTGTATTATTTTTACCTTAAAGCATCAAAGAGATGAAAGAGAGTCAAGAGCACCCATCCAAGCTTCAAAAGGCTAAACTTCCATGGAGGTGAAGATGGAGGTTCCAAGCTTTTGATGGGTGGAAAACGAAGCCCTTGCCGAGAGGAATCTAACGGTACTATTTTTGTGTGGTTTGGTGAAGAAATGAGCAAGATAATGGGGGACAAGGTGGAGGCTGTGTGCTCCCTTTGAAATCGTCGATGGCTTACAGAGGAGGAAGAAGAAGATAAGCAGAGGCTGGGTAAATCGTGAAAGAAGAAAGAAAGGAGGTGAGAGGGTAAGCAAAGTCTCTTTTACTATTCCCTTTTTTACTTTACTTATTTGTCATCTTGTGACTTAACAAGCTAGCAAGCTAATTAAATATGTGTGTGTTCTAACTAAAATCGGCCCCACACAAAATACAAGCTGGAGCGTTTTCATTTTTTTACAAGAAAACGCTCGTTATTTTACCCGGTTCGGCACTATTCACTAACCGGGCCCGTTTTTCACATTTTTCTCGTTTATTTATTTTTTAATTGTTACTAAGCTTCCATTAATACTTAATTATAGTTATATAATCAACTATAATTTTTACGGGTCCGTTTGACCACTTAAAGTCACGTTTTCAGGTTTCCTCGAAAAACGTGCTTTAAAACTCCGTTAGCGTTTTAATCCATTATTTGGATCCATTTTCTTCGGGAATCATTCCCGTATACTAATTAGGCCTAACTAAGCCTTAGGAATCCATCTCGGACCCTAACGAGATCATATATTTCTTATACTTTTTATTTAATGCGTGTTTTAGCGTTTTTCGCGTTTTACGCATTTTCTCTTTTATTTTGGTTTTATTTCCCTTACCAATACTCTTTAGGCACCATTAGGCCTTTAATAATCATATTAGAGTAATTTAATCATGATTTTTAGATCCGGGGCATTAAAACTACTCACTTTGAACTCCAAATTCACCTCAATTCTCACCCAATCTTTTCCTAATCATTCCACATGTCTCTTAACATGTTTTAGCATCCTAAAACACTCCTTAGACCATCCCAAATCATTGGTCATACTCATACTCCATCCTTGCTCAATTCTACAACTTAAACTCTCATTTTTACACTTACGCACTCGAGCGCATTTCCACCCCTTTCTCTAGGTAGTTTACCATATCCTTAGCTCACTTGATCATTTTAAATCCATCATAGACATTCACATTTCTAATTCCAAAGCTCAACCATTTCCCTCGAGGTTATTCAACCTAGTTTGCTCCTAGCATTCCAAGGCACCATTGATAGCCTCCTTGCTATAGATTTTGCTCCTCCTTCTTACTCACTCCTTGTTCCACACTAATGCACTTCCAATACACCACTTATATCATCTTCTTCTACTCTAGTTTCTAAACTGATTAGTTACTCTAATCTTACCTCTAAGATACCTAGTTAAACTAGGTTCTTTTCTTCTCATCAACATACTTAAGTCATCAAATTCCAACAGATATTTGGGCAGAGTATCCCCAAAATTTTAATATTCTCAAAGAATCATTTTCATTCACTAAACCTACTCAACTAGCCACTTCCACAAGGGTTACTAACAACACATAATTTCCTGCACAATCACACAATATCCCAATGTGCATAAAGCTTAAACACTTGGCTCCAAGGCCCTTAAACATCACTTAATCAATACTAGAATACCTTCCATCATTTTTTTTACCGTAGTTGTAGTTACACAATACTAAAACAATGTAGTTCCCCATACTACAAGGCACTTAAACTCATTCAAAGGTAAGTTCATTACCTTGTGATTTCCTTGATTCTTTTTCCTTTCTTTCCTCCTTCATTCCTTGTTTTCCCCCTTTCTTTCTTGTTCTTCTTTTACCAATTAGTCAAGCTATAGCCCATTGTCCAATGGGATACACACGTACACAAGTAAATACATAATTCTAAGATTAAACCCTAGAATTAAAGGGTGATTCCAAGGTTCAAAGATGAGGGATTACCTTGCACTTCTAGTTGAAGTTTTTGGAAAATAAGAATCCCACTACTCTATCCCTTTTCTTGAAGCAAAACTGGTCAGCTCAAGGAATACAAGGGAGTTCAAAACTGAAATTTTCGATTGTAAAGGAAGGCTAGGAAAAGTGGGGTTTGTGAACTCTTTCTTACCTTAACCCAACAAGGAGTTGTTCTAGCTCAAAATGGTGTTCTTAAAGCCTTCAATGAGATCCACCCATGGAGATTAAAGTTGTGATTTTGAGATTTTGAAAAGAGAGAAATTTTCTCCAAGGTGAGGGGAATCTAGTAGTGTATTTATTTTTGTGTTTCAACCTTGTTTAGGCCATGAAAATGGAAGAAGAAGAGATGGCTGGTTGGGGCTGTTGGAATTGCCATTAGAGGCTTGGGCAAGAAGAGAGAATCAGAAAGGGAACGTGAGGAGGGAGTACGTGAGAGAGAGTAGGATGGAGAGAGAGAGAGCTCCACTTTATTTTGACTTTTGCCACTTTATTTCCTTGCCATCTAGTGAGTTAAAAGAGAAACAAAGAGATTGAGAGGGGGAGAACAGCCGAAACACACACAGAGAGGGGCGGTTTTTAATTGTTAGTGGGGAGGTATTTTGCTCTTATTACAGTTTACCCCCATAAGTTCTCATTTTTACACTATTCACTCACCGGAGTCCGTTTTCCAGAATTTTCTCCTTTAATTAATTTTAATGGACCTAGACCTTCGCTAATGTCTAATTATAGACATTTGGTTGACTAAAATTATTACAGGTCTATTTAACCGCGCTTAAAGTCACGTTTTCCCGGTTTCCTCGAAAAACGAGCTTTAAGGTCCGTTTGTGTTTTTAATCCGTTTTGTGGATCTATTTTCTTCGGGAATTGTTTCTACCTATCATTTAGGCATAATTAAGCCTTATGAACCCATCTAGGATCCTTTTCAAGGTCACATACCTCCTATGGTTATATAACACTCATTTTTACATTTTTCACTTTTTATGCGTTTTCTCTTTTCTTTTGGTTTTATTTCCTTCACCAATATTCTTTAGGAACTATTAGGCCCTTAAATACCATATTATAATGAGTTAATCATCTTATTTAAGTTCGGGGTATTTCAATCTACCCCTTTAAGGAACTTTGCCCTCAAAGTTGTTCAAAGTTGAAGGATTACTATATTTACTCATTTGACATTTCAATTGTCAAAGTCATACATTACTACTCCTTACAGATTCTCAGATCCATTACCCAAGGTATTTACATACAATACATCGCAAGTACAATACCATCACTCCGATCCGCATTACAACCAACCATCTGGTTTTAGAATACAAGATTATACATACATACAATGCAAAGCTATCCCAAAGCAATGCAAGAATACTCTACCATATAATCCCGCAGGCACTCAGGTCATCTAGACATAGGACTTCTCTACATCCCGCTACCCTTGGAATAATACAACACAATACACTACTACCATTCTCCCGGTCATCAGACAAAGGACCACTGTTATACCCAAAACTTCAACCCCCTTATAGTAGTCTCTAAGGCATATGTGTTATAAAGGGTAAAATGGTCAAAATGCACCAATGCAGGATTTTCGAAGGACATTCTCGGGATTTTCTATTTTCATATGACTTGTTCATGATCTCCAAATACTTCCAAATATCAGTCATTATGAAAGGTATTTCATGATTTTCTGATAATATTTATTCTGGAAATTAAGGTTTTAATAAGCTAGTTTCTTTAATAATTAACACATGAAATAGCCTCAAAATAGAAATAAAAAGGTTTTCAAAATTAAAATAAAATTTTCACATGGTTAGCATGACTACAAACAGTCATAAACCTGAAATTATTTCATTTGGAACCTTAGCCAAAATTTAAAGAGAAATTCAATCATTTTTTCAATTTTCTCTCTCCTTTGGAAAATACCGAAATCAAAACAAAATGTCATCATATTTTAACACAAGATAGAGGATACATTTTAGAGACTAATGCCGTTGGAATTTCGTTATTTTGACTTTATAATAATAAGTTATGAATTATGGGAGATTCAAGATTGTGAGATTTTTATCGAATCGGTTATTTATCAAAATAACCTGATTCCAACTCTAAAAATTCCTAAAAATTGTGTTGTATCTTTGGTTAAAATTTCAAAATTTTATCGTCCTGTAACATGTTTTAAAAAATCAGATTCTCTTAGAGCACAAAATAAGGATTTTAGATATAAAATTTGTTCTATCAACATGGCCTTGCTCTTTCTATAAAAGGACCTTCCAAAAATGACTTAGGGCAGGGAAGAACATTCCTAAAGTCATAAGAGGCAGCCGTCAAGCTTTCCCCACATTTTTACACTTTCAAGCCTCAAATCAATACCGAAACCCTACTGAAATCACCCCGAAACCACTGAAAACACAATATTTCTTTCTCCATCAGACTTCCAAACACAAAACCACCAGAAATATAGAAGCAAAAACGTCCTTAGCAACACAAGGAAGAAGGGTCCCGAAGCTTGGGACGAAGTTGAACCGGATCGGCCACCAACGAAGCTTTCAGAGATTCCCGACGTAAAGGAACAAAATATTTTTTAAATCAAAACATGTTAAAAACCAAATTCTCTAACCTTTCTGATCTCAATACACTTTCTGGTTTGAAATTTCTAATCGGATTGAATTTTCCTTGCTTCTAAATTAAGGTTTGTTTGTGTTTCTACCTAATAACTTGTTAACTAAGTTTCGTATTAATTTTGACTTCAAATTGAACTCTTTCAATTACTAACATACTTATAATCTTTCAGGCTACATACCCATAAAAGTTAAGCCAAAACACCACCGGGAACATTCCTCAACGCCGCCGTCCGAGGGCGGTCCGCACCCACGGACGCTACGTCTGGGGTCTCGGACGCCCTGTCCGCAAGCCCGGACGCCCCCAGACGGTGGCGGGACAATTTTATTTTCAAAATTTAGGGTTTTTCAATTTATGTCCGGGCCTACAGACGCCTTGTCCATGGCCCCAGACTTTTCAAAATTGTTTTTTCTTATTAATTCGACTTTTCTGTTTTTTTTAGATTTACTAGGGTCCGTGGTTTCGGACATTAGGTCCGTGGCCACGGACGGAATTAAAATTTGACCTAATTTTGCCTCCAAAACCCTAGTTTGGGTTTTTTTAATTTCCACTTTTATTTTCTGTCAAAAAAATGCTAAAAAACATAAAAAAACAGAAGCTCACACACTTAGGTTAAAAAGACTTCGTAATAAGCCGTAAATAAACTAAGTATGGGAAAAACAACTTCGAGGGGTAATGAAAGTAATTGAACCCTAATTAAGTCGAATATCAAGCCCGCGAACCCGAACTCTCCTTTCCTAATTTGATCTAGGTTAAAATTAGGTGGCGACTCATAATAGGTTTTAGTGAGCTAGCTTAGGTTTTAATAATTATGGTTATATGACTTAGTTATTAAACTTAGGTTATAAGTAGACCTAAAACTCGATCAGATCCTAATCAACTCGAATCAACCTATGATAGGGTTTAAAAATTGAGGCTCACAGAATGGCGACTCTGCTGGGGACAAATTCTTAATTTTAACTTGTTTAATTTTAAGAAAGAGGGCTTAACTTGAAATTGTTTATGATGGCTTTTATTACATTGTTTGTTTACCTTCATGCGCACTTTAATTTCTGCACCTTTGCATCGTATGAGAGCGAGAGTCCACGCAAGCCGATTTCACCCCGGGACCCACCTTAGGGTCCCCTGTCAAGAACTCTCACCTTTTAAGGTGATGTGAATAAGTGGGGGAAAAGAGGAGGATGTCGTCTAACCACATCCCCTTAATACCTGGGCTTTAGCTCCAAGCATTTTCCTGGCAGTGCCCTTACCTAGCTTTGTTTGGTCATTCAAAGACCCGACCGTACGCACACCTCTTGGTGATGTGAAGAAAGTGGGGAATCCCAAAGAGAATAGCGCGCAAGCCCTATTCCTTTGTGGTAACCTGGGCCCATGCCCCAATCACCTCTCCGGATTGATCCATACCTGAATTAGATAAGCATCAAGTGAGGACATGTTGAATGTGTGGGCTTATCTGCTTGTATGATCGGCCCACTACCCAGGCTAGGAATTGATAGGAACGTTTCCAACATCAGCTCAACCCAACCCAAATTTATGACCTTATTGTTTGCGGCCCAAAGGCCTTGTTTGGTTTGTTTGAATGAATGAATTGTTTGTTTGGGCTTAGGCCCAAAAGTTTAAACTTAGGTGATTTCTCTCTTTCGGCCCAATTTGAATCATCAATTTTGTTCTAGGCCCATGAACTACAAATCCACCTAAAGTAATCTATGGGACATGAAAATCCATCAGGCCTTTCCATTTAAAGGCTTATTCTAGTCTAGGAAGATCTTTTCACTCGGGCTTTGGCCCAAATCCTAGATCTAGGTATCATCTTTCAGGCCCAATCAGAATCACTTGTTCAGACTTCGGCCCTAATTTCAAATTCGCATTTAGGACATGGTCCAGAAATCATTTCAGCCCATGAACGTTACTTCAAGCCCAAACACATTCTGGCCCAAGTCCCAATTTTTCAAAACATTCTGGCCCAAGTGCCACATTCTTAAAACATTCTGGTCCAGTCACCGTATTTTCACAACGCTCCGGCCCAAGTGCCACACCTTCACAAACTTCAGCCCAGGTTCCACATTCTCATAACATTTCGGCCCAAGTGCCACATTCCATAACACTCCGGCCCATGTGCCACATCTTCACAACATTGCGGCCCAAGTGCCAAGTTCTCAGAACATTCCGGCCCAAGTTCCATATTCTCCAAGCATTTTGGCTTAAGCATCAGTTCACAGCTCATGAGTCATTCCGGCCCGTGTGCCTCTCCTCCTACTCATTCGGGCCTTAATACCTACCTGCAATCTTCAAGACACTCCAGCTCGTATGTTTTTCGCGCAACCCAAAAAATTTCTAACCTAAAACTTCTTTATGACCCAGAATTCCAGCCCAGTCCTCTCTGACAGATGATACTTTGAAAACAGGTAGGCCGAATCCCAAGTATGGCAAGGAAATCTAGTCAACATGGATGCCCAGTTAGCCGCAGAATTCAATGAGATGTTGAAAAAGATTGAGTGCATGGAGAGGGCCAACAAGCCAGCCGATTTTGACTACTTTTCCATTGGATTATATCCCAAGGTTGATCTCCCTTTAAAGTTGAAATTGCCAACACTTCTGTAACACCCCTACCGGTAATCACACAATTATCTCCTAACCCGTCTCAAATACCAACAACAATGCAGCTGAATTCAAACTACAACCGGTGGGTGATACATGCCGTTAGTCACCCATGTGACTAACAAGGCCAATTCCAATCTAAACAATCAGTACAAATACAATATCGGTCTGATGGGTCTTATACCGATTACACTATACAAACGATACTTCCATTACTTAATCAAAACTCAACCAAATACAACTTCAATCAAATCTATACCGAGTTTCAACAACCATCAAGTTGCCAATACAATTTCGTCTTACAATTCAATCCTTATAAATATACATGTTCCTGATCAGCTACCCATGTCATACAACAACCCGTCCTACTCTCGAACGGTGTTCAGCTTCCATGTACCAGGAAAATATAAAGCGGTGCCCTAAGGGGCTCAGCAAAATTGCTGCATATGAAAATCGCATAACCCGCGTGCTAACAGGGGTACACCGACTACTTTGGTCGAGAACATGCGGTTCATTTTAATTCAAACAGCATGCAAGGCATCACTACATTATGTATGTATATTGGCACAAACAAGGTTCAACATCGAACACAACTCTAACACACACATCAAGGGGTTAGTTTGATATATTCCATATTTAGGCTTTGAGAGTTCTACCTCACTATGCCTTAATCATTTCTCTTACTCTCAATCTCAACCAAGATCTACAATACTCAATCTCAAGCTGAATTCTCAATTACCAACTCAACTCTCAACTCTCTCTCAAGTTACAACTCAATACTCAATACACAAATTCTCAAATTAATTCTCAAATCAATACTCAATACTCAAAGGCATCTTTTAAGCCTTTGCCCATGACCTCCGGGCAGGGTCATACACAAAACGCACCACCGGGCTTACAATTACAAATGGAGCTATACATTTAGCTCCCCAAATTCTCAAATGTCCAGTTATCTATCAGACTACTCAAATTCCCAAAACTCCTCTCTTGGAGTCATTTCACAATCTCATAGATTAGCCTAGAAGTATCTCTTTTGATATCCTCCATTAGCTTAGGGAATTCTCAATGTCTAGTATTCTAATATTTAAGGTTTTACTCAACTTATCGAATACTCTCATGTTCGGGACATTGTTCATTTTAGTCGGTTCCTCTCATTGGGGTTCGACTATCTTTCAAAGGGGTTTGGTGATCCCTTACCATACTTTATTTCTCTCAAGGTTCAAGTTTGAACACTCATCAATCCTCTAAATAGAGGTTACTTAAATACTTCCACCATTAATTGTTTTGTGGATTAAGTCGATTCGGTTCTCTAACCGTTATTGGGAGTTTACTAATCCCGTACAATTGTCTCACGTTCTAGTGAGTTCATCGGTTTGCGTTATCGTTACTTAGTTCGATAGTTTTAGTGTGTTACCACCTTTTCATTAATTCACAACTTGACTCTTTCTTCGAGTCTCTAATCAAACAAGACTCAACTATGAGTTGAACTACAATACACCATCCACATTCAAGCAATTCATTCACATTCACACATTTCATGAATTATACAAACTTCAGTTCAAATTACAATCCAACAAGCAACAATACAATACAAGCACTATCAAGTGCAAACAATCCGATTCGTGCATTTTGCATATTGGATTATATCGTGAGTTATTAGTACTGGTGAAATTGATAAAAGAAAGAAATTAATACTCAAAATATCCGTCGGGCTGCAAATTAAACCCGGTCGCAGTAGTATAGAAGACAGAAGCGGCCGGGGTCAAACCGTGGGACTTATAGCGAGATAAAATAGTTCCTAAGCTTGTCACAAAAGGGGGGAAGTTAATTGACTTGTTTTAGAGAAATTAAAAAGCAGATAAAATTACAGAGTGCAGACGAATTAAATGGAACTCCGGGTTTAGGTTTTATATAATCTGATTAATTATGATATCTCTACCGGTTTAATATATTAGTTTGGCAAAATTCCTGTTATTATCCTAAGGACTAAGTCATAGACCCTTAAGAACTCGTTTTCCAGAAAATGCTCGGTCTAATCAAGGTTCGAGCAATACTATGTAAACGGACGTTAAATTCGAGGAATTATAATTGCATCTGAAAATACTAACCTATTAAATCATAATAAGCTTTCTCCAGATTTACGGCTTAATTAACCTGTCTATTTATCACCTGGTCTGATCAAAATAGACTTAGGAAAGCATTTTAATAAATTCATGTAATTTATTAAAATGGTGAGAGAAACCTTTAAGCGTAACAAACTATATTTATTTTAACCGGTAGAAATATTGATTACATAATTAAACAAACCATAATTAAAACCCTTGCCCGGAGTAGATCCTCCTTAGCCTGACATATTAACTGGTAATAGGTCAGACAGAGGTTGGACGTAATAATAGCACGGAGACATGAATAGTGAATGGAGAAATGAAGAGAACGAAGAGTGAAACATGTACGCAGGTTATTGTATGTGGATTGGGTGAATTGGAGAGTTAGAGAACTGGGAACTGAATGGAGTGTTGAGATGTACGGGAGTGTTTTACTGGAAGAGAATGAGATGAGGTGAGCGTGAGTTGATTTTCTGGTTTACTCCGTGCACTCGTACAAGGTTGCAGTAAATGGGTATTTATAGAGGAAGGGAAGAGTCTTCCGTAGAGGATTTGATTGCAGTTGATTGCTTCATTTATTGCAGGGGACAGAGCCAAAACGCGTGAGGGATTTAAGGTAGGCAGAGCAGATACGAGTTGCAGGTCGGCGCGAAGAAGAAAACTGTTCACGACTACTGATTTTAGTCACGACCGCCAGACAACCGCCTCAAACTAGGCGGTTACATTGTTGTCCGCCTGAAACAACCGCATCCAAACAGGCGGTTTCTTTTGCCTTGTCCGCCCCTTATTAGGCGGTTGCCTTATGTCTTCACCGCCCCTTATTAGGCGGTTGCTTATGTCTTGATCGCCCTCATGTCCGCCAGTTTATAGGCGGCTGGTTGGTGGCTTGACCGCCTGGTGTCCGCCTGAATATAGGCGGTTGCAACTTGACCGTGACCTATTTCCCTTCAAACTTTGACCGGCTCTAGATTCTTCGTTTGGACTCCGTTTTCTGAGCCGTTTGCGTCTATGCGTTCGTCTCCTCGTCTACTCTACTCCTGGCTTGGTTTTCCTCATGTTAAACCAATAAAATTGTGAGATAAACAATAAAACATAAACTAGAGGAAAACTAACCGAAGTGGAGAAATGAGCAAGAAAAGTGCTAATATTATATATGAAATACACTAAATAAACATGCTCATTGGACACTTATCACACCCCCACACTTATCTTTTTGCTTGTCCTCAAGCAAAACCATGTACCTAAGCAAGTAGGAAATGCTCAATACTAACAAATATTATTATGAAGGGTAGGATAAAGAGGTAAACAATTCATGATCTTTATAACTTATTGAGGAGTGTGAAAAATTATCTGCTGGTGGCATAGGTGTGCTCAGGGTAAAAACAAAATATAGAGTTTCGGGGTATGATCTAAGGTACTTCAATGTTTCTTTTGCTTAGGCGACTCCGAGAACTTTTACCATGGCCAACTTCTCTCAAGAAATGGCATTGAGGAGAAAACAAAAGGAAGGAAAGATTTATGCATTTGCTTCACTTTTGCATGAGGGATGAGAAAATGTAGGCATAATGCCTTTGTATTCAAGAACACTCAACTCTCTTTTGTTGGTTACCAATGGTGTCTCGAAAGTCCCTTATTTTTTTTTTCTTTTTTTAACAGAGAGGTACCCCTTAGCAATCCCTAAGAGAGAAGACAGAAAGAAAACCCTGAGCAATAAAATCCAACGATTTGCAGATTATTTGGTCACACCGCATAATAAAAATGCTCCTCAAAAGTAATCAAATGAAAATTTTAAAATTTGTACCATTTATCCCACAATTCATAATAGTATTTGTTTTTAAAGAGAACAACCTACATTAGCAGGGTACATAATTTTAATTTTTGAACAAATGCAAGATAAGCAGAGAGTTTTAACAATTTAAACACAAAATGCCCTGAAAAGGCTCTTCCCCCACACTTAAGCTTAAGCAATGCCCTCATTGCGTAGATGAAATAAAATTAATAGGGCATGCAATTAATAAAGGAAAGAGTGTACTCCCCAGATTGCGTAGAGTGTGTAGAGCTCCCCCACACTTGAGTGCAGCTGTGGAATGTCATGATGTGAACCAGTAAAGAATATTCTACACAGCGAGAAGAACTCAAGTGAAACCTGTATTTTATTATAACAAATAAAAGGGAAATATAGTACAAAAAAGAAAATAACATTAAATTAAAGGAAAGACAAAAGATAGATAGTGGGTTGCCTCCCACCGAGCTACCCTGGTTTAACGTCTCTAGCTAGACGTATGTTCTTTATTATCCCGGATCATAAATGAATGTTGACAATGGTAGTACCGGGAACAGGAAATTGGCAATATGTAGGACCGAATCACCTGGATCAAAACATAGTATAACGGCAACAATTACAGTAGGAAAAAACAAACTCCACAAAACCTGGTTTTGAAGGAGGTGTTTGGTGCCATTAAAATTGTAGTGAAAACCGGGTGATGGTTGTAGTGCTTCCTCAAATTGGAGAATGTAAACATTCTCCCTCTGTTGTTTAGCCGTATGTGTGTAAGATGGTAGTGGTGGTGTTTGCTCATAGTCGAGGATGTAAATTTCCTCCTCTGGAATGTAAATGAAGGTGGAAGTGGGTTTCAACGGGTGGGTTAGGTGGGCATTATTTTTCATTGTCGAAGGGCCCAAATTTCTCAATAAATGACCCTCGGTGCGAGGATCAAAGTTGGATGGCTCCTCCTCCTCGAATTTGAGGATGTAAATATCCTCATCTTTTTGAAGAGGCTCATATGAAGAGCCCTGATTGATTTCAACTTCAGAGGGAGATGGCTCCTTGAAGGTGATATTGGTGTTTTGTTTGGATGTTCTGACGGGAGCGAGCATTCCCTCCTCTTCGTTTTTGAGGATGTAACTATCCTCATTTTCTGGATATAGTACAGCGAAGGAGGGAAAATAACGGTAATTGACTTCAGAGGGAGGGGACTCCATGAAGTTGAGGTAGAAGTTGTCCTCTGATGGTTTGTCTTCAAGCTCAAACAGAAGGTTTGATACCGTTTGCTCAGGTTCGAACGGGGGTGGTGATATAGAATAACTCAAATCCTCAGGTAAGTCGTCCACTATACGAACCAGTTTGCTCTCCGGTTGCTGTGATGTAAGGTCTAGTGGACCTTCCATCATTTCGTTTATCGCAACTAATTTGGCATAGAGCTTCAGTTGGTTCGTGTCGAGGTACTCTTCCTTGGCCTGCTGCTCCACTTCAGGGACCATTTCACTCTCGGGTTGTTGCTCCCTTTGAGCTAATGTGATGGGCTGGTCCACTACGTAGATTGCTTTTGCATACTCTTTTGGGTTTGGATTGGTTTGTGAGGGGAGTTGGCCAGGAGGTCTTTGTTGAGTTAGGAGTTGTTGAATCTGAGACTGCAAGGCTGTTTGGTCTTTGCGCAGGGCTGCGACCTCTTCTTGCGTATCTCGGGATTTACCCATCATAGCCTTAAACATCTCCTGCATTTGAGACATATCAGACTTAGGATTCGAAGGAGGTTGAGTTGGTCGACTCGATGAAGCTTCATTGCCATAAGGCTGTTGTTGATATTGCCTTTGGCCTCCTTGGAAATTGGACTGAGGTCTGTAATTTTGGGATGTTTGTAGGGTATGTGGGTTCTGGATATTTTCTGTGTTTGAGTAGCGAAGGTTGGATTGCATGTTACGTTGCCATGGTTGTCTGTATCCTGAACTGTTGGTGAGATAGTTTGCCTCCTCCGCTGCTTTTAATTCTTGTAGTTGGGGGCATTGTTCATAGTCATGAGGCCCGCAACATTGCGTACAAGAATTAGTTGGAGATGGTTGGGAAAGAGGAGCATAGCCTGGAGGGGTAGTAGATGATCGGGAAATCATCGACTTAGCTTGCTGGGGGAAGGAATTCATAGCCATCTGCTCAACCACTTTCTGCAGAGTACTCACTTTTGTTGCCCGTTGAGCATTGCTTTCCATGAGTTGCTCATGGCTTTTCATCAATTGGTCGAACTTGTTATCACTCTCCCCAACATGATATAATCCTGGAGTACCGCTCCTTGATCCTCCGGAGGCCCAGTCTCTGATTTCCTCACAGAGAGATTCCATGCTGTTCAGAAATTGTGCTCCTGGCTTTTTCAGAATGTCAGCCCCTAGCGAAGACAACACCATTGTTCTGCACGGACCGATCAAGCCCTTGTAGAACAATTGTGATACTTGTTCTTTCGTCAGACCATGGTGAGGACAAGTAAGTAGTAGACCTTTGAATCGGTCCCAAGTTTCACAAATATTTTCCGACCCTGGTTGCTTGAAATTATAAATTTCAGCAATCATCTCTAATGTTCGGCTCGGGGGTAGGAATTTGTCGTAGAACTTGGTGGCCATGTCGTCCCATGTACCGATGGTACTTGGTGTTAGGCTATGATACCACTTGCTCGCACTTCCCGTCAGGCTGTGAGGGAATAATGACAATCTTGCATACTGGAGTACTGCGTCGGTCGCAGTAAGACTATTGGCATGTTGGAAGAATTTTGTAACATGTAACAGGGCTTCGTCTGGACTGGTGCCATCAAACATGCCCAACTCCTTCACACATCTGATTTGATGATACGGCTTCAGTTTCTGCCACTCATCGTATTCGGATGGGCTGAGGTGAGGAAGGATGATAGCAGGCTGTTGTCCTTGGTTAGACGGCCTGTTGATATTTCGAACTGTTGCTGGTGTAGATGCCATATCAGCTTCTGGGTCAGAATCTATCACTGTGGTGGTATTTTGTTGAGTTCGTCTCTGCCTTAGGGTACGCAGAAAGGTTTTCTCGATCTCTGGATTATAACCAACCGTGTGATTATTAATATTTTCTGGGAGGCTGTTTGACCTGGTAAAAGGTATTCACCACTCAAAACAGAGAAAAGAACTGGTTAGGGGTTAGAATAATAAAAACGTTAGGAATTAGTAGACAGAAATTTAAAGTTAGTAGTTAGGGACAATGGAAAGAAATAACAGAAAATTGAAATGACAATGGAACGAAATGACAGGAAATTTTAAGTTAGTAGTTAGAGACAATGGAATATTAAAGGACAATGGAAATGAAATGACAGAAATAAATGACAATAATATTAAGATGTCAGAAGTCCGAAGTGCAAGGTTAGATGTCCAAGTCAGATCAGAAGTCCGATGTCCGAAATTAGATTATTATAATATAACAGGTGAATTAACCGGGGCTTAGGGACTAGATTAAATCAAGTCCCCGGCAACGGCGCCATTTTGCAGATTGGATTATATCGTGAGTTATCAGTACTGGTGAAATTGATAAAAGAAAGAAATTAATAATCAAAATATCCGTCGGGCTGCAAATAAAACCCGGTCGCAGTAGTATAGAAGACAGAAGCGGCCGGGGTCAAACCGTGGGACTTATAGCGAGATAAAATAGTTCCTAAGCTTGTCACAAAAGGGGGGAAGTTAATTGACTTGTTTTAGAGAAATTAAAAAGCAGACAAAATTACTGAGTGCAGACGAATTAAATGGAACTCCGGGTTTAGGTTTTATATAATCTGATTAATTATGCTATCTCTACCGGTTTAATATATTAGTTTGGCAAAATTCCTGTTATTATCCTAAGGACTAAGTCATAGACCCTTAAGAACTCGTTTACCAGAAAATGCTCGGTCTAATCAAGGTTCGAGCAATACTATGTAAACGGACGTTAAATTTGAGGAATTATAATTGCATCTGAAAATACTAACCTATTAAATCATAATAAGCTTTCTCCGGATTTACGGCTTAATTAACCTGTCTATTTATCACCTGGTCTGATCAAAATAGACTTAGGGAAGCATTTTAATAAATTCATGTAATTTATTAAAATGGTGAGAGAAACCTTTAAGCGTAACAAACTGTATTTATTTTAACTGGTAGAAATATTGATTACATAATTAAACAAACCATAATTAAAACCCTTGCCCGGAGCAGATCCTCCTTAGCCTGACATATTAACTGGTAATAAGTCAGACAGAGGTTGGACGTAATAATAGCACGGAGACGTGAATAGTGAATGGAGAAATGAAGAGAACGAAGAGTGAAACATGTACGTAGGTTATTGTATGTGGATTGGGTGAATTGGAGAGTTAGAGAACTGGGAACTGAATGGAGTGTTGAGATGTACGGGAGTGTTTTACTGGAAGAGAATGAGATGAGGTGAGCGTGAGTTGATTTTCTGGTTTACTCCGTGCACTCGTACAAGGTTGCAGTAAATGGGTATTTATTGAGGAAGGGAAGAGTCTTCCGTAGAGGATTTGATTGCAGTTTATTGCTTCATTGATTGCTTCATTTATTGCAGGGGACAGAGCCGAAACGCGTAAGGGATTTAAGGTAGGCGGAGCAGATACGAGTTGCAGGTCGGCGCGAAGAAGAAAACTGTTCGCGACTACTGATTTTAGTCACGACCGCCAGACAACCGCCTCAAACTAGGCGGTTACATTGTTGTCCGCCTGAAACAACCGCATCCAAACAGGCGGTTTCTTTTGCCTTGTCCGCCCCTTATTAGGCGGTTGCCTTATGTAACACCCCCAAACACTGGCCTAGGAGTTAGGGGTATTACACGCCGCGTATTATTACATAATAACGCAAGGCTCTAATAAACGAACTTAAACAGATAGTCAAATAAGGCCCAAACGGAATACTTAAATAAAGTATAAAACAAGAGATGTTAAAACATCCCCAAAAGTCATTACAGAACCCACCAAACTAATATCAGAAGCGGAAACTAACAAAGAGGCACAAAGGCTCAAATCTAAATACAAAGTCTCAAGAGAAACTCAAAACAAAGCAACAAAACTCCAGAAGCAGAGGGGAGACGATCCTCGCTAATCAATCTGCAAAAGCGTTAGAAGTAGGGGAATGAGCACACAACTATGCCCAGTAGATGACCAACTTCATCAACCAGCATGATCAAAACATTTACAGAAAATTGACAAATCAGAAGGAGTCAAGAGAATCCACAAATATATCAGAAATCAGAAACAGAAGTCCAATCATTAAGGGACTAAACAGAGCAGAAGCAGACAGAAGCAGAAAACAGAGTGGGACACTAGTGATCACAGCATACAGACAGAACGAGCAACCAGCTCGTGAACAGAACGAGGAAACCTCACTCGTAAACAGAACAGGTGTAAACACCCGTGAACAGAACGGGGAACATCACCCGTGAACAGAAGGATCCTACATAGCGCGCTACGAGACAGCGTAACCAGCCATCCAAAGGCTCAGACACAGAGATAACTAGGTCCCAAAACAGAAGCTTAAATACAGATAAGCATATGTGCACCAAAGGCACCAGAAAGCTCATAGATAGCTTGGAAATCAGAAGGGGAATCCAACCCCGCAAACAGAAGTCAAAACGGAGCTCAAACGAGCAAGTTATGGTCAAAACAGTAGCCTGTCCGAACTTGTGTCCGGACATCAATGTTCGGACACAAGTCGAGACTCAGAAGGCAAAACCAGACGGATGTCCGAACTTGTGTCCGGACTTCAAAGTTCGGACACAAGTCGAACCTTAAAACAGATGGAGAGTCAGAGGTGTCCGAACATCCAAGTTCGGACGGATGTTCGGACATTCTTCGGAAACAGAACGTGGAGAGTCCGAACTTGTGTCCGGACATCAATGTTCGGACACAAGTCGAAGCCAAAATCAGAGAAAGCAGAAGGCTGTGTCCGAACTTTGAAGTTCGGACGGAAGTTCGGACACAGCGAAGATTTTCAAAAGATTAAGCGCAGAAGGGCATGTCCGAACTTCAAAGTTCGGACGGAAGTTCGGACATGCCGAAAACCTCAGAAATCAGAAGCGAAATCAAACGAACAGAGGCACAAAAACCAATCCAAATCAACACACACATTTACAAAACAACCTTGGGGTTTAATCCATTGAAATGGCATTAAACAGACATAAACCACACGCAAACACAAGATCAAATCATTGAATAAATGCAGAACCCAAACTCCCCAAGGCCGAACACACGGATCGAATCCGAAAGCCACCTACCTCAATTACAACAGAGAATTCTCTTCGAATCCGAACAACGATCGCTCCAACGCAGACACAGCAGTACGCAGACCCAGAAAATGCAATCAGACAGCCACTGAAAACTCACAACGACGCAGAGAACGAACACCACAATCAGAAACTGTCCACAACCCAAAATCTGAAACGAAACGGAAACAAAACCCTCACCTGAATCTGTCTACAGATTACAGAGCAGTCCACAGCAGATGAACCCGATGAAGGAGTCGAGAAGGATCGCTGAATCATAAAATAAATTGCAGAGGGCAATCAGAACGGGAAAACTCAAGAACCGGAGAATCAAAGAGAGAGCGAACTGACAACCTTACCTCGAAGAACCCAGAAATCCACAGAGAAAGGGCAATCCGCAGTTGAATTCTGACAGCAGACACAACGTCAATGGAGTCTTGACTGAACGAGAAGATGAACGGCGCTTGAGAGAGAGGAGAGGGAGAAGCAAGGCTGAGAAACTGTCAAATGAGAGAACGATCTGATCGTGGTGTAGAGCGTGAGGATTAATTAACTAAAGAGTTAATTAATACTTACCAAAATTCATTAGAAGGGAAAAGTCCACCTTGTCCCTCCGCTTATTTAAAAAGGACTCCCATGTCCTACGTAACATAAGCCAACTTAGAATTACATCAAACGAAATAAAATGCAACGAACTTTGGGTTATAACATCACCTCCCCCTTAAAAGAATTTCGTCCTCGAAATTAAAACATACCTACTGCTCGAAGAGGGCGGGAAACTTAGAACGAACTTCGCTTTCGACCTCCCAGGTCGCCTCTTCCTCGGACTGACCCGACCACTGCACCTTCACCAAGGGCATGGTCTTACTCCTGAGCTTGCGGACATCCCTCGCCAAAATCCTCAAAGGAACTGCCTCAAACGTGAAGTCCTCCCTCAACTGAAGCGGACTGAAGTCGATCACATGAGATGGGTCCGGAATGTACTTCCTCAGCATCGAAACATGGAAAACACTGTGCACTGCTGCTAAAGACGGAGGCAGAGCCAAACGATAGGCAACCGGTCCGATCCTCTCTAGGATTTCAAAAGGACCCACAAAACGAGGGCTAAGCTTGCCTCTCTTCCCAAAACGAACGACTCCTCGCACAGGAGAAACCTTCAGATACACATGATCGCCCACCTCAAACTCTAGAGGTCGTCTCCTCTGGTCGGCGTAGCTCTTCTGACGACTCTGAGCCACAAGCAGACGCTCTCTGATAGACTGAATCTTGCCCACAGCATCCTGAACCAAGTCTGGACCAATCACAGCTCTCTCCTTCAGATCATCCCAACAGATGGGTGATCTGCACCTCCTGCCATACAAGGCCTCAAAGGGAGCCATCCCGATACTGGTCTGAAAGCTGTTATTGTACGCGAACTCTATCAGTGCCACGTGCTGATCCCAGCTGCCCCCAAAGTCGAGTACACAAGCCCTGAGCATGTCCTCTAGGACCTGATTCGTCCTCTCTGTCTGCCCGTCTGACTGAGGATGATAAGCTGAGCTGAAAGACAACCTCGTCCCCAAAGCCTGATGCAAACTCTGCCAGAACCTGGACACAAACCTCGGATCTCGGTCAGACACAATCGAAGCCGGAACCCCATGCAGACGTACTATCTCATCAATGTACAACTGGGCTAAACGGTGCAAACTGAAGGTCTTCCTGACAGGCAAGAAGTGAGCGCTCTTCGTGAGCCGGTCCACAATGACCCAAACTGCATCGAAACCCCTCGGAGTCTTAGGCAGTCCCATAACAAAGTCCATACCGACGCTCTCCCACTTCCACTCCGGAACGGGAAGAGGCTGAAGCAAACCAGCTGGTCTCTGATGCTCGGCCTTGACCTGCTGACAGGTCCTACATCTGGATACAAAGTCGGAGATGTCCCTCTTCATATTGCTCCACCAGAAAGTCTCCCGCAGATCCCGGTACATCTTCACCCCTCCTGGGTGTACCGAGTAAGGAGCTCCATGGGCCTCCTGCATGATCTCACGCCTCAACGCATCGTCTGCCGGCACACAAACACGGCCTCTGAACCTCAGGCAGCCATCCTCTGCAACCCGGAACTCGGACTCCTGACCAGCAGACCAACTTTCTCTGATCTTACACAGACTGACATCAAGCTCCTGACTGGCCTTGATCCGGTCGATCAAGGTAGGCTGAACCTGCAGTGCTGCTAACATCCCAGACCTCTCTGGACGGACAACCCAGATACCCATGCGCTGCAACTCCTGAGCAGACCTCTCCACACCGGACAAGGCACAAACAGTCCCAGACGGACCCCTCCTACTGAGCGCATCAGCAACCACATTCGCCCTACCCGGATGGTAGAGGATCTCTAAATCATAATCGTGCAACAACTCCAGCCATCTCCTCTGCCTCAAGTTCAACTCCTTCTGAGTGAACAGATACTTGAGGCTCTTATGGTCCGTATACACCTTGCACGCTGCCCCATACAAGTAGTGCCTCCAAATCTTCAACGCAAAGACCACCGCAGCCAGCTCCAGATCGTGGGTCGGATAGTTCTTCTCATATGGCTTAAGCTGACGAGAGCCATATGCAACTACCTTCCCCTGCTGCATCAGAACACATCCAAGTCCCCTATGGGACGCATCACAGAAAACCTCAAGACCCTCGGTCCCCCGGAAGAGTCAAGATCGGCGCAGTAGTCAACCTCTTCTTCAGCTCCAGAAAACACTGCTCACAGGCATCGCTCCACTCGAACTTCACCTCCTTCTGCAGCAGACGAGTCAACGGAATCACCAACTTGGAGAAGCCCTCCACAAACTTACGATAGTAGCCCGCTAGTCCATGGAAGCTACGAATATCTCCGACATTAGTAGGCCTGGCCCACTCAGTAATAGCTCGAATCTTCTCCGGGTCCACGGAGATACCATCCTTGGAGACCACATGTCCCAAGAATACCACCTGATCTAGCCAGAACTCGCACTTCTTCAGCTTCGCATACAACTCGTTCTCCCTCAGAGTCTGGAGAACGGTCCTCAAATGCTCCTCGTGCTCCTCAGCACTCTTGGAATAAACCAAGATGTCATCAATAAAGACTACCACGAACTGGTCCAAAAACGGCTTGAACACCCGGTTCATCATAAGTGACTCTCGAAGCAGCACAATCAATATGGGCATGGTGCGCAGCAAGCCAATCCATGCCCAGAATCACATCAAAAGAAGTCATCTCCATCGGGATGAGGTTAGCACACAGAGTCCTATCTCTGACTAACACAGGACTATCTTTGCAAACAGAATTCAACAGCATAGAAGAGTCCCTAACTAATGGACTATGCACACATAACTCAACACCCAGAGGCACAACAGGCAAACCGAGCTCACCCACTAACTCAGCAGAAATAAAGAGTGGGTGGCTCCAGAGTCAAACAAACAGAAAACAGAACGAGATGACAGCTGGAGAATACCTGTGACAACTCTGTCAGTCGATCGGTCTCTCTCTCCAGCCATCGCGTACACTCTGGCCTGGCCCTGGGGCTTCTTCTGCTCAACCCGGTCTCGATCCCTAGACCCAGATGTAGATCCTCCAGCTCCACCTCCAGAGCTACCTCTGCTCCTCTCAGCCTGAGGGCAATCAGCAATCCTATGCTCCAAGGACCCACACTTGAAGCAGGCTCCAGACTTCCTGTAGCAGTCCTGGCCTCTATGAAACTTGCCGCAGACCCGGCACTTCGGAGCGGGAGCTGATGAAGACGAACCACCTCTGTCTCGCGAACGGTCCCCAGAGCGGTCTCCAGTAGACTGCTTCTTCTGAGAAGCAGACTGATCCCTCCTATCACTGTCATCGGACCTCTGCTTCCTCTTCTGGTCCTTCCCTCCAGACTGGCGACCTCTCAAGTCAGCCTCTACCAACAGGGCGACATCAGCAATGTCCCTGAAGGTCTTGTGACGCAGCGGCGTCACAGCAGATCGGATGTCCGGCCTCAGGCCACTCTCAAACTTCCTGGCCTTCCTATGCTCGTCAGGCTCAGGTGCGAACTTAGATAGGCTGATAAACTTCCGGACGTACTCCTCCACACTCATATCCCGACCCTGGCGTAGTCGGTTATACTCCAGGATGCGCTGATCCTTGTAGACGTCGGGGTAGAACTGCTTGTTGAACTCCCCAATGAACTGCTCCCACGTCCATGGCTGTGGGAACTTCCCCATCACTGACCTCCACCACTCCTTGGCTTCGGCCTTGAACAGAAAGGTAGCGAAGTCGACCTTCTGCTCCTCCTCAGAACCCATCACTCGAAGCAAATCCTCCACCTCTGACAACCAGTGGCTGGCCTCCTGGGGGTCTCCTGCCCCATCAAACGACGGCGGCTTCAGCTTCATGAACTCTTGAAGCGCCTTCACGTTCCTCCCTCCAGCATCTGCCCCAGCCGGGCCTGCTCCGCCAGCTGGTCCTCCTCCAGCTGGACCGCCCCCTGCAGCCATGGTCTGCATGAGCTGCGTCATGAATTGCTGAACAGCATCAGCAACATTCCCTGGAGGGTTATTCGCTCTCCTTGGCGGCATTCTCAAAGTCCAACAGCAGACAGTTAAACTCAGACACTAACACTGACATTTCTGACTGACTGGCTAACTTAAAATCCCAGCAGATTAGAACCCAGAGCTCTGATACCACTAAATGTAACACCCCCAAACACTGGCCTAGGAGTTAGGGGTATTACACGCCGCGTATTATTACATAATAACGCAAGGCTCTAATAAACGAACTTAAACAGATAGTCAAATAAGGCCCAAACGGAATACTTAAATAAAGTATAAAACAAGAGATGTTAAAACATCCCCAAAAGTCATTACAGAACCCACCAAACTAATATCAGAAGCGGAAACTAACAAAGAGGCCCAAAGGCTCAAATCTAAATACAAAGTCTCAAGAGAAACTCAAAACAAAGCAACAAAACTCCAGAAGCTGAGGGGAGACGATCCTCGCTAATCAATCTGCAAAAGCGTTAGAAGTAGGGGAATGAGCACACAACTATGCCCAGTAGATGACCAACTTCATCAACCAGCATGCTCAAAACATTTACAGAAAATTGACAAATCAGAAGGAGTCAAGAGAATCCACAAATATATCAGAAATCAGAAACAGAAGTCCAATCATTAAGGGACTAAACAGAGCAGAAGCAGACAGAAGCAGAAAACAGAGTGGGACACTAGTGATCACAGCATACAGACAGAACGAGCAACCAGCTCGTGAACAGAACGAGGAAACCTCACTCGTAAACAGAACAGGTGTAAACACCCGTGAACAGAACGGGGAACATCACCCGTGAACAGAAGGATCCTACATAGCGCGCTACGAGACAGCGTAACCAGCCATCCAAAGGCTCAGACACAGAGATAACTAGGTCCCAAAACAGAAGCTTAAATACAGATAAGCATATGTGCACCAAAGGCACCAGAAAGCTCATAGATAGCTTGGAAATCAGAAGGGGAATCCAACCCCGCAAACAGAAGTCAAAACGGAGCTCAAACGAGCAAGTTATGGTCAAAACAGTAGCCTGTCCGAACTTGTGTCCGGACATCAATGTTCGGACACAAGTCGAGACTCAGAAGGCAAAACCAGACGGATGTCCGAACTTGTGTCCGGACTTCAAAGTTCGGACACAAGTCGAACCTTAAAACAGATGGAGAGTCAGAGGTGTCCGAACATCCAAGTTCGGACGGATGTTCGGACATTCTTCGGAAAACAGAACGTGGAGAGTCCGAACTTGTGTCCGGACATCAATGTTCGGACACAAGTCGAAGCCAAAATCAGAGAAAGCAGAAGGCTGTGTCCGAACTTCAAAGTTCGGACGGAAGTTCGGACACAGCGAAGATTTTCAAAAGATTAAGCGCAGAAGGGCATGTCCGAACTTCAAAGTTCGGACGGAAGTTCGGACATGCCGAAAACCTCAGAAATCAGAAGCGAAATCAAACGAACAGAGGCACAAAAACCAATCCAAATCAACACACACATTTACAAAACAACCTTGGGGGTTTAATCCATTGAAATGGCATTAAACAGACATAAACCACACGCAAACACAAGATCAAATCATTGAATAAATGCAGAACCCAAACTCCCCAAGGCCGAACACACGGATCGAATCCGAAAGCCACCTACCTCAATTACAACAGAGAATTCTCTTCGAATCCGAACAACGATCGCTCCAACGCAGACACAGCAGTACGCAGACCCAGAAAATGCAATCAGACAGCCACTGAAAACTCACAACGACGCAGAGAACGAACACCACAATCAGAAACTGTCCACAACCCAAAATCTGAAACGAAAACGGAAACAAAACCCTCACCTGAATCTGTCTACAGATTACAGAGCAGTCCACAGCAGATGAACCCGATGAAGGAGTCGAGAAGGATCGCTGAATCATAAAATAAATTGCAGAGGGCAATCAGAACGGGAAAACTCAAGAACCGGAGAATCAAAGAGAGAGCGAACTGACAACCTTACCTCGAAGAACCCAGAAATCCACAGAGAAAGGGCAATCCGCAGTTGAATTCTGACAGCAGACACAACGTCAATGGAGTCTTGACTGAACGAGAAGATGAACGGCGCTTGAGAGAGAGGGAGAGGGAGAAGCAAGGCTGAGAAACTGTCAAATGAGAGAACGATCTGATCGTGGTGTAGAGCGTGAGGATTAATTAACTAAAGAGTTAATTAATACTTACCAAAATTCATTAGAAGGGAAAAGTCCACCTTGTCCCTCCGCTTATTTAAAAAGGACTCCCATGTCCTACGTAACATAAGCCAACTTAGAATTACATCAAACGAAATAAAATGCAACGAACTTTGGGTTATAACATCCCTCCCCTTAAAAGAATTTCGTCCTCGAAATTAAAACATACCTACTGCTCGAAGAGGGCGGGAAACTTAGAACGAACTTCGCTTTCGACCTCCCAGGTCGCCTCTTCCTCGGACTGACCCGACCACTGCACCTTCACCAAGGGCATGGTCTTACTCCTGAGCTTGCGGACATCCCTCGCCAAAATCCTCAAAGGAACTGCCTCAAACGTGAAGTCCTCCCTCAACTGAAGCGGACTGAAGTCGATCACATGAGATGGGTCCGGAATGTACTTCCTCAGCATCGAAACATGGAAAACACTGTGCACTGCTGCTAAAGACGGAGGCAGAGCCAAACGATAGGCAACCGGTCCGATCCTCTCTAGGATTTCAAAAGGACCCACAAAACGAGGGCTAAGCTTGCCTCTCTTCCCAAAACGAACGACTCCTCGCACAGGAGAAACCTTCAGATACACATGATCGCCCACCTCAAACTCTAGAGGTCGTCTCCTCTGGTCGGCGTAGCTCTTCTGACGACTCTGAGCCACAAGCAGACGCTCTCTGATAGACTGAATCTTGCCCACAGCATCCTGAACCAAGTCTGGACCAATCACAGCTCTCTCCTTCAGATCATCCCAACAGATGGGTGATCTGCACCTCCTGCCATACAAGGCCTCAAAGGGAGCCATCCCGATACTGGTCTGAAAGCTGTTATTGTACGCGAACTCTATCAGTGCCACGTGCTGATCCCAGCTGCCCCCAAAGTCGAGTACACAAGCCCTGAGCATGTCCTCTAGGACCTGATTCGTCCTCTCTGTCTGCCCGTCTGACTGAGGATGATAAGCTGAGCTGAAAGACAACCTCGTCCCCAAAGCCTGATGCAAACTCTGCCAGAACCTGGACACAAACCTCGGATCTCGGTCAGACACAATCGAAGCCGGAACCCCATGCAGACGTACTATCTCATCAATGTACAACTGGGCTAAACGGTGCAAACTGAAGGTCTTCCTGACAGGCAAGAAGTGAGCGCTCTTCGTGAGCCGGTCCACAATGACCCAAACTGCATCGAAACCCCTCGGAGTCTTAGGCAGTCCCATAACAAAGTCCATACCGACGCTCTCCCACTTCCACTCCGGAACGGGAAGAGGCTGAAGCAAACCAGCTGGTCTCTGATGCTCGGCCTTGACCTGCTGACAGGTCCTACATCTGGATACAAAGTCGGAGATGTCCCTCTTCATATTGCTCCACCAGAAAGTCTCCCGCAGATCCCGGTACATCTTCACCCCTCCTGGGTGTACCGAGTAAGGAGCTCCATGGGCCTCCTGCATGATCTCACGCCTCAACGCATCGTCTGCCGGCACACAAACACGGCCTCTGAACCTCAGGCAGCCATCCTCTGCAACCCGGAACTCGGACTCCTGACCAGCAGACCAACTTCTCTGATCTTACACAGACTGACATCAAGCTCCTGACTGGCCTTGATCCGGTCGATCAAGGTAGGCTGAACCTGCAGTGCTGCTAACATCCCAGACCTCTCTGGACGGACAACCCAGATACCCATGCGCTGCAACTCCTGAGCAGACCTCTCCACACCGGACAAGGCACAAACAGTCCCAGACGGACCCCTCCTACTGAGCGCATCAGCAACCACATTCGCCCTACCCGGATGGTAGAGGATCTCTAAATCATAATCGTGCAACAACTCCAGCCATCTCCTCTGCCTCAAGTTCAACTCCTTCTGAGTGAACAGATACTTGAGGCTCTTATGGTCCGTATACACCTTGCACGCTGCCCCATACAAGTAGTGCCTCCAAATCTTCAACGCAAAGACCACCGCAGCCAGCTCCAGATCGTGGGTCGGATAGTTCTTCTCATATGGCTTAAGCTGACGAGAGCCATATGCAACTACCTTCCCCTGCTGCATCAGAACACATCCAAGTCCCCTATGGGACGCATCACAGAAAACCTCAAGACCCTCGGTCCCCTCCGGAAGAGTCAAGATCGGCGCAGTAGTCAACCTCTTCTTCAGCTCCAGAAAACACTGCTCACAGGCATCGCTCCACTCGAACTTCACCTCCTTCTGCAGCAGACGAGTCAACGGAATCACCAACTTGGAGAAGCCCTCCACAAACTTACGATAGTAGCCCGCTAGTCCATGGAAGGTACGAATATCTCCGACATTAGTAGGCCTGGCCCACTCAGTAATAGCTCGAATCTTCTCCGGGTCCACGGAGATACCATCCTTGGAGACCACATGTCCCAAGAATACCACCTGATCTAGCCAGAACTCGCACTTCTTCAGCTTCGCATACAACTCGTTCTCCCTCAGAGTCTGGAGAACGGTCCTCAAATGCTCCTCGTGCTCCTCAGCACTCTTGGAATAAACCAAGATGTCATCAATAAAGACTACCACGAACTGGTCCAAAAACGGCTTGAACACCCGGTTCATCATAAGTGACTCTCGAAGCAGCACAATCAATATGGGCATGGTGCGCAGCAAGCCAATCCATGCCCAGAATCACATCAAAAGAAGTCATCTCCATCGGGATGAGGTTAGCACACAGAGTCCTATCTCTGACTAACACAGGACTATCTTTGCAAACAGAATTCAACAGCATAGAAGAGTCCCTAACTAATGGACTATGCACACGTAACTCAACACCCAGAGGCACAACAGGCAAACCGAGCTCACCCACTAACTCAGCAGAAATAAAAGAGTGGGTGGCTCCAGAGTCAAACAAACAGAAAACAGAACGAGATGACAGCTGGAGAATACCTGTGACAACTCTGTCAGTCGATCGGTCTCTCTCTCCAGCCATCGCGTACACTCTGGCCTGGCCCTGGGGCTTCTTCTGCTCAACCCGGTCTCGATCCCTAGACCCAGATGTAGATCCTCCAGCTCCACCTCCAGAGCTACCTCTGCTCCTCTCAGCCTGAGGGCAATCAGCAATCCTATGCTCCAAGGACCCACACTTGAAGCAGGCTCCAGACTTCCTGTAGCAGTCCTGGCCTCTATGAAACTTGCCGCAGACCCGGCACTTCGGAGCGGGAGCTGATGAAGACGAACCACCTCTGTCTCGCGAACGGTCCCCAGAGCGGTCTCCAGTAGACTGCTTCTTCTGAGAAGCAGACTGATCCCTCCTATCACTGTCATCGGACCTCTGCTTCCTCTTCTGGTCCTTCCCTCCAGACTGGCGACCTCTCAAGTCAGCCTCTACCAACAGGGCGACATCAGCAATGTCCCTGAAGGTCTTGTGACGCAGCGGCGTCACAGCAGATCGGATGTCCGGCCTCAGGCCACTCTCAAACTTCCTGGCCTTCCTATGCTCGTCAGGCTCAGGTGCGAACTTAGATAGGCTGATAAACTTCCGGACGTACTCCTCCACACTCATATCCCGACCCTGGCGTAGTCGGTTATACTCCAGGATGCGCTGATCCTTGTAGACGTCGGGGTAGAACTGCTTGTTGAACTCCCCAATGAACTGCTCCCACGTCCATGGCTGTGGGAACTTCCCCATCACTGACCTCCACCACTCCTTGGCTTCGGCCTTGAACAGAAAGGTAGCGAAGTCGACCTTCTGCTCCTCCTCAGAACCCATCACTCGAAGCAAATCCTCCACCTCTGACAACCAGTGGCTGGCCTCCTGGGGGTCTCCTGCCCCATCAAACGACGGCGGCTTCAGCTTCATGAACTCCTAAGCGCCTTCACGTTCCTCCCTCCAGCATCTGCCCCAGCCGGGCCTGCTCCGCCAGCTGGTCCTCCTCCAGCTGGACCGCCCCCTGCAGCCATGGTCTGCATGAGCTGCGTCATGAATTGCTGAACAGCATCAGCAACATTCCCTGGAGGGTTATTCGCTCTCCTTGGCGGCATTCTCAAAGTCCAACAGCAGACAGTTAAACTCAGACACTAACACTGACATTTCTGACTGACTGGCTAACTTAAAATCCCAGCAGATTAGAACCCAGAGCTCTGATACCACTAAATGTAACACCCCCAAACACTGGCCTAGGAGTTAGGGGTATTACACGCCGCGTATTATTACATAATAACGCAAGGCTCTAATAAACGAACTTAAACAGATAGTCAAATAAGGCCCAAACGGAATACTTAAATAAAGTATAAAACAAGAGATGTTAAAACATCCCCAAAAGTCATTACAGAACCCACCAAACTAATATCAGAAGCGGAAACTAACAAAGAGGCCCAAAGGCTCAAATCTAAATACAAAGTCTCAAGAGAAACTCAAAACAAAGCAACAAAACTCCAGAAGCTGAGGGGAGACGATCCTCGCTAATCAATCTGCAAAAGCGTTAGAAGTAGGGGAATGAGCACACAACTATGCCCAGTAGATAACCAACTTCATCAACCAGCATGCTCAAAACATTTACAGAAAATTGACAAATCAGAAGGAGTCAAGAGAATCCACAAATATATCAGAAATCAGAAACAGAAGTCCAATCATTAAGGGACTAAACAGAGCAGAAGCAGACAGAAGCAGAAAACAGAGTGGGACACTAGTGATCACAGCATACAGACAGAACGAGCAACCAGCTCGTGAACAGAACGAGGAAACCTCACTCGTAAACAGAACAGGTGTAAACACCCGTGAACAGAACGGGGAACATCACCCGTGAACAGAAGGATCCTACATAGCGCGCTACGAGACAGCGTAACCAGCCATCCAAAGGCTCAGACACAGAGATAACTAGGTCCCAAAACAGAAGCTTAAATAAGATAAGCATATGTGCACCAAAGGCACCAGAAAGCTCATAGATAGCTTGGAAATCAGAAGGGGAATCCAACCCCGCAAACAAAGTCAAAACGGAGCTCAAACGAGCAAGTTATGGTCAAAACAGTAGCCTGTCCGAACATGTGTCCGGACATCAATGTTCGGACACAAGTCGAGACTCAGAAGGCAAAACCAGACGGATGTCCGAACTTGTGTCCGGACTTCAAAGTTCGGACACAAGTCGAACCTTAAAACAGATGGAGAGTCAGAGGTGTCCGAACATCCAAGTTCGGACGGATGTTCGGACATTCTTCGGAAAACAGAACGTGGAGAGTCCGAACTTGTGTCCGGACATCAATGTTCGGACACAAGTCGAAGCCAAAATCAGAGAAAGCAGAAGGCTGTGTCCGAACTTCAAAGTTCGGACGGAAGTTCGGACACAGCGAAGATTTTCAAAAGATTAAGCGCAGAAGGGCATGTCCGAACTTCAAAGTTCGGACGGAAGTTCGGACATGCCGAAAACCTCAGAAATCAGAAGCGAAATCAAACGAACAGAGGCACAAAAACCAATCCAAATCAACACACACATTTACAAAACAACCTTGGGGGTTTTCCATTGAAATGGCATTAAACAGACATAAACCACACGCAAACACAAGATCAAATCATTGAATAAATGCAGAACCCAAACTCCCCAAGGCCGAACACACGGATCGAATCCGAAAGCCACCTACCTCAATTACAACAGAGAATTCTCTTCGAATCCGAACAACGATCGCTCCAACGCAGACACAGCAGTACGCAGACCCAGAAAATGCAATCAGACAGCCACTGAAAACTCACAACGACGCAGAGAACGAACACCACACAGAAACTGTCCACAACCCAAAATCTGAAACGAAAACGGAAACAAAACCCTCACCTGAATCTGTCTACAGATTACAGAGCATCCACAGCAGATGAACCCGATGAAGGAGTCGAGAAGGATCGCTGAATCATAAAATAAATTGCAGAGGGCAATCAGAACGGGAAAACTCAAGAACCGGAGAATCAAAGAGAGCGAAGTGACAACCCTACCTCGAAGAACCCAGAAATCCACAGAGAAAGGGCAATCCGCAGTTGAATTCTGACAGCAGACACAACGTCAATGGAGTCTTGACTGAACGAGAAGATGAACGGCGCTTGAGAGAGAGGAGAGGGAGAAGCAAGGCTGAGAAACTGTCAAATGAGAGAACGATCTGATCGTGGTGTAGAGCGTGAGGATTAATTAACTAAAGAGTTAATTAATACTTACCAAAATTCATTAGAAGGAAAAGTCCACCTTGTCCTCCGCTTATTTAAAAAGGACTCCCATGTCCTACGAACATAAGCCAACTTAGAATTACATCAAACGAAATAAAATGCAACGAACTTTGGGTTATAACACCTTATGTCTTGACCGCCCCTTATTAGGCGGTTGCTTATGTCTTGACCGCCCTCATGTCCGCAAGTTTATAGGCGGTTGGTTGGTGCTGACCGCTGGTGTCCGCCTGAATATAGGCGGTTGCAACTTGACCGTGACCTATTTCCCTTCAAACTTTGACCGGCTCTAGATTCTTCGTTTGGACTCCGTTTTCTAAGCCGTTTGCGTCTATGTGTTCGTCTCCTCGTCTACTCTACTCCTGGCTTGGTTTTTCTCATATTAAGCGAATAAATTTGTGAGATAAACAATAAAACATAAACTAGAGGAAAACTAACCGAAATGGAGAAATGAGCAAGAAAAGTGCTAATATTATATATGAAATACACCTATTAAACATGCTCATTGGACACTTATCACATTTATCTTGTTAAGGTGATCACACAATCAAACAAGCACACAAATCAGAGTAGCTCTTTTAGCATACGGGGCATGAGAAAATCATACCATTCACCGGGGTCAGCTTTACCATGTGTTCTCGTGTTCCTTGGTTCACACTTGTTCCTCTGATAATGTTTCAAACATTGACATTACTATCAAGCTTATACGGTACGTAACTTACTACTCCCGTACTTACCCCGTTATCCCGTTATTTCGGTTTTACTTAAGTGTTCTTAAACTCACAACATTCTCAATCACTTCTCAAACTTGTTTACACTTCTTAGGACCTTTAAAGGTCAGCAAAAAACTCCTAAACATCATCTAAAACCAATATCATTCAATCCCCCATGTTTTAGCCACTTTAAAACACATACGGTTGAATTCTGGGGGTGGTCCGGGACTTGGTCTGGACCCAAAGTCTCGGACCAATGCTCTGATGTACTCCCGGCTGACTTTTACTAGTGGTATGGGACTTGGTCCTGGACCTAGGTCCCAGACCAACGTCAATTTTCACTCTCAGCCATCACTGGTGCGGCGCGAGTCAAAAGAGACGGTTCAAACTGTCTAAAAACAACGGTTTTGAACCGTCTCTTATACCGGCGTAGTTTATTCTATATATCTTAAACGACGGTTCAGAACCGTCATTTAAGAGCAAACAGGCGCGCGGGTTGGGGACTTAAATGACGGTTTCCATAAACCGTCGTTTATAAACATCACTAGACGCGCCGAAATTGATTATAAACGACGGTTTGTCACAGAACCGTCGTTTATTGTGTTAGTATAAAAGACGGTTTTGTGTCAAAACTGTCTTTTATAATCAATTTCGGGTCGCGCCAATATTACTATATGAGACGGTTTCTTGTGAACCGTCTTTTATAATCAATTCTCGGTCGCGCCAATAATACTATATGAGACGGTTTCTTGTGAACCGTCTTTTATAGTATTTTTTAAAAAAAAAATTTTCTGTATTTTCATTCACTCTGTAATCACAAATGATTACATCCATAAACCTGCATAATAGCAGCATTATAAAACAATCATATCTCACCAAAATATGTGTTGGTGACACATTTTTCATTCCCTATCCACCAAACCTGCATAATAGCAACACTGTACAACAACCATATTTCACCAAAAATATGTAATGTGTGGCATACTTCACACACAGATTGCCATTGCAATTTTAAAAGCTACAACACAACAATGACAGCAGCTGGCCCAGCAGTTAATCGATATTTTGTACACAAATTTAACCAAAAAGTGTGAAGTAAAAACACACAAGACAAATGAAATCATTTCCTCCTTTAAGCTTTCTGTCATTGCTGCCACCGTTGACGAGGATCTACAAAGATGTAGAAGGAAAGACATGTAAACTTAGAGAGTCAATTATCTCATGATCCCAACTCATCAATATCAAATAGTTACACAAGAATTATAAGAAGTCATAGATACGTACTCTATTTCTTGAAACACTTGATGAGAACAAACACAGCTGCTCTCTAACAAATTGCAGATCTTTGACCGCGTAAGTTTTGCCCGAGTTCTTGAAATGTTCTCGACCCTGTAGAGAACAAGATAACAAATATGTATGTAAAGACAATATGTATCGTTTTACACAAAAATGATAGACAGATTTAGAAAATGTATATGTAATGGAAAGTAATTAATATACCTCATCATCTTTTGTGAGCTTCTCTATGTTAAAGACAATTCAAAATGTATCGCATTACATAGTAACCACAACTCTTAGAGTCCTTTGCTTTGGACATGACAAGTATATAGAAAACAAAAAACAAAAAGTCAAAAATAGCAAATTACGACTAACACAATAGTGATTAATAACTGTACCTCAAGATGAACAATTGAAAGGTTGTCAAACTGATGAAGAACCGTCTTCATATAAGCACTGTTAAGTTCAAAAATTAATCATTAATTCTGGTTCAATATTATATAGAAAAAACTAAGTGCATTAATTAACTAACACTTACGCTTTGAACAAGTCGTCGATTTGCAAGTCACGATACATTCGTAATGGGTCAAGCACAAGTAATTGTGATGTTGCGATGGAGTACAGAAGGAGTACCCAATGGTTGCTACGATTGTAATTTTGAAAAGAGTTTCATATAATAATACAAAAAGTCACAAACTTAACAAAACGAATAAATGCAAGAGGGGAGAGTAATACGCACGTCTGATGGAAAGGTATCATCACGTATCTACTACTGTTTTGAACAGCCTTCGTTATACCATGAGACACATAGTTCTTGTTCCTACGGGTCTCTGTTGCAGCATCTAGCGATGTTGTTTCAGATCAGGCATAAGAATGTCACACAACATCTCCAAGTTTTGATGACGCAATCTAGCTTTCAGATACCTTCAACAAAATAATAACAATTAAAGGTGGAATGGTGTGAATATGAACAAAACAAAAATAACAGTTCGCTGTATGTAAATTATAACTTATTTAATTCAAATGTATTTTCGAATGTAAGAAACAAAAAGTAACACTTACAGGGAATATGCTTGGACATGATAGATATATTCAACAAATCTCTGCACAACATCTCTTGATGTCCTCAAAATTTATTATGGTTCTTTTTCTTTGATCCCCTTCGTAATGGAAAGCCACTCAGGTACCAACGCTGACATGTGAGTCATATGCATACCCTTTTGCAATATCATTTCATACACTATCTTCTCATACTTCGCGAAATGATTGATCACAAAGGAGGGACACTCAAACTTCTTCGCTGAGCTTCAGTAGTTACCTCTGTCTGCATAGGTTCTTTCCCCTTGGATTGCTGGTTGCCCTTAGCCAACTGTGTGTTCTCTTGATCAACATTCATTGATTGGTTGATCTCTTCATCACGGTTTCCCAATCTTCTCGTTTGATCAGGGATCTAACCAATCATATTTAATACAAAGAACAAAGAAGTTAAATCAATGTATACATTAAAGGGAAAACAATTCATAAAAGATTTGACATACCTCATCAGTGATGACAATAAAAGCGACTGGCCATGGTACAATAGCACCCTTCCCATCAATTAGTGTGACTTTGCCATCAATATCCATGGGAAGAAAAGCATTCTCAAATCCATCAATGATGGTCTGCAGGATTACTCTAGCATAGAATGGGGGAAGACGCTTGAGATTAAACAATGTAGTTTGTGATGACTGTAGCACAGTACCGTATGCAGCATCCACAGGATAACCATCAAGCATGATTTGTAGACGACATGTTTTTTGTTCCTTAAATAAGTAAAGTTACAATTTAAATGTGATAAGGCTAGTATTTTTACAGTTATACATTTACCATGACGAACAAGATTATTAGAGACATACTAACCTTCAGATTAGCAAACGGATACGGATCAGAAGGGGGGTACAACTAGCTGAAGAAGTCGGTCGGGTTAGATCAGTTTGTTGGTTTTGTCCAACCAAACCCTTAGAAACAAGAGCATTCACTCTTCGATCTACAATTGCAGACACCTCATGCTCCGTCAGAATTTTTGAGGTGGACTTTTGAAATAAAATTTCTCTGACGCACTTGTCCCCTGAAACCTCTAACCCTTCCAGGATGATCCTTTAATCCAAGAAGTTGATTCAGCGGATCATTTTGACTCGGTGGAGCAAATATATCTATCTCCTCTCGCTGAGAGGCTTCAGCCTAGTAAGATTATCCACAAATAAGCAATAAGTTATTAATTTATAAAAAAAAACTTTTAAACAAAACTGTTATTATTGAACAAGTTAAACACTTACAATCTTAGCAGCCAACTCGGCTGTCTCTGGTCTCGGATGTACTACCTTCCCATCCTTATCTACTTTTGAGTGACCCAAAACGTAGAGCTGAGCTCGGTTGGCTTCATACACAGTGTCGATGGGAACTTCAACGCCATCGTCATTCTTTTTTGTGAGCAAACCGGCATCTTTCCACTTGGGAATGCTACCAGTGTATCCCTTCCGGCCCATATACTGTTGATATTTATTTTTTGCTCGGTTTGCCCTTGCTTTTTCTTGAACCTCTATCAATACAATCATTAAAACTATTCATTAAAAGATATATATACATGTTAACATTTGTGTTATACAAATTTTGATTCAAACATAATTATAGATTCATTAATCAATGTATACCTTGAATTGCTCCGACGTGTGAAACTTCTCAAACTCTTCCCATTCTTCCTGTGTGATCATGCCATCATAAAATTTCCATGGTGGCACGTCACGTGATTTCCTGATCCAGTTCGCCACCAAGAAAGATCTGAACTGCCTCGCCCGTGCACTATAAGTGAAAGAACCGTCGTCCGCGCTTCATCTGGTATTTTGTACCGTTCTTGTACTTGCTGCCACATTGATTCTTTCACTTCCCTCCTCGTGCTTCCAATATTTATTAATTGAGCAACGGGACTTCGCAAGATTTCCTAACATGCTTGCGAACTCAGCTTTACAGTCTCTCCCAGCTTCTGAAGTATTTATCCCAAATTAGATCAATATCTGCATCTTTCTTCAACCTCACCCCTCTGTCTCGGCCCCCTACCCTTTCGTTTTTTTGACGATTTCTCTTGCTTGTGGCTGCTGCTGTGGTTGCTGTTGTGGCTGCTGCTGCTGTGGCTGCTGCTGTGGCTGCTGCTGTGGCTGCTGTGATGGTTCATAGTCCATCAAACCCGCACCCTCATCACAACATAAGTCTAGATCATCCATATCGATGTCCATTTTGATTCCTGCATGCAATATAAATAGAAGATTTAGATAATTAACAAGTAAATGAAACTAAGAAATTATAAATACGGAAACAAACTATCAATAAATGTAGACATAAATAAACTATTCAATGTCATTGATGGACGAAAGAAATAATAAATAAGCTCACATTAATCAATCCACATTCCTTCGTCATGGTCTGACCGCACAAAATTTGTAATATGGTCCAACTCTGGTAATTGAATCGAAAGGCTTGGTATTTCATCTTGCATGTCGTATTCATCCTCATCGACCACACCATCCACACCAACTATTCCTCTTTTTCCTGAAGTACAAAGGACCATCTAGGATTAAATTGGTCAGAAAATGTAATATACCTGTTTCGCCTTAGTTGCAACAACAAACGCTCAACTGTGGGTGTGCACCATCAAGATGAACTAGTTTCATACCATGTTTCTCCTCACGGTAACCATGTCTGTTGTCAATCCAGTTGCACCGAAACACACAAGTCTCATATGCGGTATAATCTAGAACCCAAATATCTTGTACAATACCGTAATAGGATTGTTTCAACTCCACTGGATTTTGACCCATACCTCTGACATTGTACGTACTCTGGTAAGCAACCACATTGATGCCACTATTTTGATTCATTGATTTTTGATCTTGTCGTTCCGTATAAAAACTGAAGCCATTTACGTCATACCCTTCGTATGAAACAACGTCAGATTTGGACCAATTGCCAACGTCTTCACTAATGCTGGCACTGTAGTTGACTGGTTCGAAAAAACTTTATCCTTGAACCATTTCACAAACGTATTATTCTGCTCCTTTTTCAGCCTAATCTCACTCATTGTTGGATTTTGTGCTGCAAGCAGGGACAGGTGCATTTCAAAATACGGTTCTACAATTTCAAGGTGACTCAACACAACTAAGTGAGCTTTGTTAAGGGTTTCAATATCAATTCTCTTCATTTTTCTCCCAACGGTACCGTGTCCCTGGAGTCTTCCTTCATGTCTAGATCTAGGAAGACCAATGGATTCAACATCTTCCAGATAGTGAGTACAAAAATCAACAACTTCCTCTGTTATATATCCCTCTACAATACTTCCTTCCGGACGACGACGATTCTTCATTTTTCTTTTTTTTTTATACCCATGTATCTTTCAAAAGGATACATATAACGAAGATATACAGGCCCACACTCTTTAATCTCTCTGACCAAATGAACCAATAAATGAACCATGATGTCGAAGAATGAAGGCGGAAAATACATCTCCAACTGACACATCGTGACAACAAGATCAGCTTGTAATTTGTCTAGATTATCCACATCGTGAACTTTAGCTGATACTGCTTTGAGAAACACGCAAGGTTGGTGATTGCGTTTCTCACCGCATCAGGTAGGATCCCACGAATTGCGACGGGTAAAAAATCTTGCATTAATACATGATAATCATGGGATTTCATTCCAACTAATTTCAGATCAGACATGGAAACAAGTTTTCTTATGTTAGACGAATACCCTGATGGCACCTTGATATTGTGGAGGATATTGCACAGACTATGTCTCTCTTGTTTGACAATGTGTGACATGCAGGAGGCAAGAACATGCGTTTTCCACGTTCTTGTGGCCAAAGATCTTCCCTTATTTTCAAATAAATCAAATCTCTTCTCCCCTTTATGTGATCTTTGGTCTTGCCTGGTATGTTCAAGAGGGTTCCGGTAACACTTTCTCCAACATTTTTTCTACATGCATTGCATCAATACAATGTCTGACATTAAATGTTGCCAATACTCAAGTTCCCAAAAGATTGACTTTTTTTTCCATACACTTTTCTCGACGTTTCTGGTCGAAGGACCAAAGTTGTTGACAATATTTTGCACCATTTTATACACCTCTGAACCTGTTAAAGGAGGACGAGACACACTGTGATCAGTCTTTCCGTCAAATTCAATCGACATCTTGCGATATCTGTGGCCCTTTGGAAGCATTTTTCGATGACCCATGTAAACATTCTTACCACTATGCTTCAAGCGGATATTTGATGTCAGCTCACCACAAATAGGACATGCACATGCACCTTTGACTGTGTAACCAGAAAGATTACCATACGCAGGAAAGTCATTGATTGTGCAATATAACATAGCACGCAAGTTAAAATTCTCTTTTCCAAATGAGTCATACACCATGACCCCTTCATGCCACAAGAGTTGTAGGTCATCTATCAATGGTTGTAGAAAAACATCTATTTTGTTGCCCGGTTGTTTTGGACCAGATATCAAAAGTGACAACAAATGTTTCTAGGTTTCATACACAACCACGGGGAAGATTGTAGATCATCAATAATACCGGCCACGTGCTGTGTATGCTACTTAATGTACCGTAAGGGTTCATCCCATCAGTACACAGACCTAGTCTCAAGTTTTTTGGCTCGCTGGCAAATTGAGGAAATTTCATGTCAATGTTTTTCCACTGGGACGCATCAGCCGGATGTCTCAATTTTCCATCATTTTTTCTGTAAGTCGAATGCCACCTTAGATTCTCCGCATCTTTTTCAACTGCAAATAGACGCTTCAATCGTGGTATTATGGGCAAATACCACAACACTTTAGCAGGGGATGCCACCTTACGACGATCAGTGCATTCATTTTGGTTTTTCCTCGTATAACGTGATTCCCCACATTCTGGACACTTATCAGCAAATTCATTAGCCTTCCAGTACAAAATACAACCAGATGGACAAGCGTGGATCTTTTTGTACCCCATACCCATTGGACACATCAACTTTTTTGCTTCATAAGTCGATGTTGGTAAAACATTATCCTTAGGTAGTATTGTGCTGTTCATCATCTGTAAGAGAGCAGTGAAACTCACATCACTCCAACCAAATTTCGATTTTAGATTGAAGAGTTTCAAGACTGCGCTCAATTTACTCAATTTGGTAGGATCACACCCCGAATACAGCGGTTTTTGGATGAATCCAGCAAAGTCTCATAGATGTCTGGCCTATTGTAAAACTCTTGTTCAACATCTTCCAGCATTGCAGCAATGTCATCGTAATCTAGTTCATTGTCTACTATGTCATGGTCATCTACCACAATTGTTTGATTATCTTCAACTTCCTCTTGTTCATTACACATGACACCTACCGCCCTCTGACCATGCCACCGGACTATATCTGAATAGTCTTTTGTAAAACCACGACGAATCAAATGTTCCTTTATTTTTTCTATCCCTTTATACTTCAAATAGTTTTTGCAGTCCACGCAAGGACAAAATATGTATCCCTTATTAGCAGGAGTCAGATTATCGACCAGAACATTGCAAAATTTGTCAACTCCCTCAAGAAACTTGTTATCCAATTTTCCTGTACATCCATGAGTTTGCCATCTGATATCCTTTAAAATATTGTTTAGCGCCACATGTGAAAAACCAAGGGCAAGTTGAAGAATTAATAAACCAATAATCACGGCAAAAGAATTGTTGTGATGAAGACGATGATATGGACTGTTAAGTTTGTTGACTTTGCATCTTTGTCAGTCACGACGAGGATGAACAAAAGGAAGTCTACTTCATTGTGGAGGGGAATAAGGCGTTCAATGGAAGGTGGGAAGATAAAATGTTATATTTACAAGCTATTCTTTGAATGATAGAAACTAAAGGAGAGAAGATAAAATGTTATATTTGCAAGCTATGCCCTATTAATACTAAATAGTAAAAAAGATATATATTTCGAGTGTATAAAAGTATAGAATGAACAGTTTTCATCCCTTATTGGGACCGTCGAAGATTTTACCCTATTGGGTATATCCTGGACGGGTAATTAACTATATATGTTGCATAAGCATATATTACTTAAGGAAAACATTTTAAATGTACCTTATTCGATGCAGATGATAAGCGTAATAGTTTGGTGATGAACAATTGTCAGAAATCCAATCAGATTAACTCTGTTTAAGAAAATAGAAAGTAACAGTACAAATTATTGTAGTGCAAATGTGATAGTCAAAACATAATAATGCAAACAGCAAAAACAGAGGCGAAGTAGTGCGTTTTAAGAAGGTAAAATTATTGTAACATACCTTAAAATGCAGGAGTACAATGGTCAAATTTTCAAAAGTGAAAAGTGGCAGCAGTTTTCCAGCAGCAGTTCTTCATCAACAGTAAATTAGGAGCAAATCAGCAACAAATAAGAATAGCATTAACAAATCATCAAGTGCAGGTAACAATCAAAAGATAGAAAATTTCACAAGAAAATTTCACAAGAAAATTTCGGCATGGTCTCCCCTGTTTTTCTTTGTTTTCCGGTTCTAAGAACCTCCACAACTTCTCTCAATAGGATACCATTCAACTCATCAAGCGCATCACTAGCAATTGCAACCAAATAATCTAGTAGCTTAGGCAATTAAGGATCAAATTGGGCGCACGAGCTTCCTGTATCTTCCATAATGCAACATTAAATGTACCTTATTCAGCAGCCCGGTGAGAATATATGCCACAGAGAAGATGCAGCAGCCCGGTGATTATTATCACTGTAGAGGAGCGGTCAAAATAAGAGAATGAGATTGCAGAGCTTGTGTGTATTCTTAACTGAAACTGAAAAGGACTGGAAAAATTACCAATGGTTGCTACGAACACATATCTCTGATCGCTCACATACTTGACTGGTTAATCGTACCTGAATGCTGCATTACCGTATACAAAACAAGTCATAAGCCGTATTACTATTTAGTCCATCATGTATCATCAACTTGTAGATTAATAAGCAACAATCAAGATGAGTAGGAGGTATGTTCTGTATGTACTTTCTTGATGTTTGATAGTGAGATTGAATGTAAAGTTTATCTTTCATAATAAAAAAGGATACTTACATCCACTTGATGGATTCGGTTGATTAAGTGTAATTAGTGAAGGACATTTTTATAAAACGTGGATTAATACTCTTTAACTATTCATAAAACCATATAACTACAATAATATGATCACCCGACAACCCATTTATTGTTTCCCCTAAACATCAATATATTAACCCATTAACAACTCGGGTTAATAAGCAGTTGAATTATACCTCCTATCTTAATGTTTTCCAACAGCAGTTCTTCATCAACAGTTAATTAGGAGCAAATCAGCAACAAATAAGAATAGCATTAACAAATCATCAAGTGCAGGTAAAATTCAAAAGATAGAAAATTTCACAGAAAATTCAGCATGGTCTCCCCTGTTTTTCTTTGTTTTCCCGGTTCTAAGAACCTCCACAACTTCTCTCAATAGGATACCATTCAACTCATCAAGCGCATCACTAGCAATTGCAACCAAATAATCTAGTAGCTTAGGCAATTAAGGATCAAAATTGGGCGCACGAGCTTCCGGTATCTTCCATAATGCAACATTAAATGTACCTTATTCAGCAGCCCGGTGAGAATATATGCCACAGAGAAGATGCAGCAGCCCGGTGATTATTATCACTGTAGAGTAAGTGTAATTAGTGAAGGACATATTTTATAAAACGTGGATTAATACTCTTCAACTATTCATAAAACCATAAAACTACAATAATATGATCATCACCCGACAACCCATTTATTGTTTCCCCTAAACATCAATATATTAACCCATTAACAACAAGGGTTAATAAGCTGTTGAACTATACCTCCTATCTTCCCGTATAAACATTTTAACAAACATTTTAACAACCATGTCAATATGATCATTCAGATTCTGTTTACATTAATACAAATGCAAAATTACCAAGAATGTCCACATGTACCATAAAACTTTCTTTAATTACTTAAATGTTCTTAATTGCTGAATATAAACGCTAAGCACTTAATTCACTACACTAAAACTTTCGGTGAACTAATACCAAGACTAAATTAATCACCTTGTTTTCTGTTTGTCAAAGTTAGTCTCCCACCATCATACAACTTCAGATGCATTATAATCAAGGTTGCGAAAAACGGTACGGGGCTTCAATACGGACCCATCATAATACGAAGTACGGGAGTATCTGAAATACCCCAAATCTAAATAATATTATTTAATCATTATTTATTGGAATATAATCCAAATATAAATCATTTCACGTACGCATGCAAACCCATGCATGAAAACGTTACGTAAAAACAGTCGTTTCACCATAAACGCTAAAACGCCTTAGAAGCATATGGTCAAACATGACCTTGTATGACCCTCTAATATTCAAACTAAATGGTCATACAATTATTATAATGAATATACAAATATATTCCCTAAGCTATATTCAGTCAAATACGCAAAATGCTCGGGAGTGCTCACACCCGCTCCTTAAAGCACGAAAAGTCCGGAGGAGTGCCGAGGTGGCACGAACTCCTATAAAATTAATTCCTAGAGTTCCTAACATCATTATTTATCATTCTAAAGAGAACCCACGAAGTGGTTTCTCAAAATTCAGCAAAAACCAAAGGAGGATTCTTAGCGCTCCTTTTTGCCCGGGAGTGTCCCGATGGCCCGTAAATTATGTCACGGGTTGATATAACCCCATATAACTCAACGTAACATCTTAGTATATGTTTATTTACTATAATAAGTGTTTACAAACACTTGGAACTCATAATAACAATTGGTTTCCCAAACTTCCCTTAGAGCACAAAAACACACCTTCGGGTGTCACGAAAATGCGTTTTACGCAATTACCTTGTAGTTTTTGACATGCCACGAATTGGTAATCTTAAAAAGGGTTAAAATGACCTTCTAAATCAGTTGGTGTGACTAGTCAACAAGGCTCTCTATAGGGGCCGATTTTAAGGGCAAAAACTAGTATAAAATTTGCTTTAAAAATTTATAAAAGGCTTAAAACATGATGACTCATCATCCCATGTGTTATATTACTTAATTTCAAAGTATGTAGGTCTTAATGGACCAGAGAGCTGTCGAAATAATGCTTAGGAATAAGGCCATGTGAGCTAGATACAAACAAAATGCTTAAAAGCAAAAAGTAGATCTAGATTCTCTTCTTTTGCTTTCTTAATAA
>CM041781.1:92916596-93025169 GCA_023374045.1 Limonium bicolor
TTTTTTTTGATTTGGACAAGTGAGCTAGATTTTACAAGAGGTCAAAGATGGAGATGGTGGTGTGTACTATTGCAAACCGTGAGAGAATGAAGAAGAGAGATTGAAGATGGTGTTTGGAACCGTGGGAAATGAAGGAGGGAAATGAGAGAATGAGATAAACTTGCTTTTAGAAGATATTTATGCTTTATAAAGTAAAAAGGTAACTTAAGTAGTCTTCTTTATTTAACTAATGAGCTAACAAGGGTGGTGAGTCACCAACCTTAAAAACTGGCCCCCAATAGTAATATGAGGGTATTTTAGTCTTTGTTGAACATTTAATTACTTAATACAATATATGTTACAAAATAGCTTATTAAAATCACTATTCATGAAAACAAGGCACATAGAAGTGAAATTTTTGATTTCTCATTGATATAGACATCCAAATGTGATATTATATAGTACACATATATATTTAAGTAATGATGGACATCTAGCCACTCAAAACTCATTTACAAGACAATTTTTCAAAAATGTGCTTTAAGACTCCTTAAAGCACATTTTGTGTTTAAACTTGTTTTCAAGCTTGGTTTTCTTTGGTAATTGATTTAATATGTTCATTAGTATAAATGAGGTCTTGGTAAGTTCATTAGGTCTTAACCAAGTTTATCCCAAGCTTAGAGCATGTTTTGGCTCTTATTGACCTTAAAGCACATTTCATGTTTTCTTTTTGTTTAAATTTGTTTACTAATGTTTCTAAGACTCTTTTTAGTCTTAATATACCATATTTAGGTGTTTAAAACAATAAAGGTTTGGGGTATTTCAATCTACCCCCCTTAAAAACTTTGTCCCCAAAGTTCATACTTCCACATATCCTCAATATTAGAACATGGGAACACATATCAACAACACTTCCATATCACATTAACAACATCTTACATCACATCGGACACATGGTCCAAACAACAAAACATCACAACATCATTCAGACTCAGCGGTCTGTAACATTAACAACATAACAACACAACACAGACAATGTATCCAAATACATGTCATACACATAACCGAAACGGCTCTACCCCCCTTAAATAGGGGTACGCCCCGTACCCTATACATACAAACACTAAGAAGTAAACAATGACGGGTACTTCGCCTTCATCTTATCTTCCGATCCCAAGTGGCCTCCTTAACGTCCTGGTTAGACCAAAGAACTTTCACCAGTCTCACGGACTTATGGCGAGTGTCTCGAGTCTTAGTGTCCAGAATCCGTACCGGAGTCTCCACTGATCGCATGGTTGGCTCTAAAGTTAGCCTCTCAGGCTGAAGTACATGAGACGGATGGGACATATACTTCTTCAACTGGGACACATGAAATACATCATGTACCTTGCCCAGCTCGGCGGGTAAATCAAGTCTATAAGCTACCGGGCCGATCCGCTCCGTCACAACATAAGGCCCCACATATTTTGGGCTCAACTTGCCTTTCTGGCCAAACGAAATACTTCCTTCATGGGGGATACTCTCAAAAATACCTGATCGCCCACGGCGAACTCCAGGTCACGTCTGCGCACATCTGCGTACGACTTCTGTCTATCCTGAGCTGTTTTCATGTTAGCCCGGATCTGACGAACTTCTGCCTGAACTTGCTCATGATACTCTGGTCCTATAATGACCGTCTCACTCGACTCATCCCAGCATAATGGTGTGCGGCATGGTCTACCGTACAAGGCCTGGAAGGGAGACATCTTGATCGAAGCATGGTAACTGTTGTTGTAGCTAAACTCGATCAGATGTAACTTGTCAATCTAGCTGGTCTGAAAGTCAAGTGCACATGCACGTAGCATATCCTCAAGTGTTTGAATGGTGCGCTCACTCTGACCATCGGTCTGTGGGTGAAACGCTGTACTCAATTTCAGTTCGGCACCCAATGCTTCTCGTGTAGACTTCCAATATCTGGATAGAACCTGGTATCTCTGTCAGATACAATCGTTTTCGGTACACCATGATGTCTTACAATTTCTTTATCAAAGAGTTCTGCCAGTTTGCCACTTTCCAGGTGTCCTTCATCGGAATGAATCGGGCCACCTTGGTCAGTCGGTCAACAACAACCCAAATCATATTCAGACCTCCCCTTGCAGGCGGAAGCCCTACTACGAAGTCCATAGATATGTCATGGAACTTCCACTCAGGCACTGGCATTGGCTGTACCATACCACCAGGCCGTCGGTGCTCAAACTTGACCTTCTGACAAGTGAGACACCTCAACACATAATCATTCACATCCTTTTTCATTCCAGTCCACCAAAAATCTTTTCATACCTTTATATACATCTTTGAAGCTCCGGGTGAATCGAAGTAGTAGAACAATGGGATTCACTCAATATGCGCTCCTTCAACTCAGCGCTACTCCTGGGTATACACAGTCGGCCATTAAGCCTAATCAGGTCATCATCATGGAGTCTGAAGTCGTACTTCTGACCCTCGAATGTGCCATCAATAAGCTTCTGTCTAATCTCCATCATGTACTGATCCGTCATCTGAGCACTCCGCACCTCTTCAACCAAGCCAGAATGAGAGACTAGCGAATGGAGAGAGTGTGCTCGGCGACTCAATGCGTCAGCTACCACATTTGCCTTACCCTCCTTATATTGCAGATTAATATCGTAGTCATTCAGAAATTCAACCCACCTTCTTTGTCTCATGTTCAACTCCTTCTGAGTGAACAAGTACTTTAAACTCTTGTGGTCAGAATAAATCGTCACACTTACCCCATACAAGTGATGCCGCCATATCTTCAGTGCGAAGACAATGGCCCCCAATTCTAAGTCGTGGGTAGGGTAGTTCTCTTCATGCTTCTTCAGCTATCGGGAGGCGTAAGCTACGACCTTCCCGTGTTGCATCAACACACAACCCATACCCCTGCCTGATGCGTCGCAATAGACCTCAAAACCATCTGGACCGTCTGGTAATGTCAGAACCGGTGCAGATGTCAGAGCATCCTTGAGACTCGTGAAAGAACTCTCACAGTCGGCTGTCCACTCGAATGGTGCATCCTTTTTCATCAAGGAAGTCATCGGCTTCGAGACACTGGAGAAGTCCTTCACAAACCTCCTATAATAACCTGCCAGACCGCGGAAGCTCCTGATGTCGGTAACGTCTTCGGCCTAGGCCAGGTGCGCACTGCATCTATCTTTGCCGGATCAATAGCGATCCCGGCCTCAGAAATCACATGTCCAAGAAAGGATACTTGGTTCAACCAAAACTCACATTTAGAAAATTTAGCATACAGCTGATTCTTCCTCAACGTTTGCAACACATCTCTCAGGTGGCTTTCATGCTCACCTCTCGATTTCGAATACACAAGTATGTCATCGATGAAGACTACACTGATTTGTCCAACTGATCTTGGAACAAACGGTTCATTAAGTCCATGACTTAGCTGGTGCATTGATAAGCCAAACGCCTAACTGTGAACTCATAGGCCCATACCTAGTTCTGAATGCTGTCTTTTCGATATCACTATCACGGATGGCAATCTGGTGGTATCCGGATCATAGGTCTATCTTGGAGAATACTGATGCTCCCCTAGCTGATCAAATAGATCGTCGATGCGTGGTAAAGGGTAACGGTTCTTCACCGTAACAGCATTCAGCTCCCGATAATCAATACACAGGGTAGGCTACCGTCCTTCTTCTTCACGAAGAGGACCGGCGCTCCCCATGGTGAAACACTAGGGCGGATAAAGCCCTTGTCGAGTAGGTCTCTCAGCTGCTCCTTGAGCTCTGTCATCTCTGCTGGAGCCATACGATAAGGTGCTTTCGCAATGGGTCCGGTGCCCGGAACTAAGTCAATCTCAAACTCAACCTCTCGTGCTGGCGGCATGCCCGGCAGTTCCTTAGGAAATACATCAGGAAACTCCGACACTACCGGCACATCAGAACTAAACTCTGGGTCTCTCTCTATGTCCTGGACATAGCAGAGGTATACATCACTCCCTCGTCGTAGTTCACGATACATAGCCATGGCGGTGATGATCTGAGTCGAAGGCTCCCTGGGCCTCTGGCGGTAAGATATGGTAACCCCAGACGGACTCCGAAGAAGCAGTCGATGCTCGGCACACAGGATTCTGCCCTTGTACCGCTCCAACCAGTTCATCCCGACAATCACATCAAAACCAAGTCCGTCGAACTCTATCAAGTCGATCGGAAACTCTTCACCTCTGATTTGCATGACAACATCTCGGTGGTAGCGGGTACACCTGATCCGCTCTTTCGATGGGAGAGTGACCAAGAAGTCTGGCATCTCATCACCATCTAACCCCAGGCTCTTCGCAAAAGATAGCGAAATAAATGTGTGTGAGGCTCCGGAGTTGAACAAGATCGAAGCGTCCACGCCATTAACTGGAAAGGTACCGGTGAGGATTGTGCCGCTCTTGCCGGCTTCTGCCTCATTGCAGACACTCAGTATACCTCCCGTTCTGAGTGCACAGCCTAATTCATTGGCAAACTAATAAGTATTGGGTAACAACACGGTTTATATGCTTCAAACAACTCCACTTTATTCATTAACACACTCTTTTTACAACATTCATTGGCTTATACTGTCGCCATGATTAACACTTACAACATTCTTAACATACACTGGTCTATCACATCACATAATTATACAAGGCTTAAAACTATCTGAAGGTCAAATTCAAACGTCCGGGTTTCATGTGTGTGGCATTGATCACTGCCGGCGGTGCGGTATTCAGTTTGATCTTTCTGATGCCATGATACAGCATCCTTGACTGCCCACCCATGATTAACACATCTCCCGATTTCAACACTAGCTTCTTTGTGAGGTCAGCACGCTTCTGCTCGCCATACACAAACACTACGGTATCACCAATGGACCAAGACACCACGGGTACTCCCTTACTTAGAGACTCGGGTGACTCGTCCTTATCTTGGTGTAAACCTAACCGTCCACCCTTCTGGTAGAAGTTCACAATGCATAGATCTGCTTTCACATCTGGAATTGAATCCGTTTCAACTTGTTGAGCATTCCCACGGCGTGGTTAACGACCGCAAGGAACTCCTCAGGTATACTTGGTACTGTTGCTCCATCTCAGCTCGCACTTCTTGATATGTCTTGGTGTAAGGGTTCCAGTCCTTACCCATGCACATCATCTTCAATTGCATTCTTGATCCATTCGGGTATTCGGGTGTGTAGAAACCTCCTGGTTTTGCTCCAAGTTCATCGCATCGTCTGATGATATGTATTTGTGCTTCCGGTGTCAGGTATCCATTTAAGAGTACCATACCTGGTTGGATGACCTGACATTGCTCCATTGGAAAGTCGGTGATGTTGATGGTGGTTTCTTCAGGGTTTGGTGTGGGTGGGATTGGATAACATATATTGAAGGTTCCTTTAAGTTTAGAGTACTCTAATTAGGTGACTTTCACACTATACTTTATTTATTTACTCACATGGTTGTTTACTTAAACTCACTCACACACATGCATGGAATGCGGTATGCAAACACTTATTACATTCAACAGTTTAGGCGTACCTGGTCTAGAAGAGGGCCCTGGCGCCTCAGACCGGTCCACCACATTCAGGGTGGCCTTGTTGGACCTCGACCCCTTCCCCTTCTGGGACTCTGTGTACCTCTGATCTGGGGGTGGCTGGTTCGCCGTTTTCTGGCCATCGGTGGTCGCAGTGGGCCTTACCCTTCCATTGCCCCTTGGGCCTGTAGCTTCTACTGTTTGGGTTCTGCCAGCATTCGTAATCGCGGTGACCCATCTTCTTACGGTATCGGCACTGCACATCGTTACCCTTGCAGTCCTTGCCGGGGTGGTCTCCGTTGCACCACTTGTAGTAATAGTGGCGCTCCGGTCCAGAGCCCGTGCTAGCTGCTATCACACAAACACACAATCAATACTTGTCTCACAACTTTCAACATACACTTTAACTTATCACACAGGATTAGATAATTACCCTTAGTGGGTAAGAACGTAGGGGCCTTGGCCGCATACGCATAGGTGAGCTGCAGAGGCTCCTCAGCAGTGGTGGTCTGGGTCTGGCCTTGCCACCCTGTTGCTGTCCTTTCTGGACTGGGTTATGACTTCTTCTTTTTTCCTCCCCACTGCCCTTGCGTGCCTTGGCCCTCGTCTAGCCTTGCGCTTGAGCGCACTCTCCTGTCCCTCAGACGGACGGTGATCTCCACAATTGCAGCGGCATGATAGCACTCCTATATTTAGGGTGTCAGTTATGCCCCGCCAAACAAATTCACAACACATTAACACATTGTACACACTTATTCACATTACACTGTAGTCCCATTACCTGCAAAGTGGTATATCCAGTAGGTCTCATGCCATAGCGTAGGCGATAGTTCAGTCCGTTGTAGAAACGGTTCCAAGGATCCGGTCTGAGTAACCCAGATCCGGTAGAGTAGCAGGTGGATAAGTCCGATGAAGGCTGAGTAGTACTCATCTACCGTCATCTTATCCCCTTGCCTCAAACTGTCCAACTCCAGGCGCTTGGCCTCTTGCACATGTATTGGGTAGTACTTGGCTCGCAGCAGAGCCGTGTACTCCCTCCATAGAAAGGTCGGGTCAGCACTCTGCCCTCTCGCACTAGCCTCCACCAGCTCTGTGCCGAGCCCTTCAAGTAATAAGCAGCAAGTCGTACCTTGACCTGCTCAGGTACTGCTAGGGTTTCGAAGGCGGTCTCCATTTCAGAGATGTACGCCTCGAGCTTACGGGGGATCGGTCTCCCACTGAATTGGGCTGGTCAGATCAGCCAACGTGACCCAGTCTTGTGGCCGTCGTGGTTGGCGGTGGGGTAGTTGCACTCCGGGCGTCTGCCCCTGCTGATCGCAGCTACAAGCTGGGGTACCATTTGGGCTACGCGCGGCTGTGTGCTACTGCCTCAGCCATAACCTGAGCCGTAGTGTTCTCGCCCTGGTCACCCGTATCACCGTACCGTGTCCACGGCCTCTACCGTGTCTACCTGCCATCTGAATTCACATGAATATTCATTAGCAATATGCTTGCACACTTATCGGTCCAACGGTTGTAACGTTTCTTTCCCGATTATAGGATCTCCACACTTAGTTAGTGGTTAACCTTTCCATAACTGTTCACTTAGGTAACTTAGTTAGGTTTCCTAACTCGGGTAATCCCTAAGCTCGGTATTCTAGTCATCAGAGCGATATTACTTCGCTCTGACACCACTTTTTGTAACACCCCTACTACGCACATCACATTACTTGAAATCGCAGCGGAATATAAACAACTAACGTAAACAAACGAATGGTGCTACAACGCCGTCAACCACCCACGTGGTTAACAAGGCTGAATAAATACAAGTGTACCGGCTGATGATCAGACTCCGAGCATAGAACTATAACCATATATACATCAACATAATACCGAGAGTAGTGTTTACTTACATCCTACTGTATACTGTCACTGTAAACCGTTCACAACCAAAATACATAACGCCAACGGGAGCACAGGCGCATCCCGGGCCACATCCAAAAGTAATCAAATGTAAACCTTGCATCTAGAATCTAAAGCCACTCTCCGCTTCTTCGATCCTCATCCTGCAGTAAAGAAATATGGAGCCCCCGAGGGGGTCAGCAAACCCTTGGCTGGTATGGTAACGCAGCCCATCGGCTACGGGATGCGCGCAAACTAATTGTCATGATGACCTGGCATTCATTTTAAAACCGCAACTTATACAAATTTCACATCATGGGTATTGTACAAAACATCACCACATCACACAACACCACAATTCCTTTTAGGAACGAGAACCAACACAGTTTAGTCCCCATTGAGGCCTAGAGAATGTTTGCCACGCTCTGCTAAGCTCGTTTACTAACTCGTTACCGTCCTGTTAGATTGAACGGTTAACTTACACAGGTGCCTCGATATAGTGATCCAAGCCCACCGAAATAATACATAGTATGCCCCTGTGGCCCGACGTGATGAGTCAGTAAAAATAGCCTGTGGTTAAGCTAAAGGGAGGTTGGAAACCAAATGGAAAACAACCATAACATACAAAGGAATCGAACCGGTTTATGACATCGACTCCCATACTCACACGCGTGGCCGGAACAGACCGGACTCCTACTTCCCCCGTTAGCACTTGTTAGTAGTTCATCATTGAACTCAATACACAATTCACAACAATAGGTCAAGTCTTGTTAGACACACACAGGGAAGAGAGAGTCATACTCATGAACATATAATATTTAACAACTGTAAACTCTTTACATGGGTTAATCTTACAAGTCATAAACACACAGAAAAACAAACAACACACAAGCCGGTGTAAACCGGTAGGCAACAGACTGCAAGAAAACCATACCTTGGTCCTTGCCTCGATTCGTTTCCACCTTGAGAGAATCCTAAACACATTAGTAACGTCGGTTAATTATTTATTTAACTTCAAACTTACTAAGTATTTAACATGATTGTATGACATGTTTTAATGTCTACCTTACCCTAGGTTACCTTCATTATACACCCTAGGGTTAACTACATAAGTCACATTCTTTTCTGTTTTTTTTTTTTTACAAGTTTTGGTCCGACCGACCTTACCGACCGAACTTATCCCAGTTCGGTCCATTCCAGAACACATTTCCGTCAAAATTTTCTACTCCGACCGACCTTGTAAGTTCGGTCGCATGTTCGGTCTATTCCCGAGAGTTTCTTCCCTTTGAAAATTTAGCCCGACCGAACTTGCCAAGTCCGGTCCCATGTTCGGTCGTTTCCAGTAACTCAATCCGTACACAAAATACAAGCCCGACCGACCTTGCAAGTCCGGTCCCCAAGGTCGGTCCATTCCAGAAGCCAATTCTCGCAGGGTAAACTGGGCTCGACCGAACTTGCAAGTTCGGTCGCAAGTTCGGTCTGCCCCAAACCCTTGTTTTCCTTTTCACATTCAACTCCAAACTTCACCCCATATAACCTAGTACCCCCTAACCTCATTGGGCACTTCAAACACACCTTAAGACATCCTTAAACACTCACAAAACTCATTTTCTAATTCCTTAAGCCTTTACTTATATCTTCACAAAATTCCTAACACTTATAATGTTTTCTCCTAGTCTCCAAGTGGTGTTTCATACCTAAAATAACTACTATCCCAAAATACTTTCTCTTCATTTCAACATCATCTTTCAAGCATCATTTCTTACCATCAACTCCTTATGTCATTTCTTGAAATCCTTTTTCAAGTTCACACTTTCTCTTATTTACCAAAGTTTGCCTAAGTCTTTACCTAAGTCCAAAATGACTTTGGTACATACTAAAACCTCAAGATCATGCCTAAGTCCTTGTTACACTCTAGAGCACTTCCTAGTTCACCAAAATTCCTTTAAAACATCTTGAACTCCATATGCATTTCCTAAATTTCGACATAGGTTCTCCTAGCATTTTGTCACACCAAAGCACATTGTTTTGCACCATTAAACACACAAGAACACTAAAAATCCATCAAGCACTTTATTATACACAAACTTCGCTCATAAAGCACTACATCACAATATAGTGCATAATTTAAATTGCATGGCACTTAGGCCCTTAAAATGCATGGCTCTTAGGCCCTTAAAGTGCATAATTCTTAAACACTGAATTTCCACAATATATTTGCTTTGACCTGCAAATACACTCAACAAAACATATGCCTTTTACTAGTCTCTTGAGCACACTTTACTAAGTCATTCACCATTTGCTCTTTAGGTAGTTTTAACAAGTATTATAAGCTCATTTCTCCTAAGGCATTAAACAACATTAGGTTAGTAGATTTACCTCCTTTCCAAACAACTTCTTTCTTGTTTCCTTATAAACCGGTAAGGTATTTGATTCCTTGTCAAGTTCTAAACAATATACAAACATTATAATGAGTATTCAAGCTATAAGCTTCATCTCATTGTAAACCCTAATTTTACATTGTTTCAAAAACATTAATGTAGTTGTTTTACCTTGATCTTTGAAGAGAGTTTGAATATATATCAAGAGAGGACTCCACCTAGTCCATGAAGAGTTGGAATGAAGCTAGAACAAAGTCACACAAAGAGCTCCATCAATGTACATTTTCGGTCAAGGCAAAAACATGAAGGAAATGTAGTTTTTATTTGAGATTCCTTACCTAGAAGCAAAGAGAGTAATAATATGTAGAATACAAGCTCAAGCTCCTTCAATGGTGGAACTCCATGGCACCGAAATGGGGCTCTTGAAGTTTTGAGAAGATAGGAATGAAGAGCTTGATGAGAGGAAGAGATTGGTGGTGTTTGTTTTTGATTTGGACAAGTGAGCTAGATTTTACAAGAGGTCAAAGCTAGAGTTTTAATGGTGGTGGTGAGTATTACCGTGAGAGAGCAGCAAGAAGGAAGGAGATGGAACCGTGTGAAATGGAGGAGGGAAATGAGAATGAAGATAGAATTTGCTTTAAGAAGATATTTGTTCTTATAAAGTAAAAAGTAGCTTAATTAGTTTTCTTTATTTACTTATCATATTAACTAAAGAGTGGTGAGTCACCACACTTAGAAAACCGGCCCCCTATAATATAATGAGGGTATTTTAGTCTTTGTTTGTCAATTTAATTACTTAATACAACATATGTTACAAACTAGCTTATAAAAATCACTATTCATAAAACAGGGCACATAGAAGTGAAATTTTTGATTTCCTATTGATATAGACATCCAAATGTGATATTATATAGTACACATATATATTTAAGAGTAATGATGGACATCTAGCCACTCAAAACTCATTTACAAGACAATTTTTCAAAAATGTGCTTTAAGACTCCTTAAAGCACATTTTGTGTTTAACTTGTTTCCATGCTTGGTTTTCTTTGGTAATTGATTTAATATGTTCATTAGTATATAAATGAGGTCTTGGTAAGTTCATTAGGTCCTAACCAAGCTCAACCCAAGCTTAGAGCACATTTTGGCTCTTATTGACCTTAAGGTATTTAATTGTGTTCTTTATGGTTTAAATTGTTTACTAATGTTTCTAAGACTCTTTTTAGTCTTAATATACCATATTTAGGTGTTTAAACAATATACTAAGTTTGGGGTATTTCATCCATATATAACATCTAAATGTGAACATATATATATATATATATATATATATATATCGTTCATTCTTGTATCCATATTATATAGATACTTATGTGTTATAAGTTCCAAGGTCGTATCTGTATTACAATACCCTTTTGACTTATATATATATATCCCCATGTGATTGTTTCCATAGATTTAATGGTATATTGGTACATATATTTATACCCCCTATATTATAAGTTCTTTTCATCCCAATCTTCGTACCATGAGTATAAATACATGTAATCTAATAAATTCTAGTGTCAGCCAATGGTATTACAATTGTATACTTCCAAGTTCTCATATTATTTATATTTCCTCGACGCTTACAAATTATCTTAGTCCGTCAATTAATTTTGTTGACAATTTCCAAATTCCAATACCCAATTATTCATAAGTATTCGATTCCCTATGCGTTTTTAATTTGGACCTTAACCTACTACCCGAATTCGGCTAAGATGGAACCATTTTGAGTCCGAGTTCCTAATTAATTTGGCTAATTTTATCTTGTTTGACCGTTTAGGCCCCTTCGATCTGCCTTAATATTACAAACTTTAATTCTTTTAATGGGCCATCTATAAAGCCCAATTCTATATATTATATAATATAATATATATATATATATTGCTATTATAATTTCGTTTAATTTAATTTATTTATTCCGATTTCCATTTTAACTCTTTCTGGGTCTTGTAACCCTTCTGTTACTTGCTCATCATTATTCCTTGGGTGTTTCTTCTTATCTGAAGTTGTTTAGCTTCTCCTTGCGGGTTCCACCAAACTCATGGTGCTTAATCCATGGTTATTTCTATCAAGGTCTCATTATTTAATTTGGGTCGTTGAGTTGTGTTGTTAACTCGAGTTAGGCATGGTGGCGTAACTAGTCATGACATCCTTTAATTGCATTTATTTGGCTCCTTAAGTTCTACAGATATCGGGGTTTTCCGGATTTATATATATACATTTGTTTATGTATAATTTGCTAAATCTTATTCAGAGTTCCTCGATTTATATTTTCTACGTTATAAATCTTACCAGGAGTTCCTCTCTGGTCTTTTGATTATAATGGTGATTGCCATAGCTTCTCCTGATTTAATGAGACCGCTCTCCAGAATTTATTTAGAAACATTTGTCCTTCGAATGTAGTATGTTTGGAAGGGTTATATCATAGTTCTGAATGCTGTCTTTTCGATATCACTGTCACGGATAGCAATCTGATAAGTTTGCCGCGGTCTAATACCGTGCACTGGAGCAGCTGGTACACTGATTCTAAAATGTATGAAATAAATATCTTATATTTGGAAATTCTGCTTGAGAAGTTTGCCGCGGTCTGTGTTTGGAGGTATCCGCCAACTTGGTCTGGATTTAAGAAGTTTAGGCATTTGTTGATTGTTACGCAAACATGGGGTTTCCAAATTGACTTTCTTCTGTCATGGTTGTTATTTATTTGTTGTAGGGAGAGAGATTGTTATTTCAGAACTTTGTGGCAATCTTACCGAGATTATAATAAAACTTAGACCAACAACCTTGAACGGTCTTGTATTGGACTGTTGTTAGATTTACAAATGGAATAATTTTTAGTCTATCGTGTGTAAGTTTTCCGGGACAAGTTTTATGCATGTCTTGAACACTCAGTTAAACCTCACCTGAATATGGCACTAGGTGCTCTTTGGTATGTATATCTTGTGAGCATAACCTTTATTGGTACTAGAGTTTTCATTGTATTAATTAGTGAGGCTTTGTACCATTCCCTTCATAGTCATAGTGAAGGACGAACAGAAATCTCGAGGGTTCGTCTTTGTTAAGCTGAATACTATAGCCCTCTGTGGTATTCCATCATTCCTTTCCTGGAATGCGTTCGGCTATGCTTGAAACTTAATTTTATATTGTACGCATCTTCTTTAATTTGATCTCCGTGATCATGGTACTCGGTAATTATTTGAAACATAATGACACGCTCTCTCCCATTAGGGTTATGCCTGGGTGGGCTACCTATGCCTCATAATAATGGTTACTTACAATGTTTTGAGGGATCTGTTTATGATCTTTATGCCAATGCGTGTTTTGATCTCAAAGAACGACAACAATTGGTTGAGAAGAACTGTTTAGCAAGAAGCAGTGAGGAACAGTAGGTATCAGGCTAGAGGACTTGAGCTTTATGATGAGGTCACAGTAGTCATGTAATTGGATAATCATGTACAAATGGTGAGATGGGTAATGTATGGTGATGGTGGCTATTCGAGGATACATGTTGCACGCTAGACTAGCGAGTAGATATTATAGCAATTGTTGGCGTAGTTAATGGTGTGGTATTGTATTGTTGTAGAGTAGAAGACTAACATGCAAAGTTTAACCTTCGGTGAAGGAGACACTGATATGTGTGCTCCTCCTTCATCGGTGGTAGAAGCAGAAAGGAACCCAGTTATGGTCACCGATTTCAATTGTTTGAGATCAAGGAATGCAGAAGGACAATTGAGTAAAAAGAAGAAATAAGGATGTGGTGGCGATGCATACCGATCGCCAGTTGAGGCGTTGATCCTTTCAGGTAATGTAGAGAACGAAGAAAACGTGGGAAGAGCAGGGAATTTATTGAATCCCGAAATATTATATTTTAGTGTATAAAATGGTCCTGCTTCATTAGGCATTATATCTTGTACCAATTTTATGGTGTAATTTCGTCTCAACTATATTCTCTTATTTCGTTGTTTCATGAAAGGTTTACTAAAATTAACCTCTCAAGTGTATGAATTGTATAATTTCTCTCAATCCCATCCTTAGCTTAATTAATTGTTTAATTAAGCTTTATTTATTTCGTAATTTTTTGGGATATCTCGATCCTCTTTGTTTGTAAGGTAGGGTCCTATCGACTGCTAAGCATGTCTACCCAAGTTGCTGCTAAAATTGGTCCCTCAATGGGTATTATTCCTTTGGTAACGTCTTTGAACTTCACGCTCCAGTCAGAGCTTCGAGTCTTGGGACTATTGTATGGTATAGTCTTTTCTTCACGGGCTAGTTGTATAACATTAAGTAGATGCCAGATCGGGTTTCCCCGAGTGAGAGCAGGCTTCAACCTCTCTGGTGTTCTCTCTCAGAATTTTGGAGAAAATTAGGGACGTGGAGGTTGGTGTAGGTGTCTTTTAGGTATCCAGTAGTTACTGGGGAAGAACCCTAACTAACGCGCCTCACATACTACCCATAACCCTTAACCCGCTATCAGAATTCCTAACTCGGTATTCCTGTTCCAGTCATCAGAGCGTAACTACACTCTGATACCACTTTCTGTAACACCCCCGAATAATGACCAACAATTAAACGACGCGCCAAATGCTATCACGAGTTATCTACGCAGCGGTTCAAAACTCCATCCGGGTGCTACAGACGCCAACCACCCCACGTGGTTGACAGACCACATTACCAACACCAAGTTTTGGTCTGTATGACTGGAAACTTAAACCTTAACCAAACTGCAGTACAAACATTACACACAAATCCGAGTACCGAGTGTATACAACATAATTACCAAATCATAACCCGAAAAGTACATCCCGGTTTAGTAACAACCCATACATTAAACATACTACTCAAAACTCAAAAGTTGTGCCCAGATGGACAACCCCCATGGTAGCCCTCCCGCCTATGCTCCGTTATCGTCCGACTCAATACCTGTAAAATTGGGTAGTAAAGGACTCAGCAAACTACGCTGAGTATGAATATGTGTAGCCCGTATGTTGCCGGGCTACACGACTACTTGGTCGAATATTATTAAGTCCAATTTACGTGCTACAGTAAAACAGTAACACGCAACATACAATATCAACATAGCAACTCATAACATGTTGAGCATAGGAATAACAACAAGCATGTCAAGCATGTACACAAATAAAGTGTGCAAGAGATGTAGAAAAATGATGATCCTCACACTGGGATCATTCAAACATTGTGTGTTTTTCTTTGCTTTTCCCTTTTTCCATAGTGTGTATTTTTCTTTCTCTTTCCTTGCACCAGGTCTGGGGATATAGGTTAGTTCCCTTGACCATATCGTGTAGGTGCCAATCTTTCCTTGTTTCTTTAAGGATTATTTGTGAATTCTCTTATCATCGCACGTTGGAGGACGTCTCCTCCATAGCTAATTCCTCCATTCCCGGCGTCATACGTCGAGAAAGAGGGGTCATCTCTAGACCCCAGGATGTTCCCCCAAATAGCTGATCCTCCAATCCCGGCATTGTGCGTCGAGAAAGAGGGGTCATCTCTAGACCCCAGGATATACTCCCCAAATTGCCAATCCTCCGTCCTGGCGTCGTACGTCGAGAAAGAGGGTCATCTCTAGACCTCAGGGTTGTGCTCCACAATAGTCGGTCGAAAGATCTGATGCAGATACCAACTCCCGAGTGTCCAAAACCGCGCGACCCGAGATGTTGTCTTCCCGGGTTATTCTAATATTCCACCAGTTGGTATTTACTGTTCACTATCATTAGTAGCTCGACACCATAGTGGGTGTCATTAGGAGCCCTCTATAGTTAGAGAGGAGTCTCCCTTATATAGTTTCTTTGTTTAGTTTGCATAGTTCGTCGTGTTTCATCTCAAGTTCCATAAACGAGGAAGGGACTAACTACTGTGTGCATGCAAGCAATATGCAACAATGATATAACAAGCATATAAGCAAGATAAGCAAGCAATCCAATTCCATGCTTTAGTCTTATGGTCATTGTCAAACAAGGCACACACAGCACAAGCCGTGTAACACGACAACATACGGACCACACATATCCATACCTTATTCAGAAGCAAGAGTCGTTTCACACACAGACTCCCGGTTGGCGTTCGTTACGGCCCTAACATTGATTAAAATAACATGTCAGTTTTTATGATTTCATGTGCAAACGTTGTGACATTTTCCCCAAATTATTCTATGTTAGTGTGTGAAGCTCCCTAGATGAATCTTTAAAAGATTAGTTCATATTAACCCTTAGAACTTCCACAAATACTAACCTTAGACTTAACTTAACTCTTAGTACATTTACATCGTCACTTCGCACGTTAACTTAGTCCTTTCCTCTAGCTAATGCTTTAGAGTATTATAAGCACTAACATGTAACAAGTTTATTTAAGATGGACTTTTATTTGCCTAAGGTGTATTCCATCTCTCACTAAATAGCTATGGTTTAAGCTCATTATCAACACAATAACTCCTATAATATTTCTAGAATTCACTTGTACCGTGACACAAAGTTTCCAAAACTGAAATAAAGTTCTTGGATATACCTTATCTTATCACCCTTTTAATGTATCTAACGGTGTCTAACCTTCCCAAGATGTTCCATCAGTTTAGCTAGCTACGTTAGGAGGGTTTTGGGTTCATTAACAATCTAACATCACACTCATGACACCCACGCAAATCAATTATACGGAAGCTACATCTTTAATGAAATCTGAAACAACAATCTACATATTACTTCTTGGTTCTTGTTTCTAGTTAGTTCAGCTGATGTTCACTCCTTTTCCACAGTACTTACTCAATTAGCTATGGTGTTAACAATGTCTTAAACTCGAGGCTAAACCAATAAAACACTCACATAGCTTCTGCACTTAAGTACACAGAAACAACAACTACTACTGAAAATCTGAAATCAAAACCGAATTGGTGTATCTCCTTCATCTTCTTATATCAGTCTATCAAATTGACTCCTAATCCTCCAAGTGAGTACACCAACTTAGGTAGGGGCATTAGCCCTGATTTGAGTTTGTTATCAAACCAACACAATGCTTTTATACTACTTGTATCTTAGTTATACAAAACTGAAAAGAATGAAACTGAAACATGTAGCTTATAACCTCTCTTCTAGTTTCTTCCTTGTTTGTTCACGGGTTGATTTTTTCCAATCCTTCTCAAAATGCTGACTCAGCTACTTAAGTGTGCTACTCCAGGATTTTAACAACACAGATAAACCCAAGTCGTTAGACAATGCTACTGAGATGTCCCAAACTAAATCGAAGAAAAATCTGAAACTGAAACACAAACTGATCGACTCTCTTCGGTTTCTTTTCTGTACGTTACTATTCCATTTTTTGATCTATCCTCAGTATTCATCTATGTAGCTAGGTGTTCTAGCCATATTTCAAACCAAAGCAACCTAAAGTAATCCTGTTAAATCCACCACTGTATTGCATATACTGAATAGAGGGAACTGAAAACCTGAAACCAAACTGAAATGCCCTCTTTGACTTCTTCTGCTTATTTTCAATTCAGACCTTCAATTCTCCCTCAATCTGATTGCCTAGCTAACTAACTGTACTATCTAAGTTTTAAATTCGAATGGGACCCCAGATCACCTAGGCAACATTGTTCAAACTGAATTGGCAACCTGATCAAACTAAACCCCAAAACCTGATAACTCCTCTTTCTGTTTTCTGTATATTCACCAAACTGCCAATCAACTTTCCCCTCCAACTGGTTCCCCACCTAACCAGGTATATTATCAAGTTTTAATTTTGAACAGACCCAAACACAACCCAAAACTGCAAGGGTTACACTCCTGAAAGTCTTGACACAGAACCTGGAAAAACCTGAAAACTAATATGCTCCCTTTGATTTCTTTGTTAACAGACTGACTTTCAATCTACCCCAATTTGCTTCCGTTACTTAGTTATATGATTAAATACAGTTCCAACTTTAAGACAACCCAAAACAACCAGGACAATGCCTCAGGAACTCTTTATACAGATCCGAAATACTACAATACTTAGTGGCACAACTGATCCTTTCCTCTTCTGTTTCTTTTCTGTTTGTTATCAACCTGTCTTTCAACTCATCCCAAAGTATCACTTACTTAATCAAGTGTTTTTGCTATGTTTTTTAAACCCAAACTACCAGACAATCCTATTAAACCCACTTTTGATGTAATTCATATACTGAAACAAGGGAAGGCTGGAGAAACTGAAACTATCGAACTGATATACTCTTCTCTGTCACTTTTCTTTTACTCATAGTTTGATTTTCAGTCCTCCCCAAATTGTTAATACCTTTATCTACATGAATTGGCAAGGCTTCAAGCTTATAAAACTCTCAATATAATCCCTTACACACCCTCTGTCACAGGGTTTACAGAAGCCAAGTTCCTAGTAAAACTGAAACTAAAAAACTAATAACTTCTCTTTTTTTTTCTGTTCACAAATTGAGTTTCCGGTTTTCCCACTTGCTAAGAGTGTTATCAGTGGCTTAAGTTCAAAACCATCCACAACAACAAAAAGATATACCCTGAGAAGTGAGTATACAAAAAACACAAAAGTTTTAGAAACTAAAACTGAAACATAAGCTAGCATTGTTCTTCTGTTCTTTTACTTTGATTTCTAGTTTCCCAAGTTACTGTCCCATTCAGTTGAGTGGCTCTCCACGATTTTACTTCAAGAACAGACCTACAACAACATGGTCTGCACTTCTAAAGTTCCTTTACTCAAAATCTGTAGAACTGAAAAAATAGAAACCAGAAAATGTGAACTGTTGCATTCTTTTCCTATGATTTCCTTTCTACAGATGCAACAGGTTAGTTTTTGTTCTCTTTGACTCACTCTTACGCTTGGATAACTCAGGCAGGTGTGTTTACAATGTTGTATGTGTATCATTAACTCAATACCATTCCAGGACAGCAAGAATACTGAGAACCATGTTACAGAATTGAAATATATAATAACTGAAGTCGACAGATGAGTTTATTTTTTTTCTAATCAGGGCATGGGTTAGGAGTAGCTCACCAGTTGAGTATCTTGGCTGATTCTTGGGTGTAATATGGGACTTCCAACCCTTGGTTATTCGACAACAACTGAGGACATTTACCAGGAGTTAGGCTTGGAAAAATCAGAGACAGACATGACTGAAGCCAAAGGAAGGAAAAAGACTATTTCAGAAGCTTCACCTGTTAGTTATGTTTCACGTGGGGGGTCTTTTTTTTTTTGGCAGGTTTTGCTCAAAGTCTTCAAGCTCTTCAGTGATGGAATATCATGGAGTACACATGCAACACAGGGAAGGAAAATGAAGTGATTAAGATCGGTATGATCGTCCACAGAAACTGGTAAAACCGATGGTGGAGAAAACTGGTTGGGAGTTTACCTTGTTATGGTTTTTATTTTTTTGAAACAACAGTGGCTGTTGCTTGTGGAGTTTGATGCGCTCTCCCGGCTAAATCTCCAGACAGGTTTATGCAAAGATTGAGGAGGGTCAGTTAGGCTGCAAGGGAATCCTCAGCATGGAACAGAAAAGATGAGAAGAATTTAACAAATGCTGTTTTCCTTGCCATAAGCAGAGATTGAATTGTCTGCTCCAGAACTTGCAAGCCGAGGTGGGTGTTTGCATGGACGGAACTAACTGAGTTGGTTTGGTAAGACGCTGACTTAAGGGCAAACGCTGAGTGGGTTTATCAGTCCAATGCTACTGCTACCGATTCCCATATGCATGCGTGGGAGTTTCCAAAGAGCAACCCTGATGAGCTTTACTGAGTCAAGATAGTGCAGGTGGTGGTTGCAAGCACTAGGGAATGGGGGTTGTAGGTGGGACAACTGACGAATGGCTTGGGGTTGAAGCAGGGCGAGAATGGTGCCAAATCGTAGGCTATTGCTCTGTTAAGAACTTCGGTTTGGTTAAGCCGGGCAGCCTGAGGTGTGTGTTTGCGAGTGGGGCGGGGCTGTCTGAGGTGGTTGTCTGGTCGCGTGCTTAAAAAAGCGCCATGGGCATTAGTCGTGGGAATTCCGATTTTTGATCAAGAGAGCTACTCTGCTGGCCGGTTGCCTTGTGTTCATTTTTGGGATTCCCGTTTAGCGGCAGGTTGGGGTTCGCACTATGTACTGGGTGTGGGGTTGTTAGGGTGGTTGAAAAAAAAAACAATCCTGATGCATGAGAGTTTGGAACGGATCAGACTTTGAGGTTACCGAAAATCAGATGAGAGGATGATGCTGTCGAACGTTGAGGGCGTGTTTGTTCTGAAATACCCCGTAATTAAAAATAGCGATTAATAGGCTATAAAATTTTAGAAGCTTAATTAAGTCTAAATAAATATTAGGAACAAATCCCAGAGAAAACGGATCCTTAAAATGGATTAAAAACACAAACGAACATCAAAGCACGTTTTTCGAGGAAACCGGGAAAACACGACTTTATGCGGGTCAAATAGACTCGTAACAATTTTAGTCAACTAGATAGTCATTAATAAACATTAGTGAAGGTCTAGAACCAATAAAACGAGAAAATAGTAAAAACTGTCAAAACGGGAAGTTGTGGGGTAAAAGCATAAATAAACCACTAGGTGTCCACTATCGTAAATATTATTTAAAACCCATAATGGGTGCTGGGTGCAGCCGATTTATGCCCCCACTCACACTCTTAAATCTCTTCTTATTTGCAAAAAGACAAAGAATTAAAAGCAAAAAGTAAACTTACTTACCGCATTCTCTCTCCTATCTCTCATTTCCTATCTTCACTCACGTACAATAGCCCCCTCTTCCTCTCTATTTTCTTCTTCTTCTCTTGAGCCTCTAATGGCGATTTGCATGAACCCACACCAACAACCCACTCTTCCTCTTGTTAACCCATCAAACCTTCACCAAAAATCACAAAAAGTATACCATTGTGTTCCTCTCATCAAGGAGAACACTATCATCTTTTCAAAATCGAAAACAAGCATTTTCGTTTCCATGGGTATGCTGCATTTGGAGCTTCAAGACCACCATTAGAACCACCTTCATCTCCTTGTTATTTTGAGGTAAAAATATCCTTGAAACCTCATCTTTTTCTAGCCCTTGTGGGCAAAACGAAATTTAGACTAAACCCTTGTTTGGTTCTTTGTACTCTAGCCGATTTTGGCATTCTTGGAGGGTGAGAAATCTTGTTCTTGAGCTGTCCAAAACTTCATCTACATCCTTGCAAGGTAATGAAATTTCTAAACCCTAAAATGTGCCCTAAACTTTGAAAGATGGTTAGGGTTAGTTTTTAGTTGTATTGAAATGTGTATATCAATGGGTTGTAGTGTTAGAGAATTGATTTACAAACCGGTGGGAAGGAAAGAGAAAGAAAGGAGAAAGAAAGAAGCAAGAAGAAGAAAAGAAAAACTAGAAGAAGAACAAGGTAAATTATGCTCATCTTTGTGTAGTTTTGTAATGGTTATGTAACAGATTTTTAGTAGTGTAAATGTGTATTGTAATATGGTAATGAGTAATAGTGTAATGTGGAAGAAGAACAAAAACTGTTTGAAGCTTAAAAGACATTTAAAAACTTGTCAAAACATAGTTGGGAATGGGATGTTGTGTGCAGGAAATTATTGAGTGTTCAATGTTTAGTATTGTGTTGGAGAGCTTGGTATATTGTTGTATTGTAAACAGGTGAGATGAATGAGAATGAGAGTGAATAAATGATGTGGTGAGAGTGTAAAAATATAGGGGAGACTATAGCAAATTTTACCTAGAAACTAGAGTACTTAAGAACTAGAAACTAGGTGAAAATGTACCTTTGCAACAGATTTTAATTTGAGCTAGTTAGTGGGTAGGTTAGGAGAGATGTCTAATGCATTAGAAGCTTTAGAAATGACATTAGAAGAGGGAGCTATAGATGGGAAGAGTGAGAATCAAAATTGTAGCAAAACACAATTAGGAAAAATAGTGTAAGTGCTGGAATGAAAACTTTTGAAAATTGTGTGAATTAGTATGAAAGAAATAATGAATTGGTAATGGATTTACACATGTTTAGGAGGTTAATTAGGTGCTTAAATATGTGGGGAAACATGTGGAATGGTTAGGAAAAGATTGGGGTGAATTTGGAGTTCAAATGAGAAGAAAAACACCTTGAAAAATAGGTCTATTGTGGGCCGTCCCTACGGACCGCCCCTGTGGGGAGGTTCAGTGAATTTTGCAGCATAGATGGTTTCTGTCACGGACCACCCTAGGGACCGCCCCACAGGGGAGGTCCAGTGCAGAGAAAAAAAAATTTGTTTCTGTCTCGGACCGCCCCTACAGGGGCGGTCCAGTCGAAATCCCAAGCGGATGGCTTCTGTCTCGGACCGCCCTAGGGACCGCCCCACAGGGGAGGTCCGGTTAAAAAAAATTATGGGCTTAAGCAGTAAACCATAGGGAGAATAATGATGGTAAGGAGAAAAATAATATACACATAAGAACCTAAGAAATGAGCTTAGGAAATGATGTGAAGTAAATGATTTTAGAATTAAGTAAGAAATCTAAGGAACTAGTATTGGTACATGGGAAAACATAAAGGATGAAACGTGTTGGGTTACCCATAGAGAATTAACCACTCAATCACATGTATGTTATAGGACTTGGATTGTGAACACCGGAGGAAAGTTGGATACAAGTACAACGGTGAACGGTATAAACTTCTCATGCCCCGTATGCTACCTTGGTTACTCTGATTTGTGTGTTGTGTGCTAATTGATCACCAAATAAGATAAATGCATGAATCAGAGTTATTATGCTTACTTGTGAATATGTAGTGTTGTATCTTGGTGAATGTTATCTCTAATCATAGTGTATATAATTCATGAAATGTATGGATGAATATGAATGTGTGTATGCTTGATGTATTATTTTGTGACCGAATATTGTTGTGATTGGACTTCTATTTGATTCCTAACAAGCTAACCAATCTTTCTTAATAAATTGGTAATTAAATTAGAATGAGTAGAAGTCCGATAAGTTTCGGCCATGCGTGAGGATGAGGAGACACAAGAGGTTGGATCCGATTCTTGACTCTTAAACCGGTCCACGGCCCAAACCCCTTAAATGGTAGCATCCTGGATTGGGGAGTCAAGTAAATCCCGGTGGTGGGACGGTGTAGTCCCCGGGCCGGAGGTCATACCAACTTTACATGAGTAAGAGTAAGTAAGTAAGAATGAGTAAACAAGTATGGAAAAGTAAGTAAGTAAAGTAAGAGAAATTGTATGTAAGTATTGTGAATGAGTAAAAGATTAATAAGCATCCGATTAACCCGGATGCGTAATTTGGCTAACCCTTGTGAAGGTAAGAGTGTGTATGCCATTGTATTGTTGCTTAGCATGTGTATTGTTATTGTGTATGAATGTATGATGAATGTAAAGCATGTATGTATGTTAAAAATGAACCGCATGTCTATTCGACCTTTAATAGTCGGTGTGCCCTTGCTACCACTCGGTATATGCGAAGTTTATATGCAGTTTTGCTGAGCCCCTTGGGGCACCGTTTTTAACATAATGCAGGTCCCCGTGAAGGTTGAAGACTTGTGAACTCGAGATGATTTCTTTTTGTCTGTATTTAATGAATTGTGAATGGTGTACTAAGTTGTACACGGCTAGAAGCCTTTTTGTTTAGCCGGTGTACCATGGGGTACACCCTTTTGGATAATGAAAGGATGGTAAATTGGTATAGATGAGTAGCTTGTAGAAACTCATTACTTTTGGTAGACTTGAAAGGGATGTAATTAACTTTACTTTAATACTCGGTAATCCATAATGTAAGCGAATGGTATTTGTACTTAGTAAGCAATGTTTAGTAGCTCGGTATATTTAGGCATCAGACCGTCACTGTATTGTAGAGCACGCCTTGCTAGCTGTATGGGCGGTTAGCGGCGTTGTATCACCCGCAGTATTTCCGCTGCGAGCACTCAGGATTTTTGGGATGATTGGACGGTAAGCATAGGATTAGCGGTAGGGGTGTTACAGTTTCTTCTTTTTTTTTTCTAGTGACCTAGTAGTCTCGCTAGTAGTTTTAATTCGTTAGTCCCTATTACTGATTCGAGCACAGCTCAACCGGTAAGGCATTCAGGAAGGGTACGAAAGGTACCGGGTTCGAATCCCAGCTAGAGCACGTTTGTTTTATTTTGTATAAGTGTATATACACGCCTATTTTATCGTGTTACATACATATACATATATGCGAATATTTATCTTGTCACGTTATTGATTATACCTATATCTATATGTACGACTATTTTATTTTGTCGCGTTTTAGTTATATGTACCTATGCGACTAATTATCATGTCGCGTTATTAGTTATATATACAACGTTGTAATATTGTAACATGGTGTATATGTACCTTCATATACGTATAGATGTAAGTACGTGATGTATTAATATGTAATGTTGTCATGTTTTCGGACATGTATATGCCCGTACTAAATTTAATTGTTCGTGTATTATCACATGTCCCGAATTTATGTGACGCGTTATTCTCGGGTAATCTTCTCGTGTTTATGATTTTATGTACTTAACTGTTTAGGGGTGTTTCATTTACATTTTTGGCTAGCTTACTTAGCTTATAAATGACTTATAATGTCATAAGGGTAATTTAAATGGTTAAAATACAATTTATAAAAAAATATCTGGGTAAATATAATAAAAGTCGTGACATAATTATGTCATTTGGGAAATTGATGTGTAATTTTATTATATGTTAAATGTTGTAATAAGGCCATGCTTTAGGCCATTTAATTTTGAGTTATATTAAGGATAAAATGAATTTAAAATAAAATTAAGGGAAATTTCACGATATACCCCCGAGGTTTGAGCGAATTTTACGAGATACCCCTGAGGTTTCATTTTCATTACGAGATACCCCCGAGGTTTCATTTTTTTTACGATATACCCCTGAGGTTCATTTTCATTACGATATACCCCTGAGGTTTCAATTTTATTACGAGATGCCCCTCAGTTCAGATTCAGATATATTATATTTGTCAAATCCTCATTTTACCCTCGCACCATATGCCCCGTAACACGGGTTTATAGTCAAATTTTTTAAAAATTTAAAATATGAAAAAATGCAATAAAAATTTAAAGATCAATTAAAATTTTATTTCAATTTAAAAAACATAAATAAAAGTATAAAAACAAATTAAAAAAATTAGAATCATGAAAGGTTTAAAAAAATAGAAATGACTAACCAACAAAAATAATCTATTTAAAAAAACTTATATTGTTACATAATTTAAAAAACTATTATAGCGGTGGCTTAAAATCATATGCCCCGCAATAATCTCAGGGATATATGGTCAAAGTTTTGTTTGAATTTGAAACTTAAATAAAATGCTCATATAAATTAAAGTTCATATAAAATTTGAAATTAATATTAAAAGATGAATATAATTAAATAAACAAAAACAAAAAAATAATAAATAGAAATGACTAGAAAAAGTAAAATTATTTTGAAAAATAAACATAACTTGTTAAGGAGTTACCTAGATATGTATTAAAATTGTAAAAAGTATAACAATAATATGAAGAATATTAAAAGCAACAATTTCATATAGTACATAGAAAAAATCATTATTTAAATTAGAAAAATAAATTATAAAAATCATTTTTTTTGTTCTTTAAATATAATTGTTATAATAGTTTTTAAATTATGTAACAATATAAGTTTTTTAAATAGATTATTTTTTTGTTGTTTGGTCATTTCTATTTATTTTAACTTTTTATGATTCTAGTTTTTTTTAATTTTTTTTATTTCTATTTTTATTTTGTTTTTAAAATGGTATTAAATTTTATTGTTCTTTATTTATTTTTATGTGCATTTTGTTCATATTTTAAATTTTTTTTAAAATTTGACTATAAATCCATGTTACGGGGCATATGGTGTGAGGGTAAAATGAGGATATGACAAATATAATATATCCGAATCTGAACTGAGGGGCATCTCGTAATAAAATTGAAACCTCAGGGGTATATCGTGATGAAAATGAAACCTCAGGGGTATATCGTAAAAAAAATAAAAACCTCAGGGGGTATCTCGTAATGAAAATGAAACCTCGGGGGTATCTCGTAAAATTCGCTCAAACCTCGGGGGTATATCGTGAAATTTCCCTAAGATTAAATATAACCGAGTACAAATTGGGGTCAATTGGTAATTTAAATAAATTTAGAGGCTAACTATAGGTTATAGCCGAAAATTAGGCATTAAAAGCTTATTTTATGAATTTATAAAGTTTTATAAAATATGGGGTCAAATCGTAATTTTGAGAAAATTGTGGTCAAAACTGTAATTAATTAAACTTGTGGTCAAAATGGTAGTCGATGGGTCAATATGAACCATGTTAGGTGCCTGACCAAATTTAATCACATAAATAATTAAACTATGGTTATATAGTATTATCATAAGTATAAATGAAAGTTATAAAATTTTGGGGTAGGAATGGTAATTACCAAAAGTTAGGGGTTAAGAATGTCAATATAATAGTTTATATCATTGTTTATAAAGTTTGGGAATTTGGAGTAATATAAATGATTTTATAAAGAGAAGTGTATAACATATAGTTTTTATGAAATTAAAAACAATGTTATAAAACTGGGCCAAAATGTAATTTCACAAAGTAGAGGGTTAGAAAAATAATTTGCAACTGACCATAGGTCTGTTCGCAATTAAATATCATAATAACCATAGGTTATAATGATTTATAAAATAAAATGTTATATATAAGTATGTATAACATTATCTAAAATATATGTGGAAAGATTGTAATTATAAGAAAATAAACGTGCTGGAAAGGAAATTAAAAACAGGCCCTAGGTCTGTTCGGATTTTAAAATTACAAACCATATGTTATAATTATTATAATGTTTAAATGATATAATGTATGATAGGAATAACATGTTATAAATATGTGGAGTATTTGTGATAAATATAAAGTGTGGGAATTTGAAAAGAATAAATTATACCTAGGGGCCTCTCGGCCATAATTGAAATTTTATAAAACTATAGGTTATAATTGATTCTAAGGTTGGAATGTTATAATATATGGTATTTATAACATAATATAAGATATGTGGTAATGTTGTGATAAATAGAAACTATGGGAGTGATGCAAATAATGAATCATAAAAATAAGTGCCTTTCGGCCAATTAAATATAGTTTTTAAACTCTATATATAATATTAAATGTGATATGAAAATACCATATTATATGGTATAAGATATAAGTGTAACATTGGTAATTTTATGTGGTCAAAACATAGTTTATAAGACTATATGCATTAGCGCATGTATAGCATTCAAAAATGAATTTATAAACTATGGTTTACAATGTTATAAATACTATAGATATAATATAGTATTAATGTGATGAAATGAAACAATTATCATTAATAACATTCACATAAAAAGAATGTGACAATTATTGAGAAATTGGAAATTATAAACTAAGGTTAGTAGTAACTAAACCTTAGAAAATTATAAAAACATGTCATGAATGTTGCAAATATTAAGATAAAGTTCTTAATATCAAATTGCATAATATAATGCAACAAATGAAAATAATCATCTTACATAAGATGATAAAAAAATGTGACATATAATATAAGAGTATGATTCATGAAAAATAAATGCATAGGCATATATATATAATGCGCTAGCATATGTGAATATATATAAATAATGAGTATATGCTATAGTTGGAAACTATATAATATAAAAGAGTAAATGTGATTATATTAATGAGTTATAAGTACAAGTTATTTAGTTAGGATTAAATGAAACTTGTTACAGTCTTGTAAACTATAATACATTGTATTATAATAATGGCTAAATAATAATGCCATATAAACATTAGTGCATGTATTCATACAACTTTATATTATATACCTAAGATCAAATAAGAACAATATTAATTCATAGAATGAATTATAAACATAATGCATGAAGCATAATATACAATGCGAATTAACATTGCATGTATAAATGCAACTATATATATAATTGTATGCTCGTATACCTAGCCGGATTGGTTAAATTTAATACCTAAGTATAACGTGAATGGTATATTCGTATACTCGTGAATATTATGGAATATAATGGAATAAATCCTAACATTCGAAAACGCTACAACTAAGACGTTTTATAACCGATGTATTTAAATAAACGCAGATGTTAGTAGTTACCAGAATGACGAGTTTTACGTAACGCTGCCCTAAACAATTAACTGTGAAATCCGGGGATGTAATGTCGGGATTACTAGCGTTATTCGAATCTACCGAGTTAAAGTAAGTATACGGATGACTTATAGTATGTTTGATATTTAGATCGTATCACCGACGGAGGCGCTTGACGAGCTAGGGTTTTCGCATCCTTGGTCTGTGGTGAACGATATGTAAAGGGGTTTGATCTGAGATGTCCTGAGGACTTCCTCGGCTCAGATATGTTTGATGTGCAACGTGTGTGATGTATGTGTGAATGTATATATGATGTATGTGTAAATTTATGTGTTGATTTATTGCTTCCTTTCCCGCATTATTTATTATGCGCGAACGTCTACGGGGACTAATAACTACATCGACTATAGATCGACTATATAATATACATGTACGATCAAGGTGAGTGATTGATGCTATTTAATGTAACATACTTAGTAGTATAATTATGTATGTAATAACCTAAGTAAAATACATAGGTACGGACATGACATTGTTGGTCTTTAGAGCACGACTCTCGAACATGAATATGACCTAGATTACTTCTAGGCATGCGTAAGACCCTTAGGGCAGCTAAGTGATGAATGAATTCTTCATAACCTAAAAACATACTTTAGGTAATCGGGCTAACTATTTAACCATATGTTGGAGGATTGGTGTGAGAAGATAAGACCAGTGTAGTCCCGGACTAACTCGCTGCGCATAGAGATCTCTTGGTGTTTTCCCGGATCGGGTTCTACTCTAGTTAAGCCCACACGAGCCTACATAGATCGTTGGCCAGATTTTAACCGCTATGGTACTCGGCTATTACCACAAAAAAATGACGCCTTTTAGACAAAGAGAAATCCGAGATCTTATAGTCTCTAGCAGAGTGCTCTACTGTTGGTGCCACAGGACGCTGTCCTTAAATAAAAATAGGAAATACGGGTTGTCCTAACTTGACACCCACTTACGACGTGTTGTGATGTAAAGAGGACCCGGGGGGTCGTATATGATAATTAAATACAGGACCGTTACTTAACGGCGATATGTTAACTGTTGTTATGATAAATGTTTGTGTATGTGCTGTTGTGTGCGAACTGTAGTGCTTGTCTTAACTGTTTCATATTATCGCCACTCATGCGTTTTATTGCTTTAATATACTTGTACACCGGTAAAATCATGTAATGAACCTAATATAATGGCGACCATGACTATTAAGTGACAATAGGGTCCAAGCCTGGCATACTCAGCGTTATGCTGAGTCTTTACGGCATTTGTGCAGGTGTTGATTACCATCGAAGCCGAGTGTGGACCCGGGTAGGAAGGGTTTCTTCTGAAATACCCCAAACTTAAATATCGTGATTAAGATTATTCTAATCCTTATTAAGAGCCTAATAATACTTAAGTAATATTGGTAGGAAAAATAAATCACAAAGAAATAAATAAACGCTAAAAAGCGAAAAACGCCTAAATAAGCGTTAAGTAACCATAGAGGTATGAGACCCGGTTAGCATATTATATGGATTCTGAAGGTTCATAAGACCTAAATAATATATGGGAACAACTTCTCCCGAAGAAAACGGATCCAAATAATGTATTAAAACGCTAATAGAGCTTTAGCGCACGTTTTTCGAGAAAAACCGAAAACGTGACTTTAAGTGGTCAAACGGACCCGTAAAAATTATGAATCATCAAATATAATTATTAAGCATTTATGGAAGCTTGATACCAATAAAAATTAATTAAACGAGAAAATCCCGGAAAACGGGTTCCGGTTAGTAAAACTGTCAAAACGGGAAGTTGTGGGGTAGAAACATAAATAACGCAAACTATATGTTCCACTTTTGAAATAAAAATGTGGAATCTGTGTGTGTGCAGTGGGGGTCCGATTTTTAAGGCCTCTCACACTCTCTCACACACTCACTTACTCATTTACAAAACAACAAATAATAAAGTAACTCACATTACTTTACTCTCACACTCTCTCTCCTACTCTATTCTCTTCTCTCACGTAACAACCCATCCCCCTCACTCTCTCAATTTCTTCTCCTTCTTCCCAGCGACAACAATGGAGACTTGAGCCCCTCACAAAAATACTCACTTCTCTCCTCTTGTTACTCCATCAAATCTCCTCCAAAAATCACAAAAAGTATACCGTGTCCTCTCATCAAGGAGAACACTAGCCTCTTTTCAAAATTCGAAAACAAGCATTTTCGTTTTCATGGGTATGGAGCATTTGGAGTTTCAAGACCACCATTAGAACCACCTCCTTCTCCTTGTCGTTTTGAGGTAAAATATTCTTGAAACCTCTTGTTTTTCTAGCCTATGGGCAAAACGAAATTTGAGCTAAACCCTTGCTTGCTCCTTGTGTATCTAGCCGATTTTGGCATTGTTGTGGAGCTGAAATCTTACTCTTGAGCCATTCCAAACACTACCTACACCCTTGCAAGGTAATGAAATTTCTAAACCCTAAGAACATCTAAATTCTAGGGTTAGTTAAAATGGATGCTAAGTAGTAGTTGTGTATTGGTATGGTGGCTGTAGCATTGTGTATTGTTGTGGGAAGAACAAGGTAGAAGGAAGGGAGAAAGAGAAGAAAGAAAGAAAGAAAGAAAACTAGCAAAACAAGGTAATTGTGCTTACCTTGAACTAGTTTATGTATGTATTGTATTGTAACAGTTTTTGTGCAGTAAAAATGAGTAGTGTATATGGTAATGAATAATAAGTATGTTGTAGGATAATGAGGAAAGGTAATGTAGCTGTTTTGAAGCTTGTAAATGTTGTTTAAAAGCATGGGAAAACCATGGGTAATGTATGTATATGTGCAGGAAAATTTGTGTGTTGTAGTGTGAGTAATGATGTGTGAATCGATATGGAGATTGGGAATGAATTTTTAGCTGAAATGGTATGTGGGCAAAGTGAGAATTTTAGGGGAAACTCTGCCCAAATTGTATGGAAATTAGAGGACTTAGATGTGTAAGGAGAGGGAACACCTAGACAATAACTAGGTGTGCTTTGGTAGTAGTTGTGAGTGATTGACCATGATGTAACAGATTTTGAATGGAGCTAGATAATGGGGAGAACTTGAGTGGAAGGTAATGCAATTAGAATGCTAGGAATGGTATTGATAGAGGGAGTATTGAATGGTAGAAGTGGGAACAAAAATCTGTAGCAAAACAATGTATTAGTACCTTGAATTTTAGGAAGAAAGTTGGTATGCATAACCTTGGAAATGAATGAAGAACTTGAGTATAGTTATTGCAAATGGTTATAAAGGATTTGGAATGGTTATTAAGTGAGTTAGTAGGAGGTAGGAAACTAGCAAGAGAGAGTTAGAAGTGCACTAGTGTGCAAAGTGCAAAATGTAAGAATTGATGTTTGTGAAATTGAGCAAGAATTGGAGTAAGGGTTAACCAATGATTTGGAGAGGTTTAATGCATGTTTAGGGGTTTTTAAACATGTAGGAAAGATTGGGAAGAATAAGTGGAAAAAAATTGGGGTGAATTTGGAGTTCAGAATGTGTAGTAGAAAAAAACTTTTAAAAACAGGGTCTGTTGTGGACCGCCCCTATGGACCGCCCCTGTGGGGAGGTCCATAGTCGAATTCAGCTGGACGGATTCGTTTCTGTCACGGACCGCCCCTAGGGACCGCCCCACAGGGGAGGTCCAGTGCAGAGAAGATTAAAAAAAAAAAGGTTTCTGTCTCAGACCGCCCCTACGGACCGCCCCTGTGGGGAGGTCCAGTACTGGAATCTCGCAGCGTAGATGGCTTCTGTCTCGGACCGCCCCTAGGGACCGCCCCACAGGGGAGGTCCGGTCAAAAAAAAAAAATTGGGCTTAAGCAGTAAACCATAGGGAGAATAATGATGGTAAGGAGAAAATAATATACACATAAGAACCTAAGAAAATGAGCTTAGGAAATGATGTGAAGTAAATAATTTTGGAATTAAGTATGAAATCTAAGGAACTAGTAATGGTACGTTGGGAAACATAAAGGATGAAACGTGTTGGGTTACCCATAGGGAATTAACCACTCGATCACATGTATGTTATAGGACTTGGATTGTGAACACCGGAGGAAAGTTGGATACAAGTACAACGGTGAACGGTATGATTTCTTCATGCCCTGTATCCTAATCTGGTTACCCCGATTTGTGTGCTTATTTGATCACCTAATAAGATAAATGCATGAATCGGACTATATTGCACTTACTTGTGCTTGTTGTTTACATTGTTCTTGATATTTGTCTTGAACAATAGTTTGTATAATTCACGAAATATATGAATGATGATGAAGTGTATTGTATTCGTAGTGTACTTGTATATTGTAATGTATTTGTATGGATGTGTATATGTACAATGTATTGTGTATGTGGCTTGAATGAATGACTTCTACTAATCCTAACTACCTAACTCCTAACATAAGTAAGGATAAATTGGAATGAGTAGAAGTCCGATATAGCTTCGGCCACGCGTGAGGATGAGGAGACACAAGGTTGGATCCGATTCCTGGTTCTTAAACTAGTCCACGGCCCAAATCCCTTAAATGGGTAGCATCCGGATTGGTGAACCAAGTAAATCCCGGTGGTGGGACGGAGTAGTCCCGGGCCGGAGGTCCCGACGACTTAACATGAGTAAGAGTAAGTAAGTAAGTATGTATGAGTATGAGTAAGTATGCGTAAGTACTGTGGAACGAGTAAAAGAGTAATCTCCACCCGATTAACCCGGGGACAAAAGGAGCTAACAAGTATGGGTATTGTGTAAGTATGTGTATGTATTGTGTATGCGTATTCCGGTGAAGGTAAGTATGGATGGTTGACTTGTATTGTCTTCCGTGTATGTATTGAATTGTATGAATGTATCCTTGTAAAGCATTGTATTGGTATGACTGAAAGCATGTATATATGTATTGTAAATGAACTGCATGTATTCGACCAAGTGGTCGGCGTACCCTCACTAGTACGCGGGGTATGCGGTTATCATATGCAGCGAAAGCTGACCCCCTAGGGGGAACGTTTTTAGTGTGCAGGTACCCGAAGCGGATACGGTCAAGGTAAGAGACCGGTGGCACGCCTGTATTAGGAAGTAAGTAGTTTGTGAGGAATGGGTAGTAGTTAGGACTCCTAGTGAGTATGTATGAATTTGGGAGAGTATTTGAAGTATTTATTTGATTTGGAACCTAGAAAACTCGGTATGTGGAATATTGTATTGAACTTATGGAGTATTGTATAGAATGGGAAGTTGTAATACCTACTTGGCAATTGTAGTGAAGATTGTATTTGTGTAGCACTCGGATATTCCGGCCCATCAGACCGATGCTGTATGTAGTAGTAGTAGCCTTGTTAGTCACGTGGGTGGCTAGCGGCATTGTATCACCCACTGTATGTAAGTATGTATCCGCTGCGTGAATCTGGATGAGACACGAGGAGATTGGACGGTAATGATTGTATTAATAGTAGGGGTGTTACAAAAAGTGGTATCAGAGCGAAGTATCGCTCTGGATGACTAAAGTACCGAGTTTAGGAAATACCGAGTTAGGATTTAGAAGCTTAGGGCTAAGGGCTGAGTGTTAGCATTAGAGATATGCTAGTTAGGAACTCCCGGTGAGTACCGGATACCTACAATACCAGACCCGCCCTCCACAAATCCCTTTGTATAACTTGGGAAAGTACGCCAGAGAGAAGGAAGTCCTCTCATACTCGGGAAAACCCGATCTGGCAATTGTGAAGCAATCACACAGTAAACAAGAACCGGCATATGGTAGATTCCAAGAATTGGAAGACCCGGAGATGGATCCCGGTTAAACAACAATACCCGCACTCAATAGCGGTTGAATGAACACTCCAACCATGAGGAGGCTACAACTTACAACAGCATGGGGCGACATGCTTAGCAGTCGCGGAACCTGGCTATCAACCAGCAACAGGGAAAGAAGCACTAACCGTGCAACGAAATGGGAAAGGGCAGTAATGGAGCCCAAGACACAAGTGTATGGAACAGTAATAGCTGGATAATACCACCAAAGGTATACCAGCTGACTAAGGACATGGTCAGGAGCGGTTCACTCCAAACTACAACGCCATAAAGTTAATACCTGGCCAACATAGCTCAAACAGCTACAGGAACATTCACAAGATATAATCCGACAGGACTACAGAAGTAGTGCCTAAACAAGCTGAAAGCTCAGTAACCACAAAATGTGTGGGAACGAGCAGCAAGGGAAAACACAGAACAAATAATTAGGGGTCTCCAAGGATTGGAGAAGTACCCTGATCAATGACAGCCATGTCAAACGTACTGAGAAGTTACTCAGAAGATTAATTAATCTAAGTAGATGATCAATAAGATCAAAGGGAGAGTCAACAAGACTATCAAGTACCAGTGGGAACCATACCGTGACCGGTATCGGTTTATCCAAAAACCACTAGTACCACGCACTTGCCACAGCAAGTGCAGTAAGAACAGGAATATGTAGAGGAACTCTAGCACACCACAGGTACATAGTAATGTACCGTGACAGCAATGAAGCAACTACGGGATTAAACGTCCTAAACTGGAAGAACGAAACCCTGGGAAGGCCTAACGGCCCGACCGTTGTATTAAGAGTATACCAGTCAGCAAGAAGTTGGACTTGGTCAAGATTTCGAACATGGCTATGCCATGAAGAATTTCTTTTAACACCGTACCATGTTTTTAAAACCAAATTTTCCTTTCAAAACCACAAACCTTATTTTAAACCTTGGATTTTTAAAACCAAACCAGAAGAATTACGGTGAGTATCATACCATGATACAAGAGGAGTTGACAATAGAATACTTCACCTAGGCGGTGACGAACACTACGAGTGTACCCAATTACGGGATGTGGGACGACCGCACTCCGAAGGAGCTTGCGGGCCTGAATAGTTAGGTAAGTGGTAACGTATCAACACGGTACCCCACGTATGTATACATGTGGTGTACGAAACACGGGAAGTAGTCAACTCCATTCTACGGACCATAAGTAAGTTCAAACCAGAACAGCTGGACAACTCAGACAATCAAGTAGATAAGGAACTCAGAGAATCCATCTGAAGATAGGGAATAAGAACTAGAAGGTGCAAGGAGCACATACTAGTAAGTATAGACATTGGATATGTCTCAAATAATTCAAGCAATCACCTGACAGCTAGAAAGGATACCCAGCCTGAGCACAGTAAGGCAAAGGCCTATTGTGAACACAACAATGCTCAACAGACGGGACAGAGTTCCCAAGAGCAACTATGAGATTACCACGAAGCATAATCCATCATTAAGGAGGATATTAAACCTAGTACTAAGCACTAGGAACAAGTATAGACGGTCTACCCAAGAACGGGAGACGTTATAACCCTGAAGGGGATAACTCAAATACAATACCACAAGGCGGTATAGTGAACACAATATATCATGAAAATTAGCCGGATGTAACGACATAACCCAACAACACCCAGGAGCAATCCTTGAAGGGGTGTCTGAGTTAACAATAGTTGAACAAGCGTCATGATAAGAGCACATGAGCTAGAAAGAAGGAACATTCGGTAGGACACCGAAGGGATTTCACTTAACAGGAAATACCCTAAATACTAGAAGGCCCGAATTAACCCAGATTGCCTAAAGGGTCTCCTATGAACGGAAGCGTGATGTCGACGCTTACCATGGAGCCTAGTAATACCTCCAACCTATGGGGTATACAAGGAGTGGAAACATGTATAAGCAGCTTGCAAAGAACATAGCTTGCAGCAATAAGGCTTAAAAACCATCAACCAACTATGTTATGTAAACCTTAACGGTTGCATAACCCACACCATTTGACAACAAGACTTGCAAGAGATATTATATCATACGACAAGAAATCAACAACTGGACCATCCATTTAAACCCAACATAATGAGTGGCTTGGAGTAATGGCTACCTCATTGTCATTGTTACTAGAGCATCAGTCTATATACAGTTGACGAAGCTTTAATTACCCTCATGCCTTCTGTAGCAATGGTAGCACAGAGGCACAAAAATCACAATAATGCCAACAATGGCCTAGTCCACGCTTGGACACTACGAGAGACCCGAGGAAAAGACACCTCTTGTTGACCAAAGATCATCAATGTTGTAATGATGCAAACCCTCAGAAAAGGCTTCCATCTACCATAACAACAAACTTGTGCATGTAGTTATCGCCAAGAGACAATCGAATAACAAAATGAGATTTCCAAACCACTACGCCTGCAAGAGGCTGTGGACTGTAAAAGCACAACACTTAAAGAGCATAGAGACTCGAAGGAGCAAGTATACTCCATATGCACCCAAGCATGTGGTGAACCGTTGTGTAAACACCACCATGGTAAACCTAGTCATGAGATCTATGAGTGAAAACAAACCTCTCAACAAGAACTTCATTTATCAATGATAGAACGGGACCAGAAAACCCTTGAAGTTTCTTGGGATGTCCCGGTGACGTATATACAAGTAGAACTACACAGCTAGAGCCTATAACCAATGCTCAGCTTTGGGAGGACAGTAATTGTCAAAAACAATCAATGTGAGTGCACATTGCACACCATGAATGACCAACGCCCAAGAGAGCTTGTAACCTGTGATAAATTACTTCATCCATTATCAACCAAGATACTTGGTAAATTGTATCTTAAATGATGATAGAATGTGAGGTAAACTAACCTACACATGAAAACCTAGATTGGAATGAAACATCTCCGCATGGGGAAGGTGATACCATTGCGGTATGGTACGACAATCACCATACATATGAACTAGGAACCTCCTAGTGTTACACCATAAGGAATGGCGCCAACGACAATGGCAATAAGTGAAGAGGAACTACCACATAGTAACAGAAACAGTAAAAACAATGTTGTATAATGAGTAAGAATAAGGTGCACAACAAGCGACCGCTATGAGGAAGTAGTTGGACAATGATACTGAGTAGTAAGATGACAAGCAGAAATATTCTTCCTATCACATAAGTGACTTACTGTCAAGCGTTTACGCCTCTGCACTCTGTATGACTGAGGTTTTGGTATTGCACTTGTGCAGATGATGATCTATGGGATGGCTAGGGATATGGAAAATGTAAATGTAGTAGACCCTTCTTTTCACCAACGACATGGCATAAGCTAGTTAAGCAAGCTTAGCAACAAACCGTGCGGCCTAAGGCCAAAGAAGCACGAAGAGTGTAAACCACTAACAATCACAAGATGTGAATTCCATTGGAATAAAAGGTGAAAGGAGACGTAACAAAGTCACTTGGACCGACGCATAGAAATGCAAGGTCATACAAGTAAAGAACACTTGTACTGAACCAGAAAAAACTGGTGTGATTCAGAAACTATGACACAAGAGGAAGCACTACAACTAAGTAGTGACTTAACCTCGCCCGACAATAAGTTGGAGGAACCTAGTGAATAATCGTGGAAGCACGAATAGCATGTGACAGTAGATTACTAGAGAGCTGGTTACAATCTAAAACTAATTATAGTTCAAACACGGGGAAAGAATACCGCAATTGTTAGTAAACCTATTCCCATAATAGACGGATAAAAAGGTGATGTATAGCACATTAAGGATAACAAGAGGGTGAAAACCCAAGTTATCAGGGTCGGCAGCAGAAGCTAGTGGGCCCTAGCTAGGAGATATATACCTAGTAAGTATAGTAGAATGGCTATTAATGCCTTGAAGCCTAATAGGCTGGAACGAATTAATTACGAGTTAAATAAACTCATATAGGAATCCTTGGTTGCAAAGACTAAACCATTGTTATGGTTAAAACCCTTTGACAAAGAGTAAATTATGTAACAAACCGTAAAGAAGCTAAAACGCTTCAGAGTGCCCAAATTGAGTAACCAATGTTAATAATAATAAATATGGTAGATTACGTGGGCAAGAATCCTTTTAAGGGGGGTAGAGCAAAAAACCGCTTAATGTAGTTTCATGAATAAAAACACAATATAAACATAATGTGCATAGCACAAATGAGAATTGATTGGATGATTGGGACTATGTTAAATAAACAAAGTATCCATTCATATTAAATTATGGTAATTAGGCAAGAGAGATGCAAATACCATAGGATGGATTTACCTACCTTGTAACACCATGTAAGAGGATTAGTAAAAGAAAAGTAACAAGTAGTGGACGGAGCTCCACAAGTATTGTAGCCTTTTGCGGAAGGAGTATGAAATGAAGGAGAGTAGTTGAGGAATGAATTCTAAGAGTAGTGTATTCGTAAAGTAAGTATTGGAAGTAAATGGAGACCAACTAATTCCACTTAGTATGGTATCCCTAGGTAGACTATTGAACGATGGAGAGTTCCGGAGATGGAAGTAGTAGGAAGAGTGATGAAATGAACCACTTAGGTATTGAATCCGAAGAAAAGAAATTTGGAAGTAGATGAATGAGGATGATAGATGGACTGAATTCCATCCTTTGGAGATGTATGAATGACTAGGAAGAGTAAAAATATAAACATGAAAATAATTGAATTATTGTTTGTTTGAAACTGATGTGGGAGGTCGAACTTGATCTTGATCAGATCAAGGGAAACTGAACACAAATGGGGTGGAAAGATAGTTCAACGCTGATGCTGATCACATCAGGGATGAACGATTCTTGAAGCTCCCCTCAAGTGGTCACAAGAATCACACATAGGATAGAAGCAATGAATATAAATTGGAATTTGGAGTTGCGTGCTTTAGAAAATTTCTAATTAGTAGTAGTGAAGGAATTTCCCTTAGTATGGAGAATGATGTTTTGTTAGAAGCTTATACCAGAGAAGATAGTATGGTAGCATGTTGTATTATTATAAGGGCAGCGGGACATAGAGGAGTCCTGTGTCTAAATGACCTGAGTGCTTGCGGGATTGTAATGTGTATTGCATTGCTTTGGGGATAGCATTGCACCGTATGTATGTATAAATTTTGTAATGTGGAACCGGATGGTTGGATGTAATGTGGATTGGAGTAATTAGGGTACATTTGTATGGTATGGAATGTAGAGACTTTGAGTAATGAACTTAGGAATTGTAAGGAGGAAGAATGTACGACTTTTGGCATAGACAAGTATGAATGAGCAAGTATCGTAATCCTATAACCTTGAGCAACTTTGAGGACAAAGTTCTTAAGGGGGTAGATTGAAATACCCTAAACTTAAATATAGTGATTAATATATTCTAATCCTTATTTAAGAGCCTAAAATGCTTAAGTAATATTGGTAAGGAAAAATAAATCCAAAAGAAATAAATAAACGCTTAAAAAGCGAAAAACGCTAAATAAGCGTTAAGTAACCATAGGAGGTATGAGACCTCGGTTAGCATATTATATGGATTCTGAAGGTTTAATAAGACCTAAATAATATATGGGAACAACTCCCGAAGAAAACGGATCCAAATAATGTATTAAAACGCTAATAGAGCTTTAGCGCACGTTTTTCGAGAAAACCCGAAAACGTGACTTTAAGTGGTCAAACGGACCCGTAAAAATTATCAATCATCAAATAATAATTATTAAGCATTTATGGAGAGCTTAAACCAATAAAAATTAATTAAACGAGAAAATCCCGGAAAACGGGTCCGGTTAGTAAAAACTGTTAAAAACGGGAAGTTGTGGGGTAGAAACATAAATAACGCAAACTTATGTGTCCACTTTTGAAAATAAAAATGTGGAATCTGTGTGTGTGCAGTGGGGGTCCGATTTTTAAGGCCTCTCACACTCTCTCACACACTCACTTACTCATTTACAAAACAACAAATAATAAAGTAACTCACATTACTACTTTACTCTCACACTCTCACACTCTCTCTCCTATCTCTATTCTCTTCTCTCACGTAACAACCCATCCCCCTCACTCTCTCAATTTCTTCTCCTTCTTCCCAGCGACAACAATGGAGGCTTGAGCCCCTCGCAAAAATACTCACTTCTATCCTCTTGTAACTCCATCAAATCTCCTCCAAAAATCACAAAAAGTATACCGTTGTGTTCCTCTCATCAAGGAGAACACTAGCCTCTTTTCAAAATTCGAAAACAAGCATTTTCGTTTTCATGGGTATGGAGCATTTGGAGTTTCAAGACCACCATTAGAACCACCTCCTTCTCCTTGTCGTTTTGAGGTAAAAATATTCTTGAAACCTCTTTGTTTTTCTAGCCTTATGGGCAAAACGAAATTTGAGCTAAACCCTTGCTTGATCCTTGTGTATCTAGCTGATTTTGGCATTGTTGGTGGAGCTGAAATCTTACTCTTGAGCCATTCCAAACACTACCTACACCCTTGCAAGGTAATGAAATTTCTAAACCCTAAGAACATCTAAATTCTAGGGTTAGTAAAATGGATGCTATAGTAGTAGTTGTGTATTGGTATGGTGGCTGTAGCATTGTGTATTGTGTGAGGAAGAACAAGGTAGAAGGAAAAGGAGAAAGGAGAAGACAAGAAAGAAAGAAAGAAAACTAGCAAAACAAGGTAATTGTGCTTACCTTGAACTAGTTTTATGTATGGTATTGTAACAGTTTTTGTGCAGTAAAAATGAGTAGTGTATATGGTAATGAATAATAAGTATGTTTGTAGGATAATGAGGAAAGGTAATGTAGCTGTTTTGAAGCTTGTAAATGTTGTTTAAAAGCTTGGGAAACCATGGGTAATGTATGTATATGTGCAGGAAAAATGTTGTGTTGTAGTGTGAGTAATGATGTGTGAATCGATATGGAGATTGGGAATGAATTTTTAGCTGAAATGGTATGTGGGCAAAGTGAGAATTTTAGGGGAAACTCTGCCCAAAATTTGTATGGAAATTAGAGGACTTAGATGTGTAAGGAGAGGGAACAACCTAGACAATAACTAGGTGTGCTTTGGTAGTAGTTGTGAGTGATTGACCATGATGTAACAGATTTTGAATGGAGCTAGATAATGGGGAGAACTTGAGTGGAAGGTAATGCAATTAGAATGCTAGGAATGGTATTGATAGAGGGAGTATTGAATGGTAGAAGTGGGAACAAAAATCTGTAGCAAAACAATGTATTAGTACCTTGAATTTTAGGAAGAAAGTTGGTATGCATAACCTTGGAAATGAATGAAGAACTTGAGTATAGTTATTGCAAATGGTTATAAAGGATTTGGAATGGTATTAAGTGAGTTAGTAGGAGGTAGGAAACTAGCAAGAGAGAGTTAGAAGTGCACTAGTGTGCAAAGTGCAAAATGTAAGAATTGATGTTTGTGAAATTGAGCAAGAATTGGAGTAAGGGTTTAACCAATGATTTGGAGAGGTTTAATGCATGTTTTAAGTGTTTAAACATGTAGGAAAATGTGGAAAGATTGTGGAATAAGTGGAAAAAAATTGGGGTGAATTTGGAGTTCAGAATGTGTAGAAAAAACACTTTTAAAAACAGGGTCTGTTGTGGACCGCCCCTATGGACCGCCCCTGTGGAGAGGTCCATAGTCGAATTCAGCTGGACGGATTCGTTTCTGTCACGGACCGCCCCTAGGGACCGCCCCACAGGGGAGGTCCAGTGCAGAGAGATTAAAAAAAAAGGTTTCTGTCTCGGACCGCCCCTAGGGGAGGTCCAGTACTGGAATCTCGCAGCGTAGATGGCTTCTGTCTCGGACCGCCCCTAGGGACCGCCCCACAGGGGAGGTCCGGTCAAAAAAAAATAAATTGGGCTTAAGCAGTAAACCATAGGGAGAATAATGATGGTAAGGAGAAAATAATATACACATAAGAACCTAAGAAAATGAGCTTAGGAAATGATGTGAAGTAAATAATTTGGAATTAAGTATGAAATCTAAGGAACTAGTAATGGTACGTTGGGAAACATAAAGGATGAAACGTGTTGGGTTACCCATAGGGAATTAACCACTCGATCACATGTATGTTATAGGACTTGGATTGTGAACACCGGAGGAAAGTTGGATACAAGTACAACGGTGAACGGTATGATTTTCTTCATGCCCTGTATCCTAATCTGGTTACCCCGATTTGTGTGCTTATTTGATCACCTAATAAGATAAATGCATGAATCGGACTATATTGCACTTACTTGTGCTTGTTTACATTGTTCTTGATATTTGTCTTGAACAATAGTTTGTATAATTCATGAAATATATGAATGATGATGAAGTGTATTGTATTTCGTAGTGTACTTGTATATTGTAATGTATTTTGTATGGATGTGTATATGTACAATGTATTGTGTATGTGGCTTGAATGAATGACTTCTGCTAATTCCTAACTACCTAACTCCTAACATAAGTAAGGAATAAATTGGAATGAGTAGAAGTCCGATATAGCTTCGGCCACGCGTGAGGATGAGGAGACACAAGAGGTTGGATCCGATTCCTGGTTCTTAAACTAGTCCACGGCCCAAATCCCTTAAATGGGTAGCATCCTGGATTGGTGAACCAAGTAAATCCCGGTGGTGGGACGGAGTAGTCCCCGGGCCGGAGGTCCCGACGACTTAACATGAGTAAGAGTAAGTAAGTAAGTATGTATGAGTATGAGTAAGTATGCGTAAGTACTGTGGAACGAGTAAAAGAGTAATCTCCACCCGATTAACCCGGGTGGACAAAAGGAGCTAACAAGTATGGCATATTGTGTAAGTATTGTGTATGTATTGTGTATGCGTATTCCGGTGAAGGTAAGTATGGATGGTTGACTTGTATTGTCTTCGTGATGTATTGAATTGTATGAATGTATCCTTGTAAAGCATTGTATTGGTATGACTGAAAGCATGTATATATGTATTGTAAAATGAACTGCATGTATTCGACCAAGTGGTCGGCGTACCCTCACTAGTACGCGGGGTACGCGGTTATCATATGCAGCGAAAGCTGACCCCCTAGGGGGAACGTTTTAGTGTGCAGGTACCCAAAGCGGATACGGTCAAGGTAAGAGACCGGTGGCACGCCTTTGTATTTAGGAAGTAAGTAGTTTGTGAGGAATGGGTAGTAGTTAGACTCCTAGTGAGTATGTATGAATTTGGGAGAAGTATTGTATTTGATTTGGAACCTAGAAAACTCGGTATGTGGATTATATTGTATTGAACTTATGGAGTATTGTATAGAATGGGAAGTTGTAATACCTACTTGGCAATTGTAGTGAAGATTGTATTTGTGTAGCACTCGGATATTCCGGCCCATCAGACCGATGCTGTATGTAGTAGTAGTAGCCTTGTTAGTCACGTGGGTGGCTAGCGGCATTGTATCACCCACTGTATGTAAGTATGTATCCGCTGCGTGAATCTGGTTGAACGAGGAGATTGGACGGTAATGATTGTATTAATAGTAGGGGTGTTACAGTTTCGAATACCGAACGAGTTTTCATATTGTATTAGGATGGATATTAGCAAACTTGTTAATGGCGTTGTATACAATCGGGAATGTTTGGACGCTCACTTGTCGTTGAGATTACCTAGGATTTAGAATGATGTATAGGTTAGTATCTCGTTATCACTGCGGTTCTGTATATATTGTTAGTGTTGTTCCATTATTATTTATTTCTGCTTCTTTACTCGCATGGGCGAGTAATGGCATGTGACACCCCGAGTGAGCTTTATTACCGTGTGACTTCCGCTATGAGACGTCTTTAATTATTGCTACGAGAGTGATTATTACGTGATTACGAGTGGGGGGTGTTACAAATATTCTCGCACTTGCCCATTATTTTCAGAATATTACATTCTTTCCACAAAATCTTTTCTAATATTACAATCATACTCCAAATAACATATATTATAACATTTCCACTCTTATTCAGTTTTAACCCAAAGTTTTCACCAACATTTAATTACTACCGAACAGTCCCAACATTATCCAAATTTATTCCTATCACCCTAGTCTTTGTTTATTTACAAATTGACCCCTTTTATGTTTATAAACTTACAATTTACCTTTAATGTATAACTTATACAGCTTGTGAGTTTAATCCCAAAATCAACTACAATTTTTCCAAAATATCTAAACAGACCCCTAAGTCTGGTTTAATTATTTTTTCTGCCCCCAAAATTTTTAGATTTTACACTTTGACCCCATAAGTTTTACAAAAACTTACATTAACTCCTAAACTACATAAAACTCATATTTTAATTATTTTCCCTTAATTTGGTCAACACCCTTACTTTAGTCAAGGTTGACCACACACACTACCTTGACCAATATTTTCCCAAATTACAATTTAACCCCTAATATTTCTAGAGTTTTCATTTAAGTCCTTCATTTTACTAAAACTTATACTTTGTATTTCTGATCCAACAAAACCCAACTTTCGGCTATATTATCCTTTGACACTGTAATTATTATTTATTTACACTCAACCACCCCATATTATGCTCATTTGTTCACTAAACATCCTTTAAGTTCTTATCACTTTTAAAATCAATTTTTGACATTAAACTTTAACTAAAACATACCTAATATTTAGGTATATTATCCTAATATTTTTAGGTGGATTTAACACTCCAAATAATCCCTTTAACACCAGATTTTCTTACCAAATTAAATACCAAACAAATGCTTAACTTTTGAAGCATTTAAAAGTACTTAAATACTTATAAATGTGGCCTAATAAATACATGGCCTTATTACAAAACACAAACTTAACTTAAATGACATAAAATAACCATAATAACATAGTTAAATCTTGGCAATTTCATGTTTATCCCATCCTTTGGTAATTGCATTTTAACCTCATAACCTTATAATTTTGACATTTTAAGTTATTAAAAACTGAAGTAGCTTAGTCAAATGTGTTCCCATAGTTTTATGTGAATATTTAGGTCACAATGGACCATTTTCCCATCTATGTTCTCTAATATATTTAGCTACACAATTAAAATTTCCTTAAAGCATAAAAATGGTGTTTTAAACAAAACTTATATGTTTGATGCACCAAATTAAGCTTTCCTTCACTCTCTGCTCGCTGGGTTGCTATTCGCCAGTACCAAATTACTAATCACCGCAGTGCAAATTTTTTTAAAATCATATTAATGTTGTAAACATGTAATGACATCGTGTCGTCAATTTGTTTTTCAAAAAATGATATTTGAAAGTAATTTAACCCAAGAAGTTTGTAGTTGATTAGTAGCGATTTTCTCTAGTTATTTTTTTGTTGTAATCAATACTGGAATCTTTTTTTTTCAAAAAAAAAAGTGTTGGAGTTGTTATTTATGTGTTTACACTATTAATATGATTTAAAATTAATTGTACTGCGAATAGCAAAAACTTTACTATTTGTAGTACAATTGTTTTTTCACCAAACTTAGTTGAATAAGTTGAAATGTTATGGGGGGAGACACTTTTTTTCTTCAGTTCTCGTGACATAAACATTAAGTTTGTTCTGCTTGGTAGATGTTAGATAGGTATTCATTTTCAATTCCGTGATTCATAGGGTTTGAATTCTATGACTTTTGTTAGGAATTTCTACATTTTGATATTTTTAGTTCTCATGACATAAACATTAGGTTTGTCCGCTTGATAGATGTTAGATAGTTATCCACTTTCAATTTATGATTCATAGGGTTTGAATTCTAGGACCTTTGTTAGGAATTTCTATATTTTGATATATTTCAGTTCTCGTGACATAAACATTAGGTTTGTTCCGCTTAGTAGATGTCAGTAGTTATCCACTTTCAATTTTGTGATTCATAGGGTTTGAATTCAAGGACTTTTGTTAGGAATTTCTACATTTTGATATATTTCAGTTCTCATGACATAAACATTAGGTTTGTTCCTCTTAGTAGATGTTAGATAGTTATTCACTTTCAATTCTGTGATTCATAGGGTTTGAATTTCTGGACTTTTGTTAAGAATTTCTACATTTTGATTATTTCAGTTCTTGTGACATAAACATTAGGCTTGTTCCGCTTAGTAGATGTTAGAAAGTTATTCACTTTCAATTCTATGATTCATAGGGTTTGAATTCTAGGACTTTGTTAGGAATTTCTACATTTGATATATTTCAGTTCTTGTGACATAAACATTAGGTTTGTTCCTCTTGGTAGATGTTAGATAGTTATTCACTTTCAATTCTATGATTCATAGGGGTTTGGATTATAGGACTTTTGTTAAGAATTTCTAAATTTTGATATATTTCAGTTCTCGTGACATAAACATTAGGTTTGTTCCGCTTGGTAGATGTTAGATAGTTATTCACTTTCAATTCTGTGATTCATATGGTTTGAATTCTAGGACTTTTGTTAGGAATTTCTACATTTTGATATATTCAGTTCTCGTGACATAACATTAGGTTTGTTCCGCTTGTAGATGTTAGATAGTTATTCACTTTCAATTCTGTGATTCATGGTTTGAATTCTAGGACTTTTGGTAGAAATTTCTACATTTTGATATATTTCAGTTCTCGTGACTTAAACATTAGGTTTGTTCCGCTTAGTAGATGTTAGATAGTTATTCACTTTCAAGTCTGTGATTCATAGGGTTTAAAATAGATACTAAGAAAGAAAAAAATGAATGTTTTTCGTTTATATACCCGATGCTGGTTGATAGTGATAATCCATGGAATCTTCAAGTTGATCAAATATCTGTTGGTGATCCATCTAGCACTTCTGGTTTTCAAGGCAGTTACCTGGAATTATGGAGGGTAATAGCTTGATGCAGGTAGTTGAGTCTTGTGAGCTGCTAGCAATCTCTGTCCATTGAAGAAACTTCTTCCCATTAAGTTAGCCTAACATTTGTAATGAATCTTAACCGTCTCTCCTTCCACTACTTTAGTACCGTATTACTTAATTAAGAGGAATACTGAGAATAAGTACGTACATTCGTGTTGTCCATTGACGAAACCGGTGAAGATCCATTGAAAAAATTTGCAAGAGTTCCTCTTGAATTTTCCTTAACTCATCCTTGAGGAGTTCTATTGTTCGGTGTTTCTATATCTAAAATGCATAGCCAAAAAGAAACTAGGTGCAAAATTGATTCCAAAGAATTCATAAAAGGCCATAGTTAGATACCCAAAGGGGACTCATAAATGAGTCCCATAGAATAATAGCACAAAGGTTCTAAAAAGATAGTAGGGCGGAATAGAAAGTACTACAATGCGAAAGTAAATGAAATTCTAGGAAAATTTTGGCATAGTCTCCCTTATTTTTCTTCTCCCCCCTGGTTCTAAGAACCTCCACAAAATCAACCAGAAGGTCATCAATAAGATCACCAGCAATTTCAGCAATAATTTCACCATCACCAAGTCCACTAGAAAATAACTACATCCATACTGTATCTTAAACAACAAAAACATAAAACCCTAAACTATGGCGCGCCATACTGGGATAGTACAAAATCCCATATAGATAAGGTACTGAAGACCTCATATGTCCCCTATTCAGTTTGCCTCATTCCTCGTCCGGCATCACCTCACGGTAGCAATGCCAGTCCCAGCTACGATTCCCAGGAAAGTAATGCCTACCAACCTCAGTTGCCTCACTCATGAGCTGTAACATAATATTATAAAGTTAGCCTAGCATTCATAAATGCTATAATCAACTGAAATTATACAAAGGAAGAGAACAACTACTAAAGGCAGGATCCGACCGATGAACGAAGGTGTTTTCATACATGTCAGGATTCATGATCTTCGGATGGGTGTGTTTGACGTACCAATCTAGATAATCTTTGTCACATGCATGCAGGGCCGCCCGTGTCTTAGTGAACCCTGGAGCAGGACCACACTCACGTGTGGTGTCCCACACACTATACATGGGGGGGGGGGGGGTACACACATCTATAGGGGGTTCCCTTTCTCACTTTTTTTAGGATCTAATGTTCGGTCTAACAGGGGGAGGTGGGATACAATAAACGTACCCGAATTGGTGAAGACAGCGCTCCGGCATATATGGCTCATTCACGGTCATGTACTGCAAGTACCCTGTACCAATAGCGACCCTTGTTCTCATTCACCTTCTCGCGACCATAGGGCAACCAATCAATATACATTGGATCACAGGGGAACGTAAGCATCAATAATAAACAATAATGTAAATAATACAAATTGAAATTGTTGTACCACTTACATTTCTTTTTGTCGGAGCATCTAGATGCTTGCGGTAGTTCTCCAGTGAATCTTTATTTTTTGTGGGAGGTGGACCTGACTCATCTCATAGCCCACGGTCTATCATCCCATCACGCCAGTCAGCACTAACTGCTGGTAAGAGTGGGGAAGTACGCATATATCCAGCACTACATAAATTTAAAAAAGAAATTATGCCAACTATTAATGTGAATTCATGAAAATTTATTACACATTGTTGTACATTAAAAACTTACCTCGAGAAGGGTCAAAGAGCCAACAATGCTATTATAGTCAGCACGAGATGCTATCCCCAGCTGGCGATACAACCACGCAAGAGTACCTGCTCCCCATGCATACCTCTTAGCTTCGTATGTGTACCCATGGGAGTAACTAACCAGAATGGTAGAGGACTTATGCGTGAATGCCCCTTGTTAGCAAATGGTAGTAGCGAGAGCATAGTAGATCCAACCGCCACGCCTGCTTCATAGGTACCCTCGGGCCGGTTCGAACACCACTCTATAAGTGGACATGTCTGAATAGCACTAGTAGCCACATGAATTCCGTCATCTGGTCAACCTGTCCTAAAAATCTAACAACGTAGCATCGTCTCCTTAAGCTCACTGTTTGACGGATTCCCCACAACCGGATGACCAACGATTGAGATCCTTGTATCTGCCACACATCATGAAGTGTGATCGTCATCTCTCCAAAAGGCATGTGGAAAGAATTGGTGTCCGGCTGCCACCTCTCCACAAAGGCCGAGATCAATGACATGTTGTTGAAACCCATGTGACATCTAGCAGAGATCCAACGCTGAGTGCTTAATCATATTCCTTTCCCTTTGCAAGCAACCCCGCTAAACGGCCAATTCATGATTATAGGGTTTCGGGGTTTAAATCCCAAAACACCTCGGTCCTAGACAATTACCACAATTTTTACACACGATGAAGAAATAACAAATCTACTTGCCAAACTGAAAGATAAAATAGTACATACCTTAGTCATTGACCAAAGGTTAATGGCGACATGCCCCCTTGTAACACCCCTACCGCTAATCAAGCCATTACCTCTAATCCGTCTCAATTACCAATACCAAAGCAGCGGAATTCTTCCTCGAACGGTGGGTGATACAATGTCGTTAATCACCCACGTGACTAACAAGGCCAAATCCAATACAACAATCCAATTACAATATTGATCTGATGAATAAATATACCGAGTACTCTATATCAAAAATACATTTTTGCCTTAATCAAAACAAATTCATATACAACCCAAATCAATTCTAACCGAGTTCCTACAATTCTCATTGTTGCCGATAACAATTCGGACTTACAATTCAACGTTACAAATAAATACAACATTCCTTAACAACTACCATGCTTATACAGCAACCCTATCTTACACTCTCGGGCGGTGGTTGGCTACAAAGTACATGTAAAGTTAAAAACGGTGCCCCAAGGGCTCAGCGGATTGCTGGTATGAAATTCGCATACCCCGCGTGCTAATGGGGGTACGCTGACTACTTTGTCGAGAACATGGGATTCGTTTTAATTCAACAATCATGCTCAATAACAATACATTATACATGCATAGTAGCACAAGTCCTCAACATTCATTTATGGAATACAATCCCTAACTACACTTCAAGGTTATTAATCATATTATCTTACCCTTAGGTTGAGGGGGTCTACCTCACTAATGCCTTAGTCACTTATTTCATTGTCTTACCCATTCTCTTGGGTTACTCTTACTCAAGCTCTCTTACTCTCAATCTCAATCAAGTTCTACATACTCAATCCAATCCTTAACTCCCAAAGTTCTCAATTCTCAAGTTTCAACTCAATTCTTAATTTCAATTTCAACTCTCATGTTCACAAAGTTCTCAAATTCTCAACGGACATTCTTTTAAGTCATTACCCATGACCTTCGGGCAAAGTCATACACAAGACTCACCACGGGCTTCAAATACAAGTCTTACTTCCCCGGTTTCGACCATACTCTGGTCTAGCATAGTGGGGAAGGTTCGACTATCAACTGGAAACTATACACTTAGTCCTCAAATACTCAAACATCCGTATCTCTACCGGACTACTCAATTTTCCAAATACTCCTCTCTCGGAGTTATATTGTAATCATATAGATTAGCCTAGAAGTATCTCTCTCGATATCATCTATAGCTTAGGGAATTTTCTCAATGTCTAGTATTCTCAGATTTAAGGGTTCCCCAACTTATCAAATACTTTTATGTTTCGGGGCCTTTTCTATATTAGTCGATCTCATACTATAGTCGACTATTTTTTCTAAGGGAGTTTGATGGTCCCTTATCATTAATTTACCTTTCTCGAAAGTTATTTCTTTGAACTATCATCATCCTCTCAGTAGAGGTCTCATTATTTCATTCCACTATGATTTATTTCGTGGATTGTTCATTTCGGTTTCTAAACGTTACCGGGAGTGTACTAATCCGTACAACTCTCTCACGTTCTAGTGAGTTCATAGGTTTACGTTATCGTTATTTTTGATTCGATTGTTTTCGTGTGTTTCCACGTTTACGATATTTGGCAAAGCGACTCTATCTACGAGTCACTACTCAATCATTACTAACTATGAGTCGATCTATAACGCTAAGTTAGACCACATAATCATACAAGGGAGGTTAGTACACACATCATGTATCAGATATACAATCAAGCAATAGAACATTTTCATGCTTTTATCTTGATTAAGTCGGGCCAACAAGCACATGACACACAATCAGTGTAATCCATTTAGCATACAGGGCATGAGAAAATCATACCTTCACCATGGTTAACTTTACCGTGTCACCTTACGTTCCTCAGGTCTTCCTCGTTCCACTGATAATATTTCAAATGTTTCTATTAACATTATGGTAGGACGGTATGTAAACAACTAATACCCCGTAGTTAACAGCGTGATCCGTAATTACGGTTTTACTCAAGTGTTCCTAAGTCTCAACTTTCTCAATCACTTCTCAAACTTGTTTATATTCTAAAAGGCCTTACATGCCTCTAAACAAGTCCTAAAACTCATCTCTAAAACATTACCAATCAATTCCCCATCTTTAGAATGCATTAAAAAACCTTCTGGTGAAAATTGTACATTGGTCCGAGTTTGTGTCCGGGAAAACCTGGACCAACCCAGAAATCAGTTTCTGCCTAATTTTCTATGTGGTCCGGGTTTGTGTCCGGGGTTATAAACCCGGACCAAACACTGGAATCAGCTACGGGCATGTTTTTGAGGTGGTCCGGGTTTGTGTACCGATTTACAAACCCGGACATACCCTGAAACTGTCAAATTTTACAGTTTTTTTTTACCTCTTTTCAACCCCTATTTCATACCCAATCTCTTACTAATCATTCCACATGTAATCCAACATATTTTAGCACCTTAATCATGCTCAAAACCTCCTTAAATCATAGATCAAACTTATCACTCAATTCTTGCTAAATTTCTACAAATTCCAATTCTCACATTTTGCACTTGGCACTCTTGTGCATTTACCAACCTTTCTCTTGATGATTTACCTTATTCTCAACCCAGTTGACCATTCCAAATCCTTCCTAGACAAATGCATTAACTATACCCAAGTCCAACTCTTATTTTCAAAGTCTTGCACACTAAGCCTTTTCTCTAGAATTCCAATGCACTACAACACTCCTTTGCAACAGATTTTTGTCCTAACCATTCCAAGCCATCAACTACCATCCAAGGTTGATTACTCCAACCAAATCAATTCCTACATACACCTAGTTAACCCAAGGCCATTCTTCGCTCATTCATCACCTAAAACTGCTTCGGTTTCTACCGAAATTTCGCCATAGCTCACCTATATTTCTAACATCTCCCAATACACAATTTCCCACCTAAATCAAAACTAACCACATCCATAGAGGATCCTACCAGCACACAATCTCCCAAATCAAAACTCATCAATCACAACATAATGCACAAATCTCAAATTGCATGGCACTTAGGCCCTTAATCAACATAATCATCACTTACTAACTTCATTCCTTTTTCAAAACTACAATAGCATAAACACTACTAAAATCATGTTGATCCTCTGTTTTACAAGGCACTTAAATTCAGCTCAAAGGTAAGCTCATTACCTTTAGTTTTATTGGTTTCCTTTCCTTTCTCTTCTTCTTCCTTTCTTCTTTATCTTCCTTTCTTTGTTTCAAGTTTGCAATTCGGCCAAGCTACAACCCATGTTCAAGGGAATACACAACATTACTAACTAAATAACTAACTCTAGAATTTAAACCCTAGAATTATGGAGTTAGTTTAAGGCTCTTAAATGGGAGATTACCGTCCAACTCTAGATGGAGTGTTTGGCTTAGCAAGACAACAAGCTCCAGCATCTTTCTTGAGTGTTAAAAACTGGCTGGAACAAGAGCACAAGGGAGCTCAAAAATCTTGAAGTTTCGGTAGTCAAAGAAGGCTAGAAAATGAAGGTTTTTGAACTACTTTCTTACCTTAAAATGAAAAGGAGTTGGATGAGTTCACAATGGTGTTCTTCAAGCCTACAATGAGCTTCACCCATGGAGATGAAAGTGGTGATTTTCGAATTTTGAAAGGATGGAAATGTGCTCCAAGATGAGGGGAATCTAGTGGTGTAATTATATTTGTATTTCAACCTTGTTTAAGGCATGAAAGTGGGAGAAGAAGAGAGGGCTGGTGTGAGCCTTGTGAAATCGCCATTGTATGGATGGGAGGAAGAAGATGAGTTCAGAAATGGGGGAGGGAGTACGTGAGAGAAGGAAGAAATGAGGAGGAGAAAGGTAAAATTTTGCTTTTATACTTTTATCTCTCTTTTTACTTTATAGTTTTGTCTTTTAGTGAGTGAGAGAGTTAGGAGAGGGGAAGACCTGAACAAAAACGTGGCACACACATAGAAGAAGGGAGCCAGCTTTTTACTTACAAATGGGGAGGAGTATTTTGGTTTTATTACACTTAACACCCCATAAGTTCTCGTTTTTGCACTAATTACTAACCGGAACTCGTTTTCTGGAATTTTCTCGTTTAATTGGTTTTAATGGTTCCAGGCCTTCACTAATGTTTAATTATAGACATTTGATTGACTATAATTATTACGGGTCTATTTAACCCGCTTAAAGTCACGTTTTCCCGGTTTCCTTAAAAAACGCGCTTTAAGGTTCATTTGTGTTTTGAATCCGTTTTATGGATCCTTTTTCTACAGGAATTGTTCCCACATGTTCATTTAGGCATAATTAAGCTTTTAAAATCTTCATTAGCCTAATTAATTACCGTTTTAGGCCCTTAAATCAACACAATCCACAAATTCTCTCTTCTAGCTACTAACACACTTTATACTCAAATTTGGGTTCATTCTTTTAGTTTTCCCATCCCAAGTTCTAAAGCAATTAAGTTAATTATTAAGGTAAGCTTTTTACCTTAATCTTCCAAGCTTGTTTTTCTCTTCTCCTCTTCTCTTTTCCTCTTCCCATTTTCGGTTGAGTGGGGCAATGTAATTGCCAATGCTCCAGCCCAACATTAAATAAGGGAATGAGATTAAGTAAAGCACTTAACTCATTAATTAACTCAAGACTACAAGGAAATGCTTAAAACACTAAAATTGGGCATTACCTTGGAAACCCTAGATTTTGTTTTTGATCAAAAATCAAGGGAAGGCTTCCAACCACCATTGGAGGTTTGAATGGATGATCCACAAAGAAAGAAACAAGGTATCAAAAGGGGTAAAAATCGGTCAAGGTAAGAGAATGAAGAAGATGAGTTCTTCTTTGAATAATTCTTATCTTAAATGAAAGAGGGGAATTCAAGCTTCAAGAAACTCCAATTTCCTCTTCAAATGGGCTATACCCATGAAATTCAACTTCAAGGTTTTGGGATTTTTAAAAGAGAGAAAGATAGATCTTGGTGAGAGGAAGAAGAATATGTAATTTATTTTTCATTTGGAGCACTAATATGGCTTGGGCATGAAGAGAAAGAAGGAGAAGCCATTGAAGAGCTTCAAAATTGTACCAGTAGAAGGGAGGAGAAGATAGCTGGCTGGAAGAGGAGAGGTACGCTTAGAGGGGAAAATGAGAGTGAGAGGGGAGAGAGAGGCAAAAAAGCAACGTATGTACTTTTTCCACTTATTTGTTTTTTGTTCCTTTTTCTTTCCCTAGCTAGTTTTAACTAGTAGAGGGTGTTAAATACCCCCCTACAAAACCGGCCCCTACATATATTAGGAAGGGGCATTTTCGTCTTTTGCAAGCTCGTTAATTTACCCGGTTTTAGCACTATTAACTAACGGGCCCGTTTTCTGGATTTCTCTCGCTCTCTTTAATTTTAATGGTTCTTAAGCTTCCATTGATGTTTAATTATAGTTATTTGATTGACTATATTTTTACGGGTCCATTTGACCACTCAAAGTCACGTTTTTCGGGTTTTCTCGAAAAAACATGCTCTAAGGCTTCATTAGCGTTTTTAATCCATTTTATGGATCCGTTTTCTTCGGGAATTGTTCCCACATATTAATTAGGCATACTAAGCCTTAGGAATCTCTAGACTCTAACCGAGGTCGTATTCCTCCTATGGTCAACGTAACGCACAATTTTTACGTTTTGATGCTTTTTACGTGTTTTCTCTTTTCTTTAGGATTTATTTTCTTCACTAATAAACTCTCTAGGCACTATTAGGCCTTCAAATACCATATAGCATAATTTAATCCATAATTAAAGTTCGGGGTATTCAATCTACCCCCTTAAAGAACTTTCCCTCAAAGTTGGTCAAATTCAAAGTTGGTGAATTACTATCTTTGTTCAATTGACACTCAATAGGTTCTCACGCTGACCCTTAGGTCAGTTAGCGGGTGTGTGGAAGGCACCCTGCCCGGGCCTGAAGGGGACTGGCAAGCCCTGTGAGCATGCATGTTTCCCAGGATGTCTTGGTATTGACTCCAAGAGGTATGAGCACTTTGTGATCAATGCCGCCTTAGGTTGTGAGTGCTAGTGTGACCGCTGGCACGAGGCAACCAAGGGTCGTCCTGATTGTATGACTCCTGCCACGAAAGGTGCAAGGGACATTGCACATCAGAGTCGTCTAACGGTTCGGCAAGTGTTGAGTCCTGAATAGGGCGGAGACAGGTGCGATGTGGTCCGCGTTAGCACACCTTACTGACTCGTACTGGTTGGGGGTCTTTGGCTGTTAGGCTGTTGGAGGTCTGACGGTGCCGAGGACGATTGCGGCCGTTAAGGGACAACACCTGTACTCGGGCTGCAGTGGGAGGGATGGAGTTGACCCCAGTCTGAGCTGCGGCCCGGCATTCGACGAGGCATTTGGGCCACGGGAATGTGAATCAGTGAAGGGACTTGTCGTGGGAGGTTTAAGTCCACTCTTGACCCTTGCTATCTGTCAAACAAAGGTATTCACATACCATACAACCTAAGCACATCGCAATGCAAGCACAATTCTCACTACATTGCAAGTAATACCATTCAACTTCAAACACAACCAATTCCACAATTACACCCAATACTCTACAACCAGCACCCTAGTTGTTACACTTTGCTCACCAAATGTAATACAAACTTACATACAACGCAATGCTGTCCCAAGCAATGCAAAGTACTCTTTCGCATTCTCCCCATGTGATCAGCCCGTAGGCTACTAAGCATGACAATCCTTGAGTCCCATGACGACTAGTACACACTATGATCCCACAGGCACTCAAGTCACCTAGACACGGGGCTCTCCAGGTCCCACAGCCCTTGGAATATCAACACCATACATTACCACCGTTCTTCCCGGTCATCATACAAAGGACCGCGGCCCTCGGTTAGGTGGTAGAGGTTTCAAACAAATCCTCATTCTCAGGTTGAAGGTGAAATACCCCGTAATTAAAAACGGTGATTAATTAGGCTAATTATATTTTTAAAAGCTTAATTACACTTAAATAAATGAGGGAACAAATCCCGAAGAAAACGGACCCTTAAAATGGGTTAAAAGCACAAACGAACCTTAAAGCGCGTTTTTCGAGGAAACCGGGAAAACGCGACTTTAAGCGGGTCAATGACTCGTAACAATTTTGGTCAACTAAATAGTCACTAATAAATATTAGTGGGCTTTAGAACCAATAAAATTAATTAAACGAGAAAATTCCGGAAAACGGGTACCGGTTAGTAAAAACTGTAACAACCGAAAGTTGTGGGGTAAGAATGCAAATAAACAAACTTAGTGTGTCCACTTTGCAAATAAAAAGCAAAAATCTGTAGAGGGGCATGTGTGTAGCCGATGGACTCCTCTCCCCCACTCTCTTTATTTCTCTCTTATTAGCTAAAAGACAAGGAAATAAAGAAAGAAAAAGGAAGACTCTCTTCCTCCTCCTCTCTCTCTTCTCTCACGGCTCCCCCTCCCTCTCCTTCTCTATTCTCTTCTTCCTCCTGCGACATTCATGGAGAATTGAAGAAGCTCACACAAAACCCACCTTCTCTCCTCTTGTTAACCCACTAATCTTGCTCCAAAAATTACAAAATTAGTACCATTGGAATCCCCTTGCAAAGGAGAACATTTCCCTCCTTTCAAAAATCCAAAGCTCAACTTTCTTTTTATGGGTATCCTCCATTTGAAGATTCAAGTCCACCATTAGAAGCACCTTCACCTCCTTGTTCTTTGAGGTAAAAAGAATTTCGAAAATCCTTCATTTCTAGCTCTCATTGGCATTATAAGGATTTTCAGTTTTTGAACTCTTGGCCTCTTTGTTCCAGCCGATTTTGGCTCTCTTGTTGGGCTAGGAACCTGTTCTCTTGCTAGTCAAGAACTCCATTCCATTGAAGGTAATACTCATCTCTAAACCCTAAAACATTTAAATTCTAGGGTTAGTGCAAAAATGAATGTTAAATGGTAGTGTGTATTGGTATGGTGGTTGTAGTATTGTGCATTGTGTGAGGAAGAACAAAGAAGAAGGAAAGAAGGAAGAAGAAGGCAAGAAAGAAAAGAAAAACTAGAAACACAAGGTAATTACCTTTACCTTGAGCTTGTTTTGTATGTAGTAGTGTAACAGTTTTGGAGTAGTAAAATGAGTAACGAATTGAGGAATGAGTAGTAAGCATATTGTAGTATGATGAGTAATGATTGTAACAGTTTTGAAGTTTTTAAATGAGTTTTAAAAGCTTGGGAAAACATGGGTATTGATTGAGTATGTGCAGGAATTTTATTGTGTTGTAGTGATGTTGAGATGTGGATATGATGTATTGTATAAACAGGTGAGAATGGGAAATTGTGAGCTGAAATGGTGTGAGCAAGTAAGAATTATAGGGGAGACTATGTCGAATTTTATCTAGGAATTTGAGGACTTAGATACATTTGGAACAGATTTTGGAAAGTTAAAATGAGTGGTTTGTAGCTTGTAAAGATTTGGATATGAGGTTGTAAATGGGATGGAATTAGGTGTGAGTAATGTATTTTGGATGCTAGGAGTAGCATTAGTTGAGGAAGTAATGGAGGTTAGAAGTTGAGTGAAAAATCTGTAGCATGATGGAGGAAACAAAAATCTGTAGCATAGTGAAATGGAAGCTAGTGTGAGTGTTGAGAAGAAGTGAGGAAAATGTGTAAGTGAATGTAGAATTGGGTAGTAGTTGTGGGTGAACTAAGGTGATTTAGAGTGTTTAATTAGTGCTAAATCATGTGGGGAAGTATTGGTAAAGATTGGGGAAACAATGGGTAAAGAAAACACCCAAAACAGATTTTAAAAAAAACTGAAGTACTGGGCCGGACCGACCTTAGGACCGAACTTGCAAGGTCGGTCGAGCCCAGATTTACAAGACGGGAAACCTTCTGGAATCGACCGACCTTGCGACCGGACTTGCAAGTTCGGTCGGACCAGAAATTTCTCCCGTCAGAAACCTTCTGGAATGGACCGAACTTGCGACCGGACTTGCAAGTTCGGTCGGCCAGAAAAATTCCCGTAATGCAAGCTACTGGAATGGACCGACCTTGCGACCGGACTTGCAAGGTCGGTCGGGCTAAAATTTTCACATACGAAACTTACTGGAATGGACCGACCTTGGGACCGGACTTGCAAGGTCGGTCGGCCCTGGAATTTTACACGATGTAGCCTACTGACTTGGACCGAACTTGCGACCGGACTTGCAAGTTCGGTCGAGTCAAAAAAAAATGTTTTATTATATGATTATAGTATCATATGTATATATTATGCCTATACAATATGCATATATATGTAGTAATACACCATTAATGAAGTAATAATGGTAAGAAAGTAAGTAATGAGTAAGGAAAAAGTTAAGAAGTAGTAAAGAAAAGAATGGTTTTAACCAAGTAAGAAGTAATAAGTAGTATATATTGAAATATCAATGAAGGAGTAAGTAGATCAATAATATCATTGATCATACTACTTCATGTATGTATAGGAATCAAATAGTTGATCCTCGAAGGAACCGGTAGTACGTATACGACGGTGAACGGTATGATTTCTTCATGCCCTGTATCCTAACTTGGTTACCCCGATTTGTGTGCTTATGTGATCACCAATAAGATAAATGCACGAATCGGACTTATATTGCACTTAACTGTGTTTGAACTATTTTGTTCTTGTTGTATCTTCTTGAACAATTAGTTTGTATAATTCATGAAATGAATGAATGGAATGAGAGTATGTGTAAGTATGTGTACTTGTGTTTGTATGTATGTATGGAAATGAAGTATGACTTCTACTAATTCCTAACATCTAACTCCTAACTGAGTAATGAGTAAAATGGAATGAGTAGAAGCCGATATAGTTTCGGCCACGCGTGAGGATAAGGAAACACAAGAGGTTGGATCCGAATCCTGGCTATAATCTTTTCCATGGACCAATCCCCTTGAATGGGTAGCATCCTGGATTAGTGGGCCACCCTAAAGCCCGGTGGTGGGATGTAGTAATCCCTGCCCGGAGGTCATACCGACTTAACTGGAAGTAAAGTATGTAAGAAGTAAGTATTGTATTGTATTGGTCTTGACTATTGTAAGTCATTGACCCGGAGTAAAAGAGTATTGAACACCCGATTAACCCGGGTGTGTAATGAGGCTAACAAGACCTTTGTATGTATTGGAGAATTGTATCTCCGTAATGCGGTGAGTATGGTAAGTATGACGGTTGACTTGAATTGTCTTCCTTGTATGTATTGTATGTATGTATGCTTGTGAAATGAATGTATTGATTGTATTGTATAAAGCATGTATGTATGTATGAATGAAACGAACCGCATGTACTCGACCAATTAGTTGGCGTACCCTCGCTAGCACGCGGGGTATGCGGTTATCATATGCAGCGTAAGCTGACCCCCTAGGGGGAATGTTTTTACTCCACAGGTACCCGCGAGGCGTGACGGTAGGGTAAGGACGGATGTGATTCTTTTGATGTAGTTGTAGATTGGATGGTGTACCGAGTTGTACACGGCTAGGCCATTTTGAGTAGCCGGTGTACCATGTGGTACACCTTTTTGGATATTGAATTCTTATTGGATAGTAAGGAGAGGATGTATAAACTCTTCATTTTTGGGAAGTAGTATTGGAATGTAATTCGTATACTTGGATACTCGGTAATCAAATGTAAGTAAGTATTTGGTATTGTAAAGATATGTATTGGTTTATTCTAATCATCAGACCGAACGGTAAGTAGTAGTAGCCTTGTTAACCTTGGAGGTTAACGGCGTTGTATCACCCCCGGGAGTAAGTAAGTATTCCGCTGCGAGTAAGGTAAGTTATGGGAATGATTAGAGGATAATGGAAGGATTAGCGGTTGGGGTGTTACAAAAAGTGGTATCAGAGCGAAGTCTCGCTCTGATGATTAGAATCTAAGAGTAGTGATTACCGAGTTAGGATTTCAACCGTCTTAAGACGGATATTAGAAACCTAACTAGGAACTACCGTTGTTAACAACGGATACCCTTAACGTCTGCAAGACGATACCATTGTTTGAATGAAGACCATGAGGTCATAGTATCACGACATCTAATGTAATCCACACTTGTTCAGATGTCAGGACGAGGTCCAGGTCGTCCCAGAGGAGGGGCAACGAAGGACCAAGCGCGCAGACGATAGCTGAAATCGTCGCCGCCACGGTAGCACAGATGCTACCGGATGTAATCACCTGTACACACAACAAAACCAACAGCAGCAACAACAGCAAGCCCGACCCACCTCATCCCCGTGAGACCAATTGGGTAAAAGTGTCGCCGACCTTCGACCTCCATGCTTTAGAGGCGAGAGCGACCCCGCCAAGCTCGAGGCCTATCCTCTCCGAGATGGAGACGGCCTTCGAGACACTTGAGACTCCCGCTGGAGTTCGAGTGAGGATAGCTGCGTACTACCTCAAAGACGCGGCTATGGACTGGTGGAAGCTCATTAAGGCCGAGCACATAGCTGATCCCGCATTCGGATGGGAAGCATTCACCTCTCTCCTCCGATCTAAGTATACCCCGAGCATGTCAAGACCAAGAAAAGGCTTGAGCTCGATGCACTAAAATGACCGAGAAGATGACGGTTGATGAATATTACCGCACCTTCACCTCTCTTCTCAGACTTCTACCCGACCTTGGGTATACCGGCCAAGTCTTGGTCGACCGCTTCTACGGCGGATTGAGCCATCGACTCCGGTATGGCATGGGCTTCACACGGTTTACCTCCCTTCAGGTAAACATTTGAACCCTTAAAAGCCATGAGTAATGTGAATTAGTATTCCCGTATGTAAGTGTAACCTAATGCCTAAGTAATTCAGGAGTGTTACCATGCTGCTCTCGAGTGAGATCACATGCCAGCTGAGATGAGAGCAAGCGCTGAAGCGCAAGGCAGCCAAAAACCCTCCGATGACCAAAACCAATCCAAACCTTGGAAGAAAGGAAGGGGAAGCATTCCCATCAGAAGAACACTTCCGGAGACGGCGGTGCCCATGCTGAGAAGGGCAAGGCAGCTGAACCGCTGCAGATTGCCTACACCGCACCAGTGGCAGCGAAGCCACTGAGGTCTCAGCCCTACAGGGGTAAGAAACCGAAACCGAATTAGTACACTTGTGAATTAGTATGTATGTGGAGTATTGTAAGTATACCGAACCTTGCTAACTTGGAAGCTATAGGTTCTGGATTTGGCCAAGGAAAGAACCAATCTGATGGCCGCAGCTACATCTGCCGTAACTGCAACAAGGATCATCCCGGCACAGATTGCCAAGGAAGGGAGATCCGCTGCTTCACTTGTCAGAAACCGGGCCACCGTGCCAATGCATGCCCAGAAAACTCTAAGCCCAAGGGCAACTACCAGGGCTACAAGCAGCGTGAAGGCAAGGAGGTTGCATCTGGCGATGCTCATGCCCAGCATGCCTCACAGGGACAGGGATCCCGAGGTCCGCAGAAGGGCGCACCGCAGAGGCAGCCGGCCTTACACATCATTGACCGTGATGGGACCGGGACTAAGTCCGGCCCAGGTAATCACTGTAACCTTTAATCCTTGAAGAGCATGACTAAGTATTAAAGTAATTGTATGAATGGAGTATGAATGCGTAAGTACTTGAAGTATGAAATTGATGAGTAAGTAACATGGAAGTATGTATTGAGTATGAATTGAATTAGTAAGCCTAGAACTCACTCTAGATGAAATTTACCACCTTAGGGAAATTCCTTATCTGTTACCCAATACCTTCGAACTCACCTCATGAAGAGACCGACATCGCCACTCACCACTTCAACAACAACAGTGTCAGGTCATCCGCCCAGGTATGATCTTATTAAAAGGATACCTGACACCCGAAGCACAAGTTTCAATCATCCGACGATGCAACGAGTTAGGAATGGGTCCAGGAGGATTTTATACACCCGAATTCCTCGGTGGAGCTACAATGAAGCTGAAAATGATGTGCTTGGGAAAGGATTGGAACCCTTATACCAAGACATACCAAACAACGCGAGCAGGAGACGGAGCAACACCTCCAGCAATACCCCCAGAATTCCAAATGCTTGTCACACAAGCTGTAGAAATTGCACAACAATGTGAAGATGAACCAATCCCTGCACTTGAAGCAGACCTCTGTATTGTCAACTTCTATGAGAAAGAAGGACGACTTGGCTACACCAAGACAAGGACGAGACAGCGGAATCTCTTGAACTAGGAGTGCCCGTAGTGTCTTGGTCCATTGGTGATGACGCCGTATTTTGTATAGCGAGCAGAAGCGTGTGGACCTCGCAGAGAAATTGGTATTGAGATCAGGAGATGTTCTAATCATGGGTGGAAAATCAAGGTTGCTGTATCACGGGATCCAGAAGATCAAGTTGAATACGGCACCACCGGCAATAATCAATGCCACACACATGAAACCAGGACGCCTGAACCTTACCTTTAGAAAGTATTAATCTTGTAGTAGCATGTAATCCAGTAGTAACGTGTATTAGAGACACAGTATGTATGATGGTTGGTTATTCAATAAAAGCAGTGTTGGTTATTAAATTCCACTTGCGTTCCACCATCTTTACTTATAATCTCATGAATCAATAGGTTGTGGACTCGGTACCGAAGGTAACCTGAGCATCCTCACCGAAGAACAAGCCGGCAGAGCGGCACCATTCTAACGGGAACATTCCCAGTAAACGGCATCGAAGCCTCAGTATTATTCGACTCCGGCGCCTCTCACACCTTTGTATCGCCATCATTCGCTACAAGGTTGGGGCTAGACGCAGATGAGCTACCAAATTTCTTGGTTACTCTCCCGTCGAAGGAGCGGGTAAAGTGTACTAAGTATTACCACACCCACACATTCAAATCAAAGGTGAAGTTTCCCATTTCCTTCATTGAATTCAACGGATTGGGATTCGACTTAATAATTGGAATGAACTGGTTGGAGCGGCACAAGGGGAGAATCCTATGCGCCGAGCACCGATTGCTGCTCAAGAGTCCATCTGGGGTCACTGTTTCATACCGCCAGAGACCAGAGAGCCTTCAACTACAGTCATCTCCGCTATGGCAATGTATCGGGAGCTCAGAAAGGACATGAAGTGTATTTATGCCGTGCAAGACTGGAGAGAGATCCAGAGTTCAGTGATGATGTGCAGTAGTCTCAGAATTCCCTGATGTATTTCCGAAAGAGCTACCTGGTATGCCACCACAGAGAGCAGTAGAGTTTGAAATCGACCTTACCGGGTACTGGTCCCATTGCTAGGGCACCATACCGTATGGCACCAGCAGAAATGGCAGAACTCAAAGAGCAACTACATGATCTACTCGACAAAGGGTTTATACGCCCGAGCGTATCACCCTGGGGAGCACCGGTCCTCTTCGTGAAGAAGAAGGACGGTAGTCTCCGCCTCTGCATCGACTACCGCGAATTGAATGCGGTCACTGTAAAGAACAAATCCATTGCCACGCATCGACGACCTGTTCGATCAGTTGAAGGGAGCATCCGTCTTTTCTAAGATTGATCTCCGATCCGGATATCACCAAATTGCTATCAAAGAGCAAGATTGAGAAAACAGCATTCCGAACAAGATATGACCACTATGAATTCACCGTGATGCCATTCGGTTTGTCTAACACACCAGCCAAATTCATGGACCTAATGAATCGGTTATTCAGTGATCAGCTGGACATTTCAGTAGTAGTATTCATTGACGACATCCTCGTGTATTCGAAGTCACCAGAAGAACATGAAAACCATTTGAGAAGAGTACTTGAGACACTGCGCGAGAACCAGCTGTATGCGAAGTTCTCCAAATGCGAGTTTTGGCTTGATCAGGTATCATTCCTCGGTCATGTCATCTCGAGCGCGGGCATTTCAGTAGATCCATCCAAAATCGAAGCAGTGCGATCATGGCCTAGACCTAAGACTGTTACCGACATCCGGAGCTTTCTTGGTTTAGCCGGTTATTACCGGAGGTTTGTAAAGGACTTCTCAAAAGTCGCTAAGCCCATGACGTCATTGATGAAGAAAGATGCACCGTTTGTATGGACAAGCGAGTGCGAGGTATCCTTCCAGAAACTAAAAGACTCATTGACCTCAGCGCCAATTCTCACACTTCCAGAGGGCACAGAGGGATTTGAGGTGTATTGTGATGCATCGGGCAAGGGAATGGGATGCGTACTCATGCAGCATGGCAAGGTAGTAGCCTATGCCTCCCGCCAGCTGAAAAAGCATGAGGAGAATTACCCGACACATGATCTAGAGTTAGGAGCCATTGTCTTCGCCTTGAAGATATGGCGACACTATCTCTATGGGGTAAGCATCACCATCTACTCTGACCACAAAAGTTTGCAGTATGTATTTACCCAGAAGGAACTGAATCTAAGACAGAGGAGGTGGATGGAGTTTCTATCAGATTACGACATCAACCTCCAGTATAAAGAAGGGAAGGCAAACGTTGTAGCCGACGCCCTGAGTCGTCGAGCACACTCGCTCCATTCGCTACTCGCTTCTTCTAGCTTGGTTGACGAGGTGCGAGACGCTCAGTTGAGCGACCCTTACTTCACAGAGATCAGACAGAAAATCACAGAGGGTACCTTCGAGAACCGAAAGTACGACTTCAAATTGCATGAAGATGGTCTGATCCGTTGAATGGCAGATTATGCGTCCCCCGAAGCAATGCTGAGCTAAGGGATCGCATTCTGCGAGAGTCACATTGTTCGACATTGCATGTCCATCCGGGAGCCTCTAAAATGTACAAAGACATGAAGAGGTACTTCTGGTGGTCAGGAATGAAATCGACGTGACTGAGTATGTTCTGAGGTGTCTCACATGCCAGAAGGTGAAGTTCGAGCACCGAAGACCGGGAGGAATGGTGCAATCCATGCCCATTCCGGAGTGGAAATTCCACGATATCTCTATGGATTTTGTTGTTGGACTCCCACCTGCTAGGGGAGGACTCAACATGATCTGGGTAGTAGTCGATCGTCACCAAGGTTGCCCGATTCATACCGATGAAGGACACCTGGAAGGTGGCGAAGCTCGCGGAGCTATTCGACAAGGAGATCATTCGACACCACGGAGTCCCGAAAACCATTGTATCTGACCGCGACACCAGATTTCTTTCGAGATACTGGAGAGCACACGGGAAGCGCTTGGTACTGAGTTGAAGCTTAGCACCGCCTTCCATCCCACAGACCGACGGTCAGACAGAAAGGACCATCCAAACACTAGAGGATATGCTAAGGGCATGTGCCTTAGACTTCCAGGGGAGCTGGATTGAGAAGCTTCATCTTATCGAGTTTTCGTATAACAATAGCTACCATGCTTCGATTAAGATGTCGCCGTTCCAAGCTTTGTATGGTAGACCTTGCCGTACCCCGTTGTGTTGGGATGAGTCAAGCGAAGCGGTCATCATAGGACCGGAGTATTTGGAACAAGTACAAGCTGAGGTACAACAAATCCGAGCAAATATGAAAGCAGCCCAAGATAGACAGAAATCCTATGCGGATGTGCGACGACGCGACCTTGAGTTCGCCGTGGGCGACCAAGTGTTCTTCGTGTCTCACCTATGAAGGGTGTCTTTCGATTTGGCCAAAAGGGCAAGCTGAGCCCGAAATTTGTAGGCCCGTATACCATTACCGAGAGGATTGGAGCCGTAGCTTATAGGCTAGCATTGCCTGAAGAATTGGGGCGTGTTCATGATGTCTTTCATGTATCACAACTCAAGAAATACATAGCCGATCCCTCTCATGTATTAGAACCCGAACATTATCCCTAGAGCCGACGATGAGATATGTCGAGACTCCATTGCGAATCCTTGATACAAGACAAGAGACACTCGCCATAAATCTGTACGAATGGTGAAGGTCTTGTGGTCTAACCACGATGTCGAGGAAGCGACTTGGGAATTAGAGGACGCCATGAAGGCGAAGTACCCGAATCTATTTGTAGACTAGATGTCTAGTATCCGTATAGCACGGAGGGTACGGGGCGTACCCCTTTTAAGGGGGGAGCCTTTTGCTTTTGCATTGCTTCGGGTTAGCATTGCGTAGTATGTATGTATTGTAATTGTATTTTGGTTGGCACATGTAGTGCTAATTGTATTGTATTGGCACAAAGTAGTGCTAGTAGTATTCAGTATGTAGTACATGAGTATGGTATGTGTATGGTATGTATGTAATGAGTAATGCATTTGTGTTGTACGGTATATGACACGAATGACATTGTGAAGTGTATTGTGAATGTATTGTGGAATGTGCGAATTGAATGAGTAGTTGTGTATGGAAATTGAACTGAGTATGATGTATGGTATCTGAATTGTGTATGCTGGTAGGTAAGAATTGTGAACACCTTGTAAGGTGGTAGTAGAATGTATTGTGGCAATTGGCTTGCCAAATAGAAATGGTAAACCGTAACCTTGAGCAACTTTGAGGGCAAAGTTTCTTAAGGGGGTAGATTGAAATACCCCGTAATTAAAAAGTGATTAATTAGGCTAATTATATTTTTAAAGCTTAATTACACTTAAATAAATAATGAGGAACAAATCCCGAAGAAAACGGACCTTTAAAATGGGTTAAAAGCATAAACGAACCTTAAAGCGCGTTTTTCGAGGAAACCGGGAAAACGTGACTTTAAGCGGGTCAAATAGACTCGTAACAATTTTGGTCAACTAAATAGTCACTAATAAATATTAGTGGCTTTAGAACCAATAAAATTAATTAAACGAGAAAATTCCGGAAAACGGGTACCGGTTAGTAAAACTGTAACAACCGGGAAGTTGTGGGGTAGAATGCAAATAAACAAACTTAGTGTGTCCACTTTGCAAATAAAAAGCAAAAATCTGTAGAGGGGTGTGTGTAGCCGATGGACTCCTCTCCCCCACTCTCTTTATTTCTCTCTTATTACTAAAACAAGAAATAAAAGAAGAAAAGACTCTCTCTCCTCACTCCTCTCTCTCTCACGGCTCCCCCTCCCTCTCTCTCTATCTCTCTTCTTCCTCCTGCGACATCATGGAGAATTGAAGAAGCTCACACAAAACCCACCTTCTCTCCTCTTTTAACCCACTAATCTTGCTCCAAAAATTACAAAATTAGTACCATTGGAATCCCCTTGCAAAGGAGAACATTTCCTCCTTTCAAAAATCCAAAAGCTCAACTTTCGTTTTTATGGGTATTCTCCATTTGAAGATTCAAGTCCACCATTAGAAGCACCTTCACCTCCTTGTTCTTGAGGTAAAAAGAATTTCGAAAATCCTTCATTTCTAGCTCTCATTGGCATTATAAGGATTTCAGTTTTTGAACTCTTGGCCCTTTGTTCCAGCCGATTTTGGCTCTCTTGTTGGGCTAGGAATTGTTCTCTTGCTAGTCAAGAACTCCATTCATCCATTGAAAGGTAATACTCATCTCTAAACCCTAAAACATTTAAATTCTAGGGTTAGTGCAAAAATGAATGTTAAATGGTAGTGTGTATTGGTATGGTGGTTGTAGTATTGTGCATTGTGTGAGGAAGAACAAAGAAGAAGGAAAGAAGGAAGAAGAAGGCAAGAAAGAAAAGAAAACTAGAAACACAAGGTAATTACCTTTACCTTGAGCTTGTTTTGTATGTAGTAGTGTAACAGTTTTAGAGTAGTAAGATGAGTAACGAATTGAGGAATGAGCAGTAAGCATATTGTAGTATGATGAGTAATGAGATTGTAACAGTTTTGAAGTTTTTAAATGAGTTTTAAAAGCTTGGGAAAACATTGGGTATTGATTGAGTATGTGCAGGAATTTTATTGTTGTGTATGATGTTGAGATGTGGATATGATGTATTGTAAACAGGTGGAGAATGGGAAATTGTGAGCTGAAATGGTGTGGAGCAAGTAAGAATTATAGGGGAGACTATGTCAATTTTATCTAGGAATTTGAGGACTTAGATACATTTGGAACAGATTTTGGAAAGTTAAAATGAGTGTTTAGTAGCTTGTAACAGATTTGGATATGAGGTTGTAAATGGGATGGAATTAGGTGTGAGTAATGTATTTTGGATGCTAGGAGTAGCATTAGTTGAGGAAGTAATGGAGGTTAGAAGTTGAGTGAAAAATCTGTAGCATGATGGAGGAAACAAAATCTGTAGCATAGTGAAATGGAAGCTAGTGTAGTGTTGAAAAGTGAGGAAAATGTGTAAGTGAATGTAAGAATTGGTAGTAGTTGGTGGGTGAACTAAGGTGATTTAGAGTGTTAATTAGTGCTAAATCATGTGGGGAAATATTGGTAAAGATTGGGGAAACAATGGGTAAAGAAAACACCCAAAAACAGATTTTAAAACTGAAGTACTGGGCCGGACCGACCTTAGGACCGAACTTGCAAGGTCGGTCGAGCCCAGATTTACAAGACGGGAAACCTTCGGAATCGACCGACCTTGCGACCGGACTTGCAAGTTCGGTCGGACCAGAAATTTCTCCCGTCAGAAACCTTCTGGAATGGACCGAACTTGCGACCGGACTTGCAAGTTCGGTCGGCCAGAAAAATTCCCGTAATGCAAGCTACTGGAATGGACCGACCTTGCGACCGGACTTGCAAGGTCGGTCGGGCCAAAATTTCACATACGAAACTTACTGGAATGGACCGACCTTGGGACCGGACTTGCAAGGTCGGTCGGCCCTGGAATTTTCACACGATGTAGCTACTGACTTGGACCGAACTTGCGACCGGACTTGCAAGTTCGGTCGAGTCAAAACAAAAAAAAATGTTTTATTATATGACTATAGTTATCATATGTATATATGTATGCCTATACAAATATAAGCATATATATGTAGTAATACACCATTAATGAAGTAATAATGGTAAGAAAGTAAGTGAATGAGTAAGGAAACAAGTTTAAGAAGTAGTAAAGAAAAGAATGGTTTTATAACCAAGTAAGAAGTAATAAGTAGTAAGTATAATTGAAAATATCAATGAAGGAGTAAGTAGATCAATAATAGATCATTGATCATACTACTTCATGTATGTATAGGAATCAAATAGTTGATCCTCGAAGGAACCCGGTAGTACGTATACGTCGGTGAACGGTATGATTTCTTCATGCCCTGTATCCTAACTTGGTTACCCCGATTTGTGTGCTTATGTGATCACCAATAAGATAAATGCACGAATCGGACTTATATTGCACTTAACTGTGTTTGGACTATTTTGTTCTTGTTGTATTTCTTGAACAATTAGTTTGTATAATTCATGAAATGAATGAATGGAATTGAGTATGTGTAAGTATTGTGTACTTTGTATTGTATGTATGTATGGAAATGAAGTACTGACTTCTACTAATTCCTAACATTAACTCCTAACTTGAGTAATGAGTAAAATGGAATGAGTAGAAGTCCGATATAGTTTCGGCCACGCGTGAGGATAAGGAAACACAAGAGGTTGGATCCGAATCCTGGCTATAATCTTTTCCATGGACCAATCCCCTTGAATGGGTAGCATCCTGGATTAGTGGGCCACCCTAAAGCCCGGTGGTGGGATGTAGTAATCCCTGCCCGGAGGTCATACCGACTTAACTGGAAGTAAGTATGTAAGAAGTAAGTATTGTATTGTATTGGTCTTGACTATTGTAAGTCATTGACCCGGAGTAAAAGAGTATTGAACACCCGATTAACCCGGGTGTGTAATGAGGCTAACAAGACCTTTGTATGTATTGGAGAATTGTATCTCCGTAATGCGGTGAGTATGGTAAGTATGGACGGTTGACTTGAATTGTCTTCCTTGTATGTATGCATGTGTGTATGCTTGTGAAATGAATGTATTGAATTGTATTGTATAAAGCATGTATGTATGTATGAATGAAACGAACCGCATGTACTCGACCAATAGTTGGCTACCCTCGCTAGCACGCGGGGTATGCGGTTATCATATGCAGCGTAAGCTGACCCCCTAGGGGGAATGTTTTTACTCCACAGGTACCCGCGAGGCGTGACGGTAGGGTAAGGACGGATGTGATCTTTTGATGTAGTTAGTAGCATTGGATGGTGTACCGAGTTGTACACGGCTAAGGCCATTTTTGAGTAGCCGGTGTACCATGTGGTACACCTTTTTGGATATTGAATTCTTATTGGATAGTAAGGAGAGGATGTATAAACTCTTCATTTTGGGAAGTAATATTGGAATGTAATTCGTATAGCTTGGATACTCGGTAATCAAATGTAAGTAAGTATTTGGTATTGTAAGGCATGTATTATGTATTGGGTTATTCTAATCGTCAGACCGAAACGGTAAGTAGTAGTAGCCTTGTTGACCTTGGAAGGTTAACGGCGTTGTATCACCCGCCGGGAGTAAGTAAGTATTCCGCTGCGAGCATGGTAGTTATGGGAATGATTAGAGGATAATGGAAGGATTAGCGGTTGGGGTGTTACAGAAGGAAAATCCTTTTTGGAACACAATCAACTCCAAATCCAATTTATACCCATTACATCTATTCTATGCATGATTACTTATGACCACTTGAAGGGAGCTTCAAGAATCATTCGACCCTGATGTGATCAGCATCAGTGTTGAACTATCTTTCCACCCCAATTTGTGTTCAGTTTCCCTTGATCTGATCAGGATAAAGTTCGACTTCCCGCATCAGTTTTAAACAATCAAATAATTCAATTATTTCCATTTTCTATCTTTTTTACTCTTCCTAGTCATACTCACAATTTCATACATCTCCAAAGGATGGAATTCAGTCCATCAATCATCCTCTATTTACTTCCAAACACTTTACCTGTGAATTCACTACTTATGGGACTCATTTCATAAATTATTCTCAATCATCTCATATGATTTATCTAGGGAATGCAGTACTTGTGGAGCTCCGTCCACCAATTATTCTCAATTTGTCTCAACAATCCCCTAGGGTACTCAATTTCCTCTAAGTTCGACATCGGTTTCATACTGACTCATGCATCATAATGTCATGTCTAACCTCAAATAGGCATATACTATAGGGATTCTCATTCCCCCAGGAGTTCCTCTACTCCTTTTTACTAATACTCTCACACCGGAGTTACAAGATAGGTGTATTTCTATCCATGGTATTCGCATCTTTTATGTACAATTACCACAATTATGCTATAAATGGATACCTATGTTTAAGTAACATAATACCAATCATCAAACCAATTCTCATTTGTGCTATGCACACTATAGTTTACATACTTAATACGTGAAACACACACTATGCGATTTTTGCTAACCCAAAAACCAACCTACCCGCGCACTTGCTATGGCAAGTGCAGCAAAAATGGGACTATTTGGAAAACTTTCAATGACCAACGTGTACTTACTAAAGTACCACCATCACGATTGAAGCAAAGGCAGGATCACCAATCCTAAGAACATGAAGAACAAGAAAGCCTTCGAAAGGCCTAACGGCCTGACCATCGTATTAACGAGTATACCAGTCAGCAAGAAGCTAGACTTGGTCAAGACCTCAGACATGGCATCACCATGAAATTTTTCTCCCAAACTCAAGATTTTCTTTCAAACACAACTTTTCTTTTAAACCCAAACCTTTCTTTTCAAACCTCAGATTTTAAAACCAAACTAGAGGAATCTTGGTAGGTTATCATAGAATGGTACAAGAGGAGTTGACAATAGAATACTTCACCACCCCTACCGCTAATCCGTTATTACCGTCTAACCATCTCATACTTCCATACATTCGCAGCGGATAACCCATACACACACAACGACGGGTGATACAATGCCGTTAGCCACCACATGACTAACAAGGCCTACTCCCATTACAGCATCGGTCTAATGGACCGGAATACCCGAGTTCAACACAATACAATTCACACTTCACTTCCAAACGAGTACATACAATTCTCCAATTAAAACCGTGCTTGACACTTACATTTCAATATACAGAGTTTACTAAGTTACAATCCAATTACAACATTCCTCACAACTTTATACAACTGTCTATGAGTTCAACCTCTCACTCGGTCTATCAAGATCTACCTAAGTTAATACTACTATCTACTCCGTATACAACACGGCACACCGGCATTCAGAGGGCTACAAGCCCGCATACAATTCAATACACCGCTCAATTAATCCCTAGCTAATCTGAGCATAACAGCCCGGTCTCACTCTCGACCATTTATCCTTGTCGGGTACCTGAAATATAAAAAGCGCCCCAAAGGGCTCAGCAAATTACTGGCATGAAATTCGCATACCCCGCGTGCTAACGGGGGTACGTCGACTACTTTGTCGCCTACATGGAGTTCATTTTATTTACAAGTATACATGCTATATGAACAATACTAAAATCATGCATATGAACACTCATACATAGAGCATCACACAAGCAATGGAATCAATACACATTTCAACCATTCAACTATTACCGAGGCCCCTGAGATTCACTTCTCAAGTTCTAGCCTCTTTACTTGTTAGTCAATTTCCCATCCGGGTTAACCGGATGTTCTTACTCCTGACCAATGACTTACACTAGCCATGATCATTCTCAACCAGTTCATACAATCTAGCCACCGGGTTATTTCTCTTACAACCCAACAATCCCCAACTTATCTCTTTAGACGGATAAGCTCTGCCAGTCTCACTCCAGTCAGGCACCACTATGTGGCACACGGCCTCGCAGGGCACCACTATATGGCACACAGCCCGGTAACAAGGGAGTTCGACCATATATTTAGAAACACACGCTCTGTTGTTTCCTCATCCTTGCACGCGTGACTCACAATCCCCCTAACCCACTCTCGGGTTAGTAATAATTCCTAGTCAGTGAGTTAGTCAACATTCAACTCACACATCGTTCACATGTGGGACACATGTTGGTTAAGTCAAGTCCCGAGTTAGATTGGTTCACAGACAACCATTAACTCATACCAAACATTCAACCAATCAAGTACTTCACTCACAATCATATCTTTCATTAATTATACAAACTTCAAGGTTCACTCATAATTCAACAAGGGATAATACATCTCAAGCACAAATAAGTGAAATAAATTAACCCGATTCGTGCATTTTATCTTGTTTAGGTGATAGCATACAAACACACAAATCGAGGTAACCTTGGTAGCATACAGGGCATGAGAAAATCATACCGTTCACCATAGCTCTCGGCTTGCCGACTCTGCTCTGGAGTCCAACCATTCCAATCCAATAACATCATGACGAGGGCGGTTAATACCTATATAATCTAACCCACTTCTTCTTATGTTTCCCGTTTACATTTACTAACTCCTTACATTTCACTTTCATTCACATAAGTTACTTACTTCTCATCACTTCTCAAGCTTGTTTATACCCCTGATGACCATTATATGTCCTTAATTAGGTCTTAACAATCTTAAATACCAATACCATTCAAATCCCCACCTTAGAATTGCTTAAAAACACTTTCTGGGAAGATTTTGGGGTGGTCCAGGTTTGTGTCCGGGGTTACAAACCCGGACCAAACCTTGAATAAACGTTCTGGACACTTTTTAGCCTGTTCTGGGTTTGTGTCCGGGGTTATGAACCCGGGCCAAGCTCTCGATTCATTTTCTGGCATGTTTTTGGGGTGGTCCGGGTATATGTACCGGTTTACAAACCTGGACCAGCCCTGTAATACTCCATTTTGCACTTGGCACTCTTGTGCATTTACCAACCTTTCTCTTGATGGTTTACCTTATTCTCAACCCAGTTGACCATTCCAAATCCTTCATAGGCAAATGCATTAACTATACCCAAGTCCAACTCTTATTTTCAAAGTCTAGCACACTAAGCCTTTTCTCTAGAATTCCAATGCACTACAACACTCCTTTGCAACAGATTTTTGTCCTAACCATTCCAAGCCTTTGACTACCATCCAAGGTTTATTACTCCAACCAAATCAATTCCAACACACACCTAGTTAACCCTAGGTCATTCTTCTCTCATTCATCACCTAAAACTCCTTCGGTTTCTACCGAAATTTCGCCATATCTCACCTATATTTCTAACATCTCCCAATACACAATTTCCCATCTAAATCAATTCAAAACTAACCACATCCATAGAGGATCCTACCAGCACACAATTTTCCAAATCAAAACTCACCAATCACAACATAATGCACAAATCTTAAATTGCATGGCACTTAGGCCCTTAATTCAACACAATCCACAAATTCTCTCTTCTAGATACCAACACACTTTAAACTCAAATTTGGGTTCATTTTTTTAGTTTTCCTATCCCAAGTTCCAAAGCAATTAAGTTAATTATTAAGGTAAGCTTTTTAACTTAATCTTCCAAGCTTGTTTTTCTCTTCTCTTCTTCTCTTTTCCTCTTCCCATTTTCGGTCAAGTGGGGCAATGTAATTGACAATGCTCCAGCCCAACATTAAATAAGGGAACGATATTAAGTAAAGCACTTAACTCATTAATTAACTCAACACTACAAGGAAATGCTTAAAACACTAAAATTGGGCATTACCTTGGAAACCCTAGATTTTTTTTTGATCAACAATCAAGGGAAGGCTTCCAACCACCATTGGAGGTTTGAATGGATGCTCCACAAAGAAAGAAACAATGTATTAATAGGGGTAAATATCATTCAAGGTAAGAGAATAAAGAAGATGAGTTCTTCTTTGAATAATTTTTACCTTAAATGAAAGAGGGGACTCCAAGCTTCAAGAAACTCCAATTTCCTCTTCAAATGGGCTATACCCATGAAATTCAACTTCAAGCTTTTAGGATTTTGAAAAGAGAGAAAGATAGAGCTTGATGAGAAGAAGAATGTTTAATTTATTTTTCATTTGGAGCACTAATATGGCTTGGGCATGAGGAGAAGAAGGAGAAGCCATTGAAGAGCTTCAAAATCGTAACAGTAGAAGGGAGGAGAAGATACCTGGCAGGAAGGAGGAGGGCACGGCTGAGAGGGGAGAAATGAGAGTGAGAGGAGAGAGAGAGCAAAAAGCAACATATGTACTTTTTCCACTTTATTTGTTTTTTGTTCCTTTTTCTTTTCCTAGCTAGTTATTAACTAATAGAGGGTGTTAAATACCCACCTACAAAACTGCCCCCTACATATATCAGGCAGAGAATTTTCGCCTTTTGAAGAAACGCTCGTTAATTACCCGGTTTTAGCACTATTCACTAACCGGCCGTTTTCTGGATTTTTATCGTTTCTTTAATTTTAATGGTTCTTAAGCTTCCATTGATGTTTAATTATAGGTATTTGATTGAATATAATTTTTACGGGTCCATTTGACCACTCAAAGTCACGTTTTCGGGTTTTCTCAAAAAACGTGCTCTAAGGCTTCATTATCGTTTTTAATCCATTTTATGGATCCGTTTTCTTTGGGAATTATTCTCACATATTAATTAGGAATAACTAAGCCTTAGGAATCCATCTAGGACCCTAAACGAGGTCGTATTCCTCCTATGGTCACGTAACGCACAATTTTTACGTTTAGTGCTTTTTACGCGTTTTCTCTTTTCTTTAGGATTTATTTTCTTCACTAATACTCTCTAGGCACTATTAGGCCTTTAAAATTCATATTAGAATAATTTAATCACCATTTTTATGTTCAAGGTATTTCACCCCCGAAGCTAGTGATGATACTAGTCAGTAGTGGACCATCGGGTACTGGCACTTCATTAAGCGTCCAGAAAGCGGGAATAACGGGCTCAATAGCAATAGCAGCTTCCTCATCAGTTGCTCTCATGATCAGGGTTGTCCTCGTCTACCCCCTCATCCACAGATGTCTCCTCAGCCTCTCCTCATCTATGTCCATGTCAACGGGTGGCTGCAACATCCGGAAGGGTCCGGGGGTCATGATAGCTACACCCACAGTAGTCTGTGCCTCCGTATACTCCACACGATGGTCATGATAGCTACCACCAATAGAAGTCTGTGCCTCCACATGCCCCACGTGGTGGCTACTCTGACCCTCTATATTGTAACTGGAGCTACGGAGCTCGGCCAGATCAGCAGACCAACCACCTGCAGAGGATGAAGCTTCAGGCATCTTTCTCCTAGGTATGTGTGCGACTGGGTCGGAATCGTGGAATGACTGGTGTTAGCAGAAATATGTGTTACTATACTTCTACCACGAGGCAGTGTACCTATCGTTTTGCGGGTATAATGATTAAGTGGGTTGTCGAACTCAGGGACCTCGTTCAATTAACTGACAAATTATTAATCTAATCGAGAAACTAAAATAAACTAAGAAAACGGGAAATTGTCACTTTTTCAGGTTTTCAATTAATTCAAGTCAAATAATGAACACAAAATAATAAAGTAACAAAACACAAAAATAAACAAAACAAATATCGGTTTAAAAAATCTAATGAATTAAAAACGCTCCCCGGGTTATTCCAGTCGTCTGTTCCGTCGAATTCAAGTAATATCAATTTTCACTACTTTATGCAATAAACTCTGGAATTATAAATAGCCCGTTGACTGGTCCTTGTACAACAAACCCTAACTAACTGAAATAACAAGCCGCAAACCATGCCCAAGTTAAATTCAAGTTAATTGCATTAAACACAATTCCTATTGGAGACAGATTAACCTATAGGCAAACCATGCTTCTAGTCGTTAATCCGGTTTAACTCCTACGTCTAGAACTTAATCTCAGCACCGCATTTTGATATAAGCTCTACAAAAATCACTTAGAAAATTGGCCAGAAAATCCATGCGCATTAAGAACAGGAATCAAACTATTGTAAAATTATAATAATAGTGAGAAATTTACATAACGTGAATTCTACGAAAAAGACTCGCTTACCTAACCCGGGAAGCTAAATAAAACCTACTCACTCATGATTTAACAAACAGAAACAACGATTAAAACTGAAATAAAATAACTTATAACGAAAAACGAACAAAAAAGAACAAGTTCCAAATTTCACTCGGTTTTACTAATGCCTTCGGTTGTTGATCGGTTCTGCTCGGTTTCTGTTCTCTTCCTCGTGAACTGCTGGTGCCGCATCTCCCTCCTCTGCTACGTGGTCAATGAGAATGAAATGATGATACACGTAGGTTTAGTGTGCGGTCGGTGGTGAGTGGACAAGGTGGGATTCGGCTGGGTGGAATCTGGTGGAGATGTGAAGGATGTATGGTTGTGATGGTGTGGTGATGGTTATCGGGTGATATAGGTAGTCGATGAAGGTTACGGGTGATGGTGGTTTCGGGTGGTGATGTGGAGCGAATAGAGGGAGATGTGATTCGGGAGTATGGCTGGATGATGGGATGGATGTTGGTGGATGATGGTGGTGAAAGCGATGGATGGGTATATGGTGGTGAGTGTGGACATGAACAACAGTCGAAGGGAGTATGGAGAGCAATACGGCTCTGGGTGAATGTAAAGGCTGGGATTCGATGGATGTGAATATGGCTCTGGATATATGAATGCGTGAATGGTGAATCCTCCTCCCCGGATATCTGCGTATCTCCCCTTTCTTTTATCGTCCAAGATCCTTTCTTTTTTTTATTTTTCCAAGTCAGCTTGTTAACTTCATCTTTCCACCGCCTCTATCTTCACATATATTTATCTCCAAATCTTGATAAACGTAGCAGCGCATGCTATTTCCATCGTGAGTGATATTATATATATATATATATCGTATAACATATGTCTGTATATATATACGTTATACGCATATGTATGAACATATATTATACGTATATATATATATCATCATTTCCTGCATTTGACAAATAAAATATATCAATTCTCATCTAGATATAAATATTAGAAAAACCATAAGATAAGTGTGAGATATAAGCCAATTCATTATGAATATTAAATAAAATAAACCGTTAAAAGTATATATATTTCACACTTATCAAACTTCCCCACACTTAGCTTTGCTTGTCCTCAAGCAAATACAGAATATGACTACTTTTAAGGGCCGTAGTATCGAAACTCAGGATCAAACAACTGCCGATGGAAAACAAGCAAAATGATAATCAAAAGAATAGTTCTGCTATTTGCTGTAGGTTTTCGCAATCAGTGAAAAGGAATAGAGTTAAAAGCATGGAGAAGTTAGATTATAGGAACTGAAACAGAATAGTTTGGGATCTTCCACACCGTTTCTTTCTCTAACCTTTGGATGACAAGGGGTGTGAAGTAACGTCTTATTCTGTGATACCTTTCAACACCACGTACTCATGATCAGAATAAGCAAAATTGAATTACACTTTTAACTTTTCAAAGTTCCTATTCCTCAACATTCTATTTTGCTATTTGCATATTCAATTCATCCCCTCAGACTTTTCTCTTCACCCTTGTAGCGGCTTTGGGCCTTCTATCCTAGATCAGATGACCTTAGGTAGATGGGTGATGAAGCACCCTAAGGACTTAATAACCGAATGAAGAGGCCTGTTTTGGTTCAGAAATTTTAATTCAGATCAGCGAGTACCTTGCCTTATCCTTTTCATACCAAACTTTCTCAGCATTCCCAAAATCCCAAACTAGACTAATCAGTTTTTATAATCAGCTAATCCACCAAATTTCGGTGAAAATAGATTCAATTTGGATAAAACTATACATACAAACAAAAAAGAAGAAGAAAAGATTCTTGAGGTGGCCATCAGGCTTGTTTTAAAACCTCAACAAAAATCTTCACCTGAATTCAATATTTGTTGGCACTTAAAAGAAGCAATTCTTTCTAAACAAAAGGACAATCAAACGTAAACGTGGCATTAAGTGCAATGACAATATTTAGAAAGCTCCTACTTCCTCACACTTAAGAGGAGCAATGTCCTCATTGTTCACAAATTCAAACCAAGAAGAGGACTTTCTAAATAGTGTAAATTCATCAAAAGTTAACTAAAGATCTCATGGACTTGATGCATTCAAAGCGTAAGCTTGACTTAAAATAAGAGTGAAAGGACACGAAAACTCCCCTGATATCTTCAGATTGAGGAAGGGCACATTCCTCACACTTAGGTCCTTCACCGGTGTAGAAATCTTCAGATTGAGGAAGGGTACCTTCCTCACACTTAAGTCCTTTACCGGGATAGAAATCTTCCTCACACTTGTTGTGAAGCAAGTGTCCAGCCTATGGAGTGTCTATGATCACCACACCTGCAAGCAATCTCAGAAAAGCAACAAGAATTGATGCTAAAAGCATCTCATTAAACGCATGGGCATTAGAACCTCGGAGTGAATAAACTGGATGAAACTATCTAAAAAGTACTAGAAAATAAAGGAAACAGAACATGGATTTATGAGAAATAAATAACACGAAAAGCAAAAATTAAACTAAAAATACCATTGGGTTGCCTCCCAGTCAGCCGTCCTTCTTTATTGTCTTTGGCTAGACAGAAAGTAACTATGCTTTAACGGGGTCCTTAAGAGTGAGCTCAAATACATCCTCCCTGTCTAACGAAGTACCTAGAAACGGCTTAATACGAGAACCATTAACTTTGAATGAACCGCCTTTTCCATTATCTAATTCCATAGTTCCAAACGGAGAGACACTTATAATTCGAAAAGGTCCAACCAAAAAAGATTTCAACTTACCTGGAAAGAGCTTAAGTCTGGAATTGAAAAGAAGTACCTGATCTCCCGTCTTGAAGTCCCGCTTGGCAATCATCTTGTCATGCCAGCGCTTGGTCCTCTCCTTGTAGATGACGACATTCTCATATGATTCATCTCTAAGCTCCTCTAACTCCGTCAGCTGAAACTTACGCTTCTCACCGGCTTTCTGCAAATCAAAGTTCAGCGCCTTCAATGCCCAATACGATTTGTATTCTAACTCCACGGGCAAGTGGCATGCCTTTCCAAAAATTAGCTAGTACGGGGACATGCCAATGGGTGTCTTGAAGGCGGTACGGTAAGCCTAGAGTGCGTCATCCAGCTTGAGCGACCAGTCCTTTCAAGAAGAATTCACTATCTTCTGTAAAATCCATTTGAGCTCTCGGTTCGTCACCTCGGCCTGTCCATTTGTCTGAGGGTGGTAGGGTAAAGCCACCTTGTGACGGACTCCATATTTCTTCAGAAGAGCATCGAACTGACGATTGCAGAAGTGGGAGCCACCATCACTAATAATAGCTCGAGGGACACCAAATCTTGTGAAGATATTCTTCTTAAGGAACTTCACAACAACTTTAGCAACATTAGTAGAACAGGCAAGGGCCTCTACCCACTTAGAAACATAATGAACAACTACTAAGATGTAAAGATTACCAAATGAATTTGGGAAAGGACCCATGAAATCAATACCTCACACGTCTAATAACTCAACTTCTAAAATTTTATTCAATGGAAATTCATTACGACGAGAGAGGTTACCTTGCCTTTGGCACCGATCACATGTGGAAACAAAAGTATGACAATCCTTGTGAAGGGTGTTCCAGAATAAACCTGATTCGAGTACCTTCGCTGTTGTACGAGTGGCACCATGATGTCCACCGGCTTCTCTGGAGTGGCAATGGAGGAGAATGTCTCTAACTTCGGACTTCTGAACACATCTCCTAATGACTCCATCTGCACAAACCTTAAAAAGGTAAGGATCATCCCAAAAATAATGCTTAACAACAGAAAAGAACCTCTTCCTTTGCTAGTATGTCATGTCGGCTGGAACAATCTTCTTGACAAGGTAGTTGCAATATCTGCGAACCATGGATCATACCTCTTCAACTGCAAGTGCTGATTCATCAGGAAAATACTCATTGATATGAGTACCGTCATCACTCGCCTCCATCCTAGATAGATGATCTGCCACAACATTCTGCGTTCCCTTCTTATCCCTGATCTCAATGTCAAACTCTTGAAGGAGAAGAATCCACCTAATTAACCTGGGCTTTGATTCTACCTTAGCAAACAAATACTTAAGCGCAGAATGGTCAGTATGCACAACAACTTTACTACCCAGCAAATAAGATCAAAACTTATCCAAAGCAAAAACAACTGCTAGTAATTCCTTCTCTGTGGTTGCATAATTCTTCTGGGCATCATTCAAAGTACGACTAGCATAATAAATAACCCATAGAATTTTATCTAGCTTCTGACATAAGACAGCCCCCACAGCATAATCACTAGCATCACATATGATTTCAAAAGGCAAAGTCCAATCAGGAGATACAACAATAGGTGCAGAAATAAGCTTCTCTTTCAACAGATTAAAAGTTGCTAAACACTCATCAGAAAAATGGAATTTAACATCTTTTGCAAGTAGATCACAAAGAGGCTTAGTAATCTTGGAAAAGTCTTTAATAAATCTTCTATAAAAACCAGCATGTCCAAGAAAACTGCGAACATCTTTAACAGATAAAGGAGGTGGAAGCTTCTCAGTTACCTCAATTTTTGCATGATCCACCTCTATACCTTTTGATGATATCTTGTGACCAAGAACGATTCCTTCCCGAACCATGAAATGACATTTCTCCCAATTCAACACCAAGTTGGTCTCCTCACACCTGGCTAAAACGAGATCATGGTTCTCTAGGCAAACTTCAAATGTTAGTCCAAAAACAGAAAAGTCATCCATGAAAACCTCAATGCACTTCTCAATATAATCAGAAAAGATAGCCATCATACATCGCTGAAAAGTAGTAGGAGCATTGCATAATCCAAAAGACATTCTTCTATATGCATAAGTTCCATAAGGACAAGTAAAAGTAGTCTTATCCTGATCCTCAGGAGCTATGGGAATCTGAAAGTAGCCAGAATAACCATCCAGAAAACAATAGTAATCATGTCCTGCTAATCTCTCAAGCATTTTATCAATAAATGGAAGGGGAAAATGGTCCTTACGAGTAGATTCATTCAATTTTCTATAATCAATACACACTCGCCAACCTGTAGTAGTGCGTTGAGAAATCAGCTCACCCTTATCATTAGGAACAACAGTAATCCCCCCTTTTTCGGTACTACCTGTACGGGGCTCACCCACTTACTATCAGAAATAGGATAAATAATCCCTGCATCAAGTAATTTGATTACCTCTTTCTTAACTACCTCTTTCGGAACTGGATTGTGGCGTCTCTAAGGCTGAGCAAGTGGTCGGTAAGCATCCTCCATGTAGATCAGGTGTGAGCACAACTGAGGGCTGATTCCTTGAATGTCTGATATCGACCAACCGATAGTTTTAGTATGTTTTCGCAGCACCTCCAGAAGTTGTTTTCCTATAAAATTGTCAAATCAGAAGAAATGATAACAGGTAATTCTGATGGTTCTTTAAGGAAAACATATTTCAAATGAGGAGGAAGGGGTTTCATCTCCACTGTAGGAGATTTCTCAATAGATGGTCGTGGTCGGTCAGCACTTCTCTCCACTTTCTCGAATCTTGCTGTAAGAATGGAAGTGTGGCCGTCTCTTGTTCATTCTTGCCATGAGGGCGATGTCTGGGTCCTCGTCATCTGCCTCGCAGGATGCCATAAGACATCTCTCCAGAATCTCCTCCTCTTCCCTACTAAGATGAACTTCCTGCACTAAAGAATCAACAACATCTACAGAAAAAACAAGACTGAGCACCTGCAGGACGTTTCATGTTTCTAGTCATATCAAACACAACCTGCTCATCATGAAAACACAAGATAATCTTTCCCCACTCTACATCAATTAGAGTACGAGCAGTCCTCATAAACGGTCTACCTAGAATCAATGGTACATCTTTATCCTCCTCCATATCAATAACAATAAAATCAACAGGGAAGATAAATTTACCAACAGAAACTACCAAATCCTCCACCTTACCCTTTGGATAAATTATAGAATGGTCAGCTAATTGTAATTGCACTGAAGTGGGAGAACATTGACCTACTCCTAATCTCTCAAAAATTGAGAGAGGCGTCAAATTAATACTTGCTCCCAAATCACATAAACTGTTACCACAATCTACCTCCTCGATGGTGCAGGGAATAATAGGAAGACCTGGATCTCCCAACTTTGGTGGTAGCTTCTTCATAAGGACTGCCGACACTCTCTCTGTTAGCTTCACTGTGCCAGTTTCCTGCAAAGAACGCCTATTAGATAAAATATCCTTCATAAACTTAGCATAAATAGGCATCTGAGATAAAACATCATAAAAAGGAATATTAATAGTCAACTTCTTAAAATATTAAGAAATTTCCTGAATTGTTCATCCAAATTCTTTTTCTTCAGCCTGATAGGAAAAGGAATAGGAGGATCATAAGAAACTTGATAAGGTTTAACAATTAAAGGTTCGGAAGACTCCTTCTCCTTGGGAATTTCAATTTCTTCAACTTCAGGTGGAGACTCTCCTGACTTGTCAGATTCATCTTCAGCTTCAGGAACACTGGAAACCAACTCCTTACCACTTCTCAAAGTCACTACTTTTAATTGTTCTCTTGTGTTTGGATCGGTCCGGCTAGGAAGTGACCCTGCAGGTCTTTGTGCTAGCTGCTCTACAAGCTGGCTCATCTGTCTCTCCAAGTTTCGATTAATAACGGCCTGATCTGCAAACTTAGACTCAATTTCAACAAATTTAGCATTAGTAGCTTGTCCTTGTTTCAAAATCTCTGCTAACATACTCTCAATCTTACTATTACCTCCCTGAGAATTCTGAGACTGATCTTGCTGCCTATTAAAATAAGACTGCCTATTCTGATTATAAGCATTATTTCCTAATGATTGATCATTACCTCTCCATGGAGCTTGCTGATTATTCCTCCAACTATTCTGACCATAAGCATTAGGATAAGAGTTACCTGGTCGGTTGTTGATTGAATTTACCTCTTCTAGATTACCGACGTACCCAGGTCCCTCGCAATTGTAAGTCTCATGGGCTCCTCCACAAATGTCACAACAAGGATTCAGGTACTGGGAAGAAGTAGTTGCTGCTTTCACTATTTGTTGTGTCTGACCAAGAGTGAGCTTCTCCACTTCTTTTGCTATGGACGTCAACTGAGCAGATAGATGATCCTGCGGGGGCAAATGATAGAGTTCGGTCTCCTTCTTGGTTTCTCCACTCCCCTTGTTCTTGCACCACTGCCTGGTGCTTGCGGTCATCGAATCCAGGAGCTCAATTGCTGCTGCACCTGTCTTATTCATAAAATTGCCTCTAGAAGTAGAATTTAGTAAAAGCTTATTTGCATCATTTAAACCACCATACCATGGTGTGGGCATAAAATCTGAAGCTCTCTAAACCTATCCCATGAATCATATAAAGACTCACCTAGTTCCTGACAAAAACTATTAATCTCACCGATCTTTTCTCTGGTCTTGGATGGTGGATAGTATTTGTCCAAAAACTTACGTGCTAGCTCCGCCCAGGTAGTGATACTCTGTGGCTGCACACTCCTTAGCCATCTAGAAGCTTCATCCTTCAGGGAGTAGGGGAACAACTACAGTCGTACCCTCTGGTTCAGGTTCCCGGTCTTGTTGAAAGCATTGCAAAAATCTAGGAACCTCGAGATGTGATGTGGTGCGTCGTCAGAATCGACCCCACTAAACTGGCCCTGATGAAATAGCGTGGTAATGTAGCTAGTCTTAAACTGCCAGGCCTCCATCTCTCCTGGTGTGATTTCGGGGAGAACAATAGTAGAAGGTCTCCCCTTGACCGACGGTTGTTGAAGCTCATTCAATGTGAAGTCAGCCATGTTGAATTGCAACCTTCTTCTTCTATGGAAAAGTCTCTCAATTTCAGGCTCAAAGTCAGCTAATGGTCCTCCTACAGAACGAGTTTGACGCATAAAACAAATTAGTGTCTATAAAAAGTACTGGCTAAGTAAAAATAAAATAGATAAATAATTCCTAAGCTACAAACATTCAATTCGACGATGAATAGAAGTCAACGAAACTATTCAAATAAAATATAAAGACTAAAGTAACCAACTGGAATAAAGAGAAAACAAAGCTACAGATAATAAATAAAGAAAATTAAAACGCAAGGAACTAACCTACTGCTATTGAATGGAAAAAGTACGTAACCAAGACTAGTTGAAAAGCAAATTCAAGAGCCTACGTATACTAAGAATACCGAAAAAAAAACAACGAAGGGAATTGAATTCAAAAGTATGAAGAGTACGGAACAAAACTTTAATTCGAAACAAAAATCAAACAGAACAAATTTGACTAAAAAATAAAATGATAATAAGAAAAAAAACAAAATTAAAATAAATCTCAATCAAATAAATAAAAATGTCAATTAACCGTGCCAGAGGTCCCCGACAACGGTGTCAAAAACTTGTTAGCAGAAATATGTGTTACTATACTTCTACCTAGGCAGTGTACATATCGTTTTGCGGGTATAGTGATTAAGTGGGTTGTCGAACTCAGGGACCTTGTTCAATTAACTGACAAATTATTAATCTAATCGAGAAACTAAAATAAACTAAGAAAACAGGAAATTGTCACTTTTTCAGGTTTTCAATTAATTCAAGTCAAATAATGAACACAAAATAATAAAGTAACAAAACGACAAAAATAACAAAACAAATATCGGTTTAAAAAAATCTAATGAATTAAAAACGCTCCCCGGGTTATTCCACTCGTCTGTTCCGTCGAATTCAAGTAATATCAATTTTCACTACTTTATGCAATAAACTCTGGAATTATAAATAGCCCGTTGACCGGTCCTTGTACAACAAACCCTAACTAACTGAAATAACAAGCCGCAACCGATGCCCAAGTTAAATTCAAGTTAATTGCATTAGACACAATTCCTATTGGAGAAAGATTAACCTATAGGCAAACCATGCTTCTAGTCGTTAATCCGGTTTAACTTCCTACGTCTAGAACTTAATCTCAGCACCGCATTTTGATATAAGCTCTACAAAAATCACTTAGAAAATTGGCCAGAAAATCCAAGCGCATTAAGAACAGGAATCAAACTATTGCAAAATTATAATAATAGTGAGAAATTTACATAACGTGAATTCTACGAAAAAGACTCGCTTCCCTAACCCGGGAACCTGAATAAAAACTACTCACTCATGATTTAACAAACAGAAACAACGATTAAAACTGAAATAAAATAACTTGTAACGAAAAATGAACAACAAAGAACAAGTTCCAGAATTTCACTCGGTTTTACTAATGCCTTCGGTTGTTGATCGGTTCTGCTCGGTTTCTGTTCTCTTCCTTGTGAACTGCTGGTGCCGCGTCTCCCTCCTCTGCTACGTGGTCAGTGAGAATGACGAATGATGATACAAGTAGGTTTAGTGTGTGGTCGGTGGTGAGTGGACAAGGTGGGCGATTCGGCTGGGTGGAATCTGGTGGAGATGTGAAGGATGTATGGTTGTGATGGTGTGGTGATGGTTGTCGGGTGATATAGGTGGTCGATGAAGGTTACGGGTGATGGTGGTTTCGGGTGGTGATGTGGAGCGAATAGAGGGAGATGTGATTCGGGAGTATGGCTGGATGATGGGATGGATGTTGGTGGATGATGGTGGTGAAAGCGATGGATGGGTATATGGTGGTGAGTATGGACAGACGGTCAAGGGGAACAACAGTCGAAGGGAGTATGGAGAGCAATACGGCTCTAGGTGAATGTGAAGCTGGGATTCATGGATGCGTCCCCTGACGTGAATATGGCTCTGGATATATGAATGCGTGAATGGTGAATCCTCCTCCCCGGATATTTGCGTATCTCGCTTTCTTTTATCGTCCAAGATCCTCTCTTTATTTTATTTTTCCAAGTCTGCTTGTTAACTTTATCTTTCCACCCCATCTCTATCTTCACAATATATTATCTCCAAATCTTGATAAAACGTAGCAGCGCATGCTATTTCCATCGTGAGTGACTGTTATATATATATATATTCGTATAACATATGTCTGTGTATATATACGTTATACGCATATGTATGAACATATATTATACGTATGTATATATATATCATCACTTCCTGATTTGACAATTAAAATATATCAATTCTCATCTAGATATAAATATTAGAAAAACCATAAGATAAGTGTGAGATATAAGCCAATTCATTATGAATATTAAATAAAATAAACCGTTAAAAGTATATATATTTCACACTTATCAACTCGGTAAAGGATGGGTCCATGATAGGCTGCTGTTGTGGGTAATAAGATGAGTGATGAGGCGGTTCAGCATGATCCTGTTGTGGCTGAAATGATGAGTGTCGTGCAAGCTCAACATGACGCTGCTGTGGCTGGAAAGACGAGTGCCGTGGAGGATCAACTCCGGCAACGCGCTCACGACGGAACGAAGCAGTCATTGGATGCTGCACATTTCGGTCCTTCTTTTTTTGTAGATGTTCATCAGAGCATTCTTTAACATATCCATCACTGCACAAGTTGAAGCAACCCAGTTAAGATGAGATACACAAGTAAGTAATAATAAATCAACAGAATAATCATAATCAACAAGTTAACCAACCAAGTGATGAATCGACGCCCAAAAACTGATCAGAACACACACTTACATGAGCAACAGAAAACCAAACGACAGTTAATTTGTCTTAGGTAATTGACTTACACTTAAACCAATAGATAACATAACATTATCTCTAAGAAAACACAAAAAACAGACCATAAAACCTCACACAAATCGGCCACAACAACGAACAAAGAATAATTTTATGTATTTACATTCTTATGTACACCTTTACACATCTTAGTTTGTCTTGGTTTTTTCAACCCTAGTTCCCTCTTTCCTAACCAAACTAATCTTATATTTTTAGTCTAATTACAACCTAGTCCCACAATTTAAATTCCTCCATGTGTTGTAATCTTTCATCACCCAAGGTTTGCTTAATTTATCACATTAGCCTATAAGTTCTCTTAGGTAATTGTCATACATTTAAACTTCCTAACTACTTCCAATCACTTAGATATTTTTCCTAAGTCCCCCAAGATGATTTAATTACCTAATTGATCCTAATTTCAGCCTATTACAGCTTATACCCCTAAATTTCCCTGAAATTACAGTATAGCCCCAAAACTTCCCAAACTCATCATTGTAATCCTTAACTCTTATCAAACTTAGCCAAAACTTATAATATAACATAATCATATTTAGGTCAATATTATCTCTAAATTACAGAAGAATTTTGGACCTTAACCAACCATACCCCAAATTTTAAGAAAATTACCTTTTTGCCACTTGTTTTACTACACTTGTTACTTAGTCACTTAAACTTTATTTTAAATGACCCAAAACTTGTAAAATAAGTTTATAAGTATATCTAGGTCATTATGAATCATTTTATACAGCAAGTACACCCTAGTTCCCTAATTTTACTCTTTAACCCCAAATTTTCACAAACTTGTCAATTAAGTACTTAAACCTTATTTTAACTTACTCAAACTTTAATATAAGTTCATAAACATAAATGTATCATTATAAACCATTTTATATAGAAACAATTTGGCCCTATACATAACTAACCTGTAACACCCCCGAATAACCAAACAGCAGTCTGAACAATGCGCCAAACGATATTACAATAAGTCTAAGCAGTGGATTCACAACTCCATCCGAGTGTCACAGACGCCAACCACCCACGTGGTTGACACAACAACACTATCAACACCAAGCTACGGTCTGAATGACTGGAATTTAAACCTTAACCAAGTCCAAGTACAGACAGAAAGTACAAACCAAGTACCGAGGGTCTACAGCATAAGTTCTTGACACAAATTGAAAACGTACATCCGGGGTTTAGTGTTACATAGTCACAACCCATACAGTAAAGCATACTACTTAAAGGACTTGCCCAGATGGACTACCCCCATGGTAGTCACCCTGCCTACTCTCCGCTTTCGTCCAGATCCATACCTGTAAAAATAAAGGACTCAGCAAAACTATGCTGAGTATGAATATGGGTAGCCCGTATGTTGCCGGGCTACACGACTACTTGGTCGAATATTATTAAGTCCAAGTTACATGCTACAATAAGCAGTAAAGCACAACACAATACATCGTGACATCATACACACTTAAGGGTAGCAACCATTAGCAATAACGACCAAGCATAACATACTAGCATCATAGTGACATCAAGCACGCAACCAAGCACAACAAGCTGTTAGTATAGCAACAATAATCATGTAAATAATAAAGCGTGTGCACAGGTATGTTATACCCATGACCCTCACTATAGGATCATTCGGACGTTGTGTGTTTTCATTTCTTTTCTTTATTCTCATAATGTGTATTTTCTCTCTCTTCCCTTGCACCAGGTCTGGGAATATAGTTTAGATCCCGTGACCATACCCTGTAGGTGTCAATCTTTCCTTGGTTCTTTAAGGATTATTTGTGAGTTCTCTTATCACCACAATTTGGAGAACGTCTTGTCCATAGCCTATCCTCCATTCCCGGATAGCTCTCTCTCTCTGTTGTTTTTAAATGTTACTATCCACTGCCCCGGATACCAAGGGTCCGTCTCCCTATTCCTTTTCAATGTTACTAGCCTCTGCCCCGGATACAAAGGGTCCGTCTCCCTATGCCTTTTAATGTTACTCGTCTCTACCCCGGATACAAAGGGTCCGTCTCCTTATTCCTTTTAATATTATTGGTCTCTACCCCGGATACAAAGGGTCCGTCTCCCTATACCTTCTAATGTTACGGGTCTCCACCCCGGATACCAAGGGTCCGTCTCCCTATTCCTTTTAATATTATTGTTCTCTACCTCGGATACAAAGGGTTCGTCTCCCTATTCATTTTTAACGGGTATTGGCTTATCATTATCATTATCATTGATAGTTCGGCACCATAGTGGGTGTCATTAGAGGTCCTCTATAGTTAAGAGGAGTTTTCCCTTTATGTAGTTCCTTTGTTTTGTTTACGAAGTTCGTTGTGTTTCATCTCAAGGCGCGCAAGCAACATGCACAATAATAGCAAGCGGGTAAGCAAGGAAAATAAGCAATCCATTCACATGCTTTACACAAGCTCACAACAGACAAATAAGCACGGTAAAACAAACATCAGCTTTCATGCTTTAGTCTTGTGGTCATAGTCAAACAAGGCACACAGCACACAAGCCGTGTAACACAGCAACATACAGACCACTCATATCCATACCTTATTCAGAAGCAAGTGTCGTCTCACGCACGGGGCCCCGGTTGGCGTTCGTTATGGCCCTAACGTTGATTAAAAATAACGTGTTAGTTCATGATTTCATGTGACGACACTTTCCTTTTATCTCATTTATATCGGCTGTTATTCCCTAGGTGAGTCGTTGAATGTACAATTTATTCTAGCTCTTAGAACTTCCGAAGTACTCACCTTAGATGTTTATTTAATCCCTAAGATGTTTACATCGCCGCTTTACAAGTTAACTAGGTACATCCCTCTTGCTAATGCCTTAGAGTGTTATGAACACTCACATGTAACAAGTTTATCTAATATGTATTTGCATTCGCCTAAGGGGTATTCTTTTCTTAGCTAAATAGCTATGTTTTAAGCACATCATTTACACAATAACACTCCTCAATCACTTCTAGAACTCCCTTATACTGAAGCTTAAATGTTCCAAAACCGAAATATGTTCTAGTGTATAATCTTATCTTATCACATTTCTTTAATGTGTCTAATGGTGTCTAAACTTCCCAAGATGTTCCATAAGTTTAGCTAGCTACATTGGGATGGTTTTGGGTTCAGTATAAACCTAACATCACACTCATAACACCCATGTAACTCAGTTATACAGAAGCTACATCTTTAATGAAATCTGAAACACAATCTCCATAATTCTTCTTGGTGTTTGTGTCTAGATAGCTCAACTGAGGTTTGATTTTTTTCTCACGGTATTTACCAACTTTCTTAGGTAGATTAGAGGTATTCTAGATTTTTTAGCAGTTCACTACAATCCCTCATAACTCTCTATAATCGAGTTGTACAGAAACAACTCAATGAAAATCTGAAATCAAGAGCAGTGCACTACTTCTCCATTCTTTCCTTTAGTTGGTAGTTAGTTGACTTCCAAACTTCTCCCTAAGCGTCTACACCCTTAGTTAAATGGATTAACAAAGCTTAAAGTCCCTCTTCACCCAACTAAACACTCAAACAACATCTGTATATATTTATACATAAATGACATACTATCTGGAAAACAGAATTGATGCATTTCTTTTCTTCTCCTCCTGCCAGGTTGTTACATAACCTCAGTTTTTCCCCAGATTACTTACCTACTTAGTTAAACGTTCTAGCAAAGGCTTAAACTCAAAATCAGCCCTAAACACCCCTCTGTCACATGGTTATACAGAAAGCACTAGCTTCAGAAAAATAAACTGAAACAGAAAACTGATAAGAACTGAAGAATCAGAATCTCAAAACCTGATAACCTCCCCCTTTTTTTGTTTTTTGTATGTTCACAAATCGACCTCCCATTCCCCCAACCTGGTCAGCTACTTAGTTAAGTGTATTGCTATAGTTTTAATCTTCAAAGCAGACCCAGACAAAACCCCAAAGCAGCATGGCTACGTTTCTGAAAATCTTTTACACAAACTTAAAAACCTGAAACTGATATCATGCACTGATGTAACCCTTTTTCTGTTACTTTATTTCTATTATTTAACTCATTTCTTAGTTCCTCTAACTGGTTTAGTTACCTAACTGTGTATTCTAACACAGCTCCAACTCTAAGACAACCCAGGGCAGTAAATTAACACTACTGAGAGGTCCCCCAAAACTGAATTAAGAATGTCCTGAAATCCAAAACTGATACACGCTCCTATGTTATTCTCAGTTTGTTCTCTTATGTTGTTCTACCCACTTAGTTGATGTTTATTAAAGCTTGAAACTTTAAATAAAACCCCAGCTAAATTGTTCAACTAAAACTTCATGAACTGGGCTCAACTGATAACAGAAACAGAAACTGAAAGCATGAACTATTTTCTTTTTCTTCTATCTTCATCTTCTATTTGTTCATGTCTTGGTTTCTCTCGTTTCCCCTAGGCTCTTTAGCCATTCAGTTACTCATCTTAATTTAGTTTACATTTTGAAACAACTCCGGACAGCAGGGGTTACACTCCTGACAGTCTTAACACAAAAACTGGAAAAATATGAAAACTGATGCATTAGAGTTTGTATTTTACCCCTTTTCTGTTTTGTTCTTCCTTCCTTGATCTGGTCTCTTTCTCACTTCCCCAAGTTATTTATCTTCTTAGTTAAGTTAACTTAAGAGACTCAAAGTTCATTTTTAACCCACAGACACAATCTATACAGAAGCAAGAGACTGGAACCAGAAAAGAAAAACTGTGTAATTCCTCTTCCTCCCATCTTTTATGTCTGTTAGACTGTCTTTAAATCTCTCAAATGGGTATATCATCTTAGGCCACATATTAATACTGACTGGGGTTTATTGTTAAACCAACCCAACACTTATATCCCATCTGAAATTTGTTTTTACAGAAACCAAGTTACAGAAACGCTAATATTGCAGAACTGAAGTCCAACTGAAGTACATTTCCTATTATCGCTTTCTTTCTGTTTTCCCCATCCTGTCTACTCATTTAGTTGGGTATCTTGTCCAGTTTTTGAACTCAAAACAGACTCAACACGACTCAGTTAATCCACCTGAAGCTTGCTTATACTGAAACAATAAATCGTGAAACTGAAGCTAGACTGGTATAATCCTCTTCTAACTCTCTGTACTAAGTTATACAGAACAGAAAAGAGAATGCACTCAGAAACTAATAACTTCCATTGATCTCTTTCTGTTTACTCACGTATTCGTCATTCAATTTATCCTTAGGCATTTACTTACTTAACCCAGTGTTCTAATTTTGATTCCAACTCAGAAACGACCTTAGACAACCTAGTTACATCTCACTGGTGCAACTTATACTGAAACAGCAAAGTACAGAATCTGAAATTATAACTGGTATTCCTTCCTTTTGTTCCATTTCCATCTTACCCACGAGCTTGATTTCTAGCTCTCCTAGATTGTCTAGCTACTTAATTAGGTATCTTAGTACAGTCTTAACCCACAAAATAAACCCAAACAGCAAGGAACATGGCACTATAATATATTATACAGAACTGCAACATGTTGCGAAACTGGTGTATGACTGATATCTAAATTTTTTTCTGTTATTATTTTCTTCTGCCATCAACACCTGATTCCTAGTTCCTCCTGAATCGTCTGGCTACTGAGCTAAGTGTTTAGTCACAGCTTAAAACTCTACCCAAACCCACTGTTACATTATTCAGACTGAACTGGCAATTCGATAACACTCAAAACCTGGAATAAAACTAAAACACTGTAACTTAAGACCTGATCACTTCTCTTTAATTCATTCTGTATATTCACAAATCTGTCTTGAAGTTTCCCTCAATTGAATACCCACCTAACACGTGAATTATTGGGTTTTTGTTAGTCTTCAAACAGACCCTAAACAGCATGGTTAGCTACTACATTGTAACAGAAGCAGGAGGTACAAACTCAAAGTTACAGAACCTGAATTTATTATCAGTTTGACAGAATCTTTCAACATCAGCTTGCTTAGTTCTGTTTTTGTAATGTTATAAAACATGAATCGAGTATGAGTTTAGGAATGATACCTTGGGTATTAAGGACTTGTCCCTCCTGAGTATCCCTTGATATTTTCCCTGATATCAGCTAGACAGGAACCAAATGTCAAGTTTAGTTATGGGTGGTTTCTATTTGTTTAGTAAGTGTTGGGAAGCATAGTTTTTTTTTATTAGCAACTCCTCTTACCTTAATTAGGGGCTAGGTTGTTGTGGACTTGGCTTATTCGTAGAAGGGCCTTACCACGGAGGGGTTTAACCATTGAGCACAGACGAGAATGAGGGGTTTAGTTCCTCAGGTCTTTGGGCACAAAACAGAAACAAGGTTGGACTGTGTTAACAGAATACTTTTATGTTTCCACGATCTCACCTCTAAAAATTCTTGGAAGCGAGTTTTGGTTTCAGGCTTTCTAGAACACCACCCGCCATTGGCATGTAGAAATCTTGGCTGAAACAAGAAGCAAATTAATGAAACTTGCTCATGGAGTCTCGAACCAACCAACCAGAGGGAAAAGAGAGTTTGCATATACTGTGATTGTTTTACCTTGCTAGTTTTCCTGGATACCTCTGTTGCAGATGTTCGAGAACCAGCTGGAGCAAATGGAGGAAGGCTGAGGAGAGTTTATGCACCAGCTGAAATCAAGCGCATGCAGGGGGGTGAATGAGGTGTCTGAGTGTGGGAATTATTTACGTGGGTTAGTGGTTACCATTTACAAGATAATGGTGTGGAAGTTAGGGAAAAGCAAGCACCCTGCTGCGTAGGAGTTTGAGAAAGAATGCAAATTCTGATGCTGCTGTTTGACCCTTGAGCATTTCTTTTTGTTTTACAAAGTACAAGAGCAACTCTCTGGTGGTTCAGGTTGTCGGGCAGATCAAGGAGAATGTGGTTCTCTGTTAATTTTTTTTTATTCAGTCGATACTACAAGGAGCCAGAAGGTGGTGGTCTCAAGTTACAAGGGGAGTCATGGGCATTTGAATAGAAATAGAAAAGGTCGCCTGAGAGTTTGGAACTTCTTGATCCCTATTTTTTTTTGTTCGATCCGTCACCGCATCTAGGAGGAAGGAAGTGATGCTACAGCGATGGTGAGTTTGATTCTCTCTCTTTTTTTTGTAGTTACCTAAGTTGACAGACTACTAGTTTTAATTCGTTGGCATAAGTTATTGAATTCAAGCACAGCTCATCCAGTTAAAGCGTTCAGGGGGTATACGAGAGGTACGGGGTTTGAACCTCAGCGGGAGCGCCTTTGCTCTATTCTTTTTTCTTTTTTTTTGTATTAGCTATATATATGCTTATTTATACATATATGTAAGACTATATAATATGTCGCATTATTAGTTAGTATGCGACCACTTTATTTTTTTTTGTTACGCTATTATGCGACGTCATTATTTATTATTTACAACATTACAATATCGTAACGTTACGTACATGTATTTTCGTATTCGTACATATATAAGTACGTGACTATATTAATATATAACGTTGTCACGCTTTCGGACATGTATATACTAAATTTAATTGTTCATACATTGTTTTATGTCCAACCTATATAACGCGTTATTTTCAGATAATCTCCTTGCGTTTATGATTTTATGTGATTAAATGTTCAGGGGTGTTTCAACTTACCCCCCTTAAAAGAGACTTCGTCCCGAAGTCTTACTTCCTTAACTTATATTTTCCACTCCTGGTAATCTTAGGGATCCAGTCCCGCATTCATTCACGATAACCCAAAGGATTAAGTCTTTAATTATAATTCTCAGTGCTTCTAAGCACCATGCCACATCAGCTCTCATAGTAGACCAAGATGCTAGCAATGTATATAACATGCTAAAGTGCAAACCAAGGCACACAACATTCATTCATACAGAGCATATAACATGCCAAAGTGCAAACCACGGCACACAACATTCATTCATACAGAGTGTACATATACATACATAACATTCTCACACACAAGTCTACCAACCATCAACGTGTGGTTGTAGGATTACAACATAGTGACACTCGCAAAACATCCAAATCGAAACGCGCTTACCCCCCTTAAAGAGGGGTACGCCCTCGTACCCTACACTAAACCGAAGCATCGGTGAAAAGATGGGGGTACATATCTCTCATTTTATCTTTCAGCTCTCATGTGGCTTCCTCCATATCTTGGTTTGACTATAACACCTTCACTAGTCTAATTGATTTGTTCCGGGTCTCCCGGGTCTTAGTGCCTAGAATTCTTTGAGGGGTTTCCACTGATCTCAATGTGGGCTCTAGGACTAGCCTCTCGGGCTGTAGTACATGTGAGGGATCAGGAATGTATTTCTTTAGCTGAGAGACGTGGAAAATATCATGAACTCTTCCCAACTCTGAGGGTAAATCAAGTCGATAAGCAACTGGGCCCACACTCTCCCTAATACTGTAGAGGCCTCTAAGGTTTGGATGGTTCTCTCCGTCTGACCATCGGTCTGTGGGTGAAATGCAGTGCTGAGCTTTAGTTCGGTGCCTAACGCTTCTCGTGAAGCTCTCCAGTATCTCGAAAGAAATCCCGTGTCCCTATCTGTTACTATGGTCTTTGGCATTCCATGGTGCCTTAAAACCTTTCTATCAAAAAGCTCGGCTAGTTTCGACACCTCCCATGTGTCCTTCATTGGAAAGAATCGTGCTACCTTAGTAAGGCGATCAACAATTACCCATATCATATTTAATCCTCCTCGGGTCGGTGGCGGTCCAACTACAAAATCCATCGATAGATCATAGAACTTCCACTCTGGGATAGGCCTTCGCTGAACTGTGCCTCCAGGTTTTCGGTGTTCAACTTTTATTTTCTGACAGGTGAGGCATCTGATAACGAAGTTCAAGACGTCACTCTTCATGCCAACCCACTAACAATATCGCTTCATGTCTTTGTACATTTTTGAAGCTCCAGGGTGAATAGATGTAGTACAAGAATGCGACTCTTTCATTACACAACTTAACACAAGAGTTACGTGGCTTAGTATTTTCTAAAGGTTATGTTTAGGCGTCCAGGCTTCATATGGGTAGCGTTTATCACTGTTGAAGGTGCTGTGTTCGGCTTGATTCTCTTAATCCCGTGATATAGTATTCTCGATGGTCCGCCCATGATCAACACGTCACCGGATCTTAGCCAGATCTTCATAGCTCGGTCCAGCACTGGTTGTACTTCGCGTTGCTGTGCACCGCGTAAGGTTATCGTAATTAGGGATAGAAAGTCTTCGGGAATTGGTGGTGCAGGTGCTCCGTCGGTGTGATAGCTCTTTGTATATGGGTTCCAAATTTTTCCCGAGGCACATCATTCTTCGTTTCATCATCTTCTCTCCGGGGTACGTCGGTGTGTAGAACCCGCCTGGTCCTACTCCGAACTTACGACATCTCCGAATAATGGCTACTAGAGCTTCAGGTGTTAGTGATAAGTGTGAAATTGATATGGTTTTATTGGTGCTAAATTCTTATTTATGCAACCTTTTTATGTGCTTTTTCACACTTATCCTATGCTTTTCATGACTCTTACTTTGGGCAAGAACTGATGCCAATTTATATGTTTAAAGCAGAAAATGATGGTGAAAATGCATAGTTCTCCTCACGAGCTTTCCAACGCCACAAACGGGGAACAAATCGGAGCTCATACGAAGAATTTGGACCCTGTCAAAGTTGTGTCCGGTGTGATATATTTATATATATATTTACGAGACTGCCGTGAAAGGATTGAGAAGAAGAAGGGGGAAGATTGGAAACATAAAAGAAAGTAACTCCAAAGGTTATTGATTAAGGGAGTTAGTTGAAGATAGTAACTCTAGAGTTTTCCATAACTTATTGATGACGGAAGTAAATTGAAAAGAGTTACTTAAATTCTGAATCAACTGAAGGGCCTCCATTTACTTCGCGAAACCGAAGGAAATTAAAATGAGTCATCAAGGAGCAAACAAAGAGTCTTCAATTATACTTATAAATATGGAAGACTTTGGAGAGATCCATGCATCCACACAACATCACTTCAGTTCTATTTTTTTAGCTTTAGGTTTAGTTTTTATTTCTTTTTCTCACGCCGAGAAGAACGTAAGCAGCCGCGAGAGTTCTTCTCCTCCACCATCATCTTCAACCTCCAGCCTAGTAAATGTAGATCTGGATAGCAGACAACGGAGGAATCTTCTACACACAACAGATTAATTCTTCTCTATCTCTCTATACTCTTTTGTAACATGCTAGGCTAGGAAGGATTTACTCCCGGTGATGGTTATTTGTAGCTAGTTCGTTTTACAAGTACATATACAATTATGATTTGAGATTTTATTTCGGATTGTTTCAGATAAATGCAAATGTTGTGCTTTTTAATTATCTCCGAATTTCTTAAAAAGCCTTGCGAATCTTTGTTATGATCAGATCGGTGATTAACAAGAGGTCAAATTAATCTGTTAGCCGTGTGAAAATTAGATCGGATTGATTAATTTTCCCTCAGGTGCGTCGTAATTCTTTAAGCTTCATCCCTTTATGTGTATTTCGCTAGGTCGGATTAGACCTTGGGGTTTCTGCTAGATGAGCTTTCCTGAGATTATGATTTAATTCTGGAAAGATATTGAAGAATTAGCCAATCCATATCTCTTATCGATTTGTAGAAGTTCGCATAATCCGACTAGTGAAAAAATAACTTGAACCCGGAGTTCCACTCATCCATATAACTTTATCAGTTTTATTTCAATTTTTTCTTCTTTCTTATTTGATTCCCAAAACAGAACAACCCTCTGAATTTCCAGTTTTCTTAGGACTAGACTTACTTTCTTCATGTCCCGCGGATTCGTACCTGGTTGCTACGTTTTCTATACTGCAGTGACCGGGATTATTTGCAACCCGAAGACTTTTTGATTTATTAATTTCTAGGTTTATTTCTTAGCTTTTAGTAGGTCAAATTTCTTGTTTGCAGTTAGGTATCCTGATAATAGAATCATCTCGGGCCGGATAACTCGGCAGTTTTCACTTGGGTAACGGAGATTCTCATGGTTACACTCGTCGGGTTCGAGGTTTGGATTTATTGGGAAGCACATATCGAAGGTTCATACTGCATTAAGGGTAATCTAGTTCTTTAGTGGTACTAATAATCTAACAAGTTTCATGCATGGTCATACGGCTTGGTATACAAGGATTTAGGCATGCTTATCAAACATTTAAGGTTTCAAGGTTTACCTGCAGCTGTAGGGGTGTCCGTCCCTCGGTGAGGTCCATGACGTGCAACGCCGCCTTCCCTGACCTCGAGGTAGATGCCTTTTGGGAGTCTCGGGATCCCGCTCCGTGCGTAGGCTGGGTGTGTTGGGCTCCACGCTGGCCTCCGGGTCCCGATCTCTGGTCACCTCTCGCACTATAGTTGGGCATGTAGTTCTTGCTCTCAGGGTTCACGAAGCACTCAAAGGCCCTGTGCCCGCGCTTCTGGCAGTAAAAGCACTTTACCGGTTCGCCCTGGCAATCAACTCCGGGGTGGTTCTTTGAGCATCTCCCACAGGCGAATTGGCGCTCAACCCTTTTGCTTGGGCCGGCTCCAGTCCCTGTTCATGTGATTTGGGTTAGTCAACGGCTGGTCGTGACATCTATAAAGGTATTTGAGCATTAGAGTTTGGTTCGATTTACCCTTAGGTGGGTAGGAGTGTAGCGGCTTAGTCGCGATCGCCGGGTGGCTCCGCGGAAATGCCTCTGTAAGCTGGCTCCCTGGGTGTGTCGCCCGCTTCCTGTTCCAGTAGTGTTCGTTTCTTCCCACACCCTTCCGCTTACGGTCCTCTGAGTCACCGCCTTTAGCCTTCCTTTTCTCAACGAATTCCTCGTCACACATCTGAACGGTGATCTCGACCTGGGATGCTGCATGATAGCAGTCCTGTGCAAACTAGGGTTTAGCAAAACTCTTCACAATATAGTATTCAACTCAAATTCATAGTTCAAGTTCAACCTGGATCGTGGCATAACGACTGGGCCCCATGCCGTATCTGATGCGGTGGTTCAGCCCACCGTAGAAACGCTCCACAAGGATCTCATCTGAGTATCCCAGCCTGGAAGTACACGTAGGAGAGCAGTGAATGATAAGTAGTAGTAGTAGTCATCCTACAGTCATCTCTCGGTCTGCTTCAAGGTGTCTAGCTCAACCCGCTTCTTCGTCCGGAGATGAGCGGGGTAATACTTGGCCCTCAGCAATGCAGTGTAAGCATCCCACCCGAACGTGGGGTCGGCCAGATGAGCATCCTTCACAAGCTTCCACCAATCGCTCGCTGACTCTCGTAGATAGTAGGCTGCCAGTCTGACTTTAGCCTCTGCCGGAACATTCAACGTCTCAAAGGCGGTCTCAAGGAGGCTGATGTAGTTCTCTTAGCAGGTGGGGTCTGACTCTCCTCGGAACTCAGCTGGTCGAAGGTCTGCTAGGCTCTTCACCCAGTTCGTCTCCCTGGGCGGGTGAGGCTGTGGTGCCGGTGGTGTCTGCTGGGCTCCTGGCTGGAAACCCATGTGAACTAGGGCTGGCTACTATCTCGGCTATGGTCTGCCCTTCAGGGATGTCATCTTGCTCCATATGGCCACGGCCTCGTCCTCGACCTCGCTGCCCAAACATCTGAGAAGGTCGTTTGTTAGTCTAGAAGATACACAGGAGCCTACTGCAAGTTATTATCGCCCCTGCTAGCGACTTAAAATGGTAAAGTCGTGCCTCACAATACTAACCCCTTAACCCCATTTTTTCCAAATTTAGATTTTTCTATACTCGGTATTTTTCTATCCTGTCATCAGAGCGTAACTACGCTCTGATACCACTTTGTAACACCCCCGAATAACCAAAGCAGTCTGAACAATGCGCCAAACGATATTACAATAAGTCTAAGCAGCGGATTCACAACTCCATCCGGGTGTCACAGACGCCAACCACCCACGTGGTTGACACAACAACACTATCAACACCAAGATACGGTATGAATGACTGAATTTTAAACCTTAACCAAGTCCAAGTACAGACAGGAAGTACAAACCAAGTACCGAGGGTCTACAACATAAGTTCTTAACACAAATTAAAAACGTACATCCGGGGTTTAGTGTTACATAGTCACAACCCATAAGTAAAGCATACTACTTAAAGGACTTGCCCAGATGGATACTACCCCCATGGTAGTCACCCTGCCTACTCTCCGCCTTCGTCCAGATCCATACCTGTAAAAATAAAGGACTCAGCAAAACTATGCTGAGTATGAATATGGGTAGCCCGTATGTTGCTGGGCTACACGATTACTTGGTCGAATATTATTAAGTCCAAGTTACATGCTACAATAAGCAGTAAAGCACAACACAATACATCGTTGACATACACACTTAAGGGTAACAACCATTAGCAATAACGACCAAGCATAACATACTAGCATCATAGCGACATCAAGCACGCAACCAAGCACAACAAGCTGTTAGTATAGCAACAACAATCATGTAAATAATAAAGCGTGTGCATAGGTATGTTATACACATAACCCTCACTATAGGATCATTCGGACGTTGTGTGTTTTCATTTCTTTTCTTTATTCTCATAATGTGTATTTTCTCTCTCTTCCATTGCACCAGGTCTGGGAATATAGTTTAGATCCCGTGACCATACCCTATAGGTGCCAATCTTTCCTTGGTTCTTTAAGGATTATTTGTGAGTTCTCTTATCACCACAATTTGGAGAACGTCTTGTCCATAGCCAATCCTTCATTCCCGGATAGCTCTCTCTCTCTCTCTGTTGTTTTTAAATGTTACTAGCCACTGCCCCGGATACCAAGGGTCCGTCTCCCTATTCCTTTTCAATATTACTAGCCTCTGCCCCGGATACAAAGGGTCCGTCTCCCTATGCCTTTTAATGTTACTGGTCTCTACCCCGGATACAAAGGGTCCGTCTCCCTATTCCTTTTAATATTATCGGTCTCTACCCCGGATACCAAGGGTCCGTCTCCCTATTCCTTTTAATATTATTGGTCTCTACCTCGGATACAAAGGGTCCGTCTCCCTATTCATTTTTAACGGGTATTGGCTTATCATTATCATTGATAGTTCGGCACCATAGTGGGTGTCATTAGAGGTCCTCTATAGTTAAGAGGAGTTTTATCTTTATGTAGTTCCTTTGTTTTGTTTACGAAGTTCGTTGTGTTTCATCTCAAGGTTTCATCAACGAGAAGGAACTACACTACTGTGTGCGCGCAAGCAACATGCACAATAATAGCAAGTGGGTAAGCAAGGAAAATAAGCAATCCATTCACATGCTTTACACAAGCTCACAACAGACAAATAAGCACGGTAAAATAAACATCCGTTTTCATGCATTAGTCTTGTGGTCATAGTCAAACAAGGCACACAGCACACAAGCCGTGTAACACGGCTACATACGGACCACTCATATCCATACCTTATTCAGAAGCAAGTGTCGTCTCACGCACGGGGCCCCGGTTGGCGTTCGTTACGGCCCTAACGTTGATTAAAAATAACGTGTTAGTTCATGATTTCATGTGACGACACTTTCCTAGTTTATCTCATTTATATTAGGTGTTATTCCCTATGTGAGTCGTTGAATGTACAATTTATTCTAGCTCTTAGAACTTCCGAAGTACTCACCTTAGATGTTTATTTAATCCCTAAGATGTTTACATCGTCGTTTTACAAGTTAACTAGGTACTTCCCTCTTGCTAATGCCTTATAGTGTTATGAACACTCACATGTAACAAGTTTATCTAATATATATTTGCATTCGCCTAAGGGGTATTCTTTTCTTAGCTAAATAGCTATGTTTTAAGCACATCATTTACACAATAACACTCCTCAATCACTTCTAGAACTCCCTTATACTGAAGCTTAAATGTTTCAAAACCGAAATAATGTTCTAGTGTATAATCTTATCTTATCACATTTCTTTAATGTGTCTAATGGTGTCTAAACTTCCCAAGATGTTCCATAAGTTTAGCTAGCTACATTGGGATGGTTTTGGGTTCATTATAAACCTAACATCACACTCATAACACCCATGTAACTCAGTTATACAGAAGCTACATCTTTAATGAAATCTGAAACACAATCTCCATAATTCTTCTTGGTCCTTGTGTCTAGATAGCTCAACTGAGGTTTGATTCTTTTCTCACGGTATTTACCAACTTTCTTAGGTAGATTAGAGGTATTCTAGATTTATTAGCAGTTCACTACAACCCCTCATAACTCTCTGTAATCGAGTTGTACAAAAACAACTCTCAATGAAAATCTGAAATCAAGAGCAGTGCACTACTTCTCCATTCCTTTCTTTAGTTGGTAGTTAATTGACTTCCAAACTTCTCCCTAAGCGTCTACACCCTTATTTAAATGGATTAAAAAAGCTTAAAGTCCCTCTTCAACCCAACTAAACACTCAAACAGCATCTGTATATATTTATACAGAAATGACATACTATCTGGAAAACAGAATTGATGCATTTCTTTTCTTCTCCTCCTGTCAGGTTGTTACATAACCTCAGTTTTTCCCCAGATTACTTACCTACTTAGTTAAACGTTCTAGCAAAGGCTTAAACTCAAAAGCAGCCCTAAACACCCCTCTGTCACATGGTTATACTGAAGGCACTAGCTTCAGGAAAAAAAAACTGAAACAGAAAACTGATAAGAACTGAAGAATCGGAATCTCAAAACCTGATAACCTCCCCCTTTTTTTGTTTTCTGTATGTTCACAAATCGACCTCCCATTCCCCCAACCTGATCAGCTACTTACTTAAGTGTATTGCTATAGTTTTAATCTTCAAAGCAGACCCAGACAAAACCCCAAAGCAGCATGGCTACGTTTCTGAAAATCATTTACACAGAACTTAAAAACCTGAAACTGATATCATGCACTAATGTAACCTCTTTTCTGTTACTTTATTTCTGTAATTTAACTCATTTCTTAGTTTCCTCTAACTGGTTTAGTTTCCTAACTGTGTATTCTAACACAGCTCCAACTCTAAGACAACCCAGGGCAGTAAATTAACAATACTGAGAGGTCCCCCTAAACTGAATTAAGAACGTCCTGAAATCCAAAACTGATACACGCTCCTATGTTATTGTCAGTCTGTTCTCTTATGTTGTTCTACCCACATAGTTGATGTTTATTAAAGCTTGAAACTTTAAATAAAACCCCAGCTAAATTGTTCAAACTAAAACTTCATGAACTGGGCTCAACTGATAACAGAAACTGAAAGCATGAACTGTTTTCTTTTTCTTCTATCTTCATCTTCTGTTTGTTCATGTCTTGGTTTCTCTCGTTTCCCCTAGGCTCTTTAGCCATTCAGTTACCCATCTTAATTTAGTTTACATTTTGAAACATCTCCGGACAGCAGGGGTTACACTCCTGATAGTCTTAACACAAAAACTGGAAAAATATGAAAACTGATGCATTAGAGTTTGTATTTTACCCCTTTTCTGTTTTGTTCTTCCTTCCTTGATCTGGTCTCTTTCTCACTTCCCCAAGTTATTTATCTTCTTAGTTAAGTTAACTTAAGAGACTCCAAGTTCATTTTTAACCCACAGACACAATCTATACAGAAGCAAGAGACTGGAACCAGAAAAGAAAAACTGTGTAATTCCTCTTCCTCCCATCTTTTATGTCTGTTAGACTGTCTTTAAATCTCTCAAATGGGTATATCAGCTTAGGCCACGTATTAATACTGACTGGGGTTTATTGTTAAACCAACCCAACACTTATATCCCATCTGAAATTTGTTTTTACAGAAACCAAGTTACAGAAACGCTAATATTGCAGATTTGAAGTCCAACTGAAGTACATTTCCTATTATCGTTTTCTTTCTGTTTTCCCCATACTGTCTACTCATTTAGTTGGGTATCTTGTCCAGTTTTTGAACTCAAAACAGACTCAACACAACTCAGTTAATCCACCTGAAGCTTGCTTATACTGAAACAATAAATCGTGAAACTGAAGCTAGACTGGTATAATCCTCTTCTAACTCTCTGTACTAAGTTATACAGAACAGAAAAGAGAATGCACTCAGAAACTAATAACTTCCATTGATCTCTTTCTGTTTACTCACGTATTCGTCATTCAATTTATCCTTAGGCATTTACTTACTTAACCCAGTGTTCTAATTTTGATTCCAACTCAGAAACGACCTTAGACAACCCAGTTACATCTCACTGTTGCAACTTATACTGAAACAGCAAAGTACAGAATCTGAAATTATAACTAGTATTCCTTCCTTCTGTTCCATTTCCATCTTACCCACGAGCTTGATTTCTAGCTCCCCTAGATTGTCTAGCTACTTAATTAGGTATCTTAGTACAGTCTTAACCCACAAAATAAACCCAAACAGAAAGGAACATGGCACTATTTTATTATACAGAATTGCAACATGTTGCAGAAACTGGTGTATGACTGATATCTAAATTTTTTTTTTGTTATTATTTTCTTCTGCCATCAACACCTGATTCCTAGTTCCTCCTGAATCGTCTGGCTACTGAGCTAAGTGTTTAGTCACAGCTTAAAACTCTCCCCAAACCCACTGTTACATTATTCAGACTGAACTGGCAATTCGAAAACACTCAAAAGCTGGAATAAAACTGAAACACTGCAACTTAAGACCTGATCACTTCTCTTTAATTCATTCTGTATATTCACAAATCTGTCTTGAAGTCTCCCTCAATTGAATACCCACCTAACACGTGAATTATTGGGTTTTTGTTAGTCTTCAAACAGACCCTAAACAGCATGGCTAGCTACTACATTGTAACAGAAGCAGGAGGTACTAACTCAAAGTTACAGAACCTGAATTTATTATCAGTTTGACAGAATCTTTCAACATCAGGTTGCTTAGTTCTGTTTTTGTAATGTTATAAAACATGAATCGAGTATGAGTTTAGGAATGATACCTTGGGTATTAAGGACTTGTCCCTCCTGAGTATCCCTTGATATTTTCCCTGATATCAGCTAGACAGGAACCAAATGTCAAGTTTAGTTATGGGTGGTTTATGTTTGTTTAGTAAGTGTTGGGAAGCATAGTTTTTTTTTATTAGCAACTCCTCTTACCTTAGTTAGGGGCTAGGTTGCTGTGGACTTGGCTTATTCGTAGAAGGGCCTTACCACGGAGGGGTTTGAAAGCCCAGTCATAATGGGCATCCATCTGGATTTATCACCAATAAAGTCATCACTGACTATTCCTTACCATCTCTTTCCAAGAGATTTTCTGAGTTCTGCAATTCGTGTTGTGCTGGGAAACATCATGCGTTTCCTCATTACCTAAGAGATTCTAGATCATCTAGACCTTTTGAACTTTTATTTCTAGATGTTTGGGGGCCTGCATATATTACATCTGTTGATGGATACAGATTTTTTCTCTTAATAGTGGATGATTTTTCAAAGTACATTTGGATCTACCCTATTGCTTGTAAATCAGATGTCTATGATATCTTTGATAAATTTCTCAAGCTTATACAGAATCAGTTTAATACTTCTGTCCAGAGCATTCAAACTGATGGAGGAGGGGAGTTTACTGCTCTCAGTAGCTTAACCTCCACATATGGGATTCATCACCGACTTTCTTGTCCTTATTCCCATCAACAAAATGGGACGGTTGAGATTAAAAATCGCTACTTAATGGATAAGACTCTCACACTATTGGCTCAGCCTCAATTACCATTCAAGTTTTGGTCTCTTGCTGCTCAGACAGCTGTCTTTCTCAACAACAGAACTCCTGCTAAGTTGTTGGATTATAAAACCCCGTATGAACTCTTGTATGGCTCTATCCCTGATTACTCTATACTTCGGGTGTTTGGTTGTGCCTGCTGGCCCAACCTTAGACCTCACAATGCACACAAATTAGCCTACCGCTCTACCCTTTGTGTGTTTGTTGGCTACTCCCCTAGACACCGTGGATACATATGTTACTGTCCTACAGCCAAGAAAACCTACATCAGTCGTGATGTGATTTTTAATGAGGATCACTTTCCATTTGCTCACCCTACCCCTTCCCCTCCTCATACAGAACCACATATTAATTCTGTTACAATACCTCAAACTCATCCAACATCCACATCACCCCAGTCTTCCATCTCCACATCTCAGTCCCCTACATCTCTGTCCACATCCCAATCTCCACATCCCTCTCCACCTACTCCTCCCATTACTTCCACATCAGAACATCATCCACCAGACCCTATTCCTACTCATCCTATGCTTACCAGGGCCAAGGCTAATATACATAAGCCTCTCATCCGCACTGACGGTACAATACCTTGGTGCAATACCTCCTCACTGCATCCCTCACCTACAGAAATAGTTTCCCCTATTCCAGAAGAACCTACATTCAGAGAAGCACAAGCCTACACAGAATGGAAACAAGCTATCCTATGTGAATACACTGCTCTGCTCCAAACTCACACTTGGGATCTTGTCCCTTATCAGCCACAATGAGTGTGTTGGGGGTTAAATGGCTACTGAAAACAAAGAAAAAGGGTGATGGCACTATTGAACGCAGAAAGGCAAGATTGGTAGCACAGGGATACAATCAAACCTTTGGAGTTGACTACTTTGATACATTTAGCCCTGTGGTGAAAGTTACCACCATCAGAACTGTTCTTGCTATTGCTACTTCTCTCAACTAGCCCTTGCAGCATTTGGATATACAAAATGCATTTTTGAATGGGGAACTAGAAGAGGCTGTCTTTGTCAAACAGCCCCCAGGTTTTATTGACCCCACTAAACCTACCCATGTGTGTAAACTGCGCAAGGCCCTTTATGGGCTCAAGCAATCACCCAGAGCTTGGTATTCTACCCTAAGTTCCTATCTGATACAGCTTGGTTTTCACCTATCCTCAACAGACAGCTCACTGTTTATTTTTAAGCAGGGCACTGATGTTGTTTACATGCTTATCTATGTGGACGACATTTTGCTTACTGGCTCATCTCTACCTCTCCTAGATAACCTCAAAGTTCATCTCAGAGCCAAGTTTCCTGTTAAAGACCTTGGCAATTTGTCCTACTTCTTAGGGGTTTCTGTTCATCGCTCCTCTCAAGGTCTTCTCCTCACCCAGGAGAAATACATCGCAGAGATTCTACAGAGAGCTAATATGCATCAGTCCAAGCCTATCTCTACACCAAGTTGCTCTAATGTTTGTCTAGATGTTTCAGATTCTCCCCCATTTGAAGACATAACCCTATATCGAAGTATTGTTGGCTCTCTACAATATTTGGCTATGACACGACCAGATATTCAATTTGCCGTCAACAAAGTCTGTCAGTACATGCATAAGCCACAACTTGTTCACTGGACTGCGGTTAAAAGAGTCCTAAGATACCTGAATCAGACACGCCGCCTGGGTGTTTTCTATCCTGCTGCTCCAATCGACTCCATGACCGTGTTCTCCGATGCGGACTGGGCAGGGTCTGTTCTTGACCGCCGATCTACTTCTGGTTTCTGTGTCTTCCTCGGCTCCCACATGATTTCCTGGAGTTCACGAAAACAAAAGACAGTTGCCAAATCAACCACCGAGGCAGAATACAAAGCTTTGTCCAGTGCGACGGCTGAATCTATTTGGATTCTTCGCCTCCTTCAGGAGTTAGGGTTTCGACTCTACAAACCCCCAATTTTGTATTGGATAATATTAGCGCTACTTACCTGGCTAAAAATCCGGTCTTTCACAGCCGGATGAAGCACGTCGCGGTGGATTACCACTTTGTGCGGGAACGCGTCGCCATGGGAGCCATCATCGTCGAGCATGTTCCTGCTTCCGCCCAGCTTGCTGACGTTCTCACAAAGTCGCTCTCTCCGTCTGCTTTCTCCATTATCCGCTCAAAGCTACCGCTGCGCAGTCGCCTTGACCGCGGGGGGATGAAAGCCCAGTCATAATGGGCTACAATGTGGGCCAAGTTATTTCCGTTATATTTCTGTAATAAGGCCTCTATACACATTCTAGTATATTCTACTCATATTCTATAAATACTTGTACTGTTCAGTGGCTCATATAGAATATCAATATACGAATGATTCATGGTCTCCTCTCTCTACATACATGCTCTCTAATATTCAAATAGGGTTTAACCACTGAGCACAGACGAGAATGAGGGGTTTAGTTCCTCAGGTCTTTGGGCACAAAACAGAAACAAGGTTGGACTTGTTAACAGAATACTTTTATGTTTTCCACGATCTCACCTCTAAAATTCTTGGAAGCGAGTTTTGGTTTCAGGCTTTCTAGAACACCACCCGCCATTGGCATGTAGAAATCTGGGCT
>CM041781.1:93025669-93126750 GCA_023374045.1 Limonium bicolor
TGAATGAGTATGAATGCGTAAGTACTTGAAGTATGAAATTGAGCATGAGTAAGTAACATGGAAGTATGTATTGAGCATGAAATGAACCAGTAAGCCTAGAACTCACTCTAGATGAAATTTACCACCTTAGGGAAATTCCTTATCTGTTACCCAATACCTTCAACTCACCTCATGAAGAGACCGACATCGCCACTCACCACTTCAACAACGAACAGTGTCAGGTCATCCGCCCAGGTATGATCTTATTAAAAGGATACCTGACACCCGAAGCACAAGTTTCAATCATCCGACGATGCAACGAGTTAGGAATGGGTCCAGGAGGATTTTATACACCCGAATTCCCCGGTGGAGCTACAATGAAGCTGAAAATGATGTGCTTGGGAAAGGATTGGAACCCTTATACCAAGACATACCAAACAACGCGAGCAGGAGACGGAGCAACACCTCCAGCAATACCCCCAGAATTCCAAATGCTTGTCACACAAGCTGTAGAAATTGCACAACAATGTGAAGATGAACCAATCCCTGCACTTGAAGCAGACTATGTATTGTCAACTTCTATGAGAAAGAAGGACGACTTGGCTTACACCAAGACAAGGACGAGACAGCGGAATCTCTTGAACTAGGAGTGCCCGTAGTGTCTTGGTCCATTGGTGATGACGCCGTATTTTTGTATAGCGAGCAGAAGCGTGTGGACCTCGCAGAGAAATTGGTATTGAGATCAGGAGATGTTCTAATCATGGGTGGAAAATCAAGGTTGCTGTATCACGGGATCCAGAAGATCAAGTTGAATACGGCACCACCGGCAATAATCAATGCCACACACATGAAACCAGGACGCCTGAACCTTACCTTTAGAAAGTATTAATCTTGTAGTAGCATGTAATCCAGTAGTAACGTGTATTAGAGACACAGTATGTATGATGGTTGGTTATTCAATAAAAGCAGTGTTGGTTATTAAATTCCACTTGCGTTCCACCATCTTTACTTATAATCTCATGAATCAATAGGTTGTGGACTCGGTACCGAAGGTAACCTGAGCATCCTCACCGAAGAACAAGCCGGCAAGAGCGGCACCATTCTAACGGGAACATTCCCAGTAAACGGCATCGAAGCCTCAGTATTATTCGACTCCGGCGCCTCTCACACCTTTGTATCGCCATCATTCGCTACAAGGTTGGGGCTAGACGCAGATGAGCTACCAAATTTCTTGGTTACTCTCCCGTCGAAGGAGCGGGTAAAGTGTACTAAGTATTACCACACCGCCACCATTCAAATCAAAGGTGAAGCGTTTCCCATTCCTTCATTGAATTCAACGGATTGGGATTCGACTTGATAATTGGAATGAACTGGTTGGAGCGGCACAAGGACGATCCTATGCGCCGAGCACCGATTGCTGCTCAAGAGTCCATCTGGGGTCACTGTTTCATACCGCCAGAGACCGAGAGAGCCTTCAACTACAGTCATCTCCGCTATGGCAATGTATCGGGAGCTCAGAAAAGGACATGAAGTGTATTTATGTCACGTGCAAGACCTGGAGAGAGATCCAGAGTTCAGTGATGATGTAAGTAGTCTCAGAATTCCCTGATGTATTTCCGAAAGAGCTACCTGGTATGCCACCACAGAGAGCAGTAGAGTTTGAAATCGACCTTGTACCGGGTACTGGTCCCATTGCTAGGGCACCATACCGTATGGCACCAGCAGAAATGGCAGAACTCAAAGAGCAACTACATGACTACTCGACAAAGGGTTTATACGCCCGAGCGTATCACCCTGGGGAGCACCGGTCCTCTTCGTGAAGAAGAAGGACGGTAGTCTCCGCCTCTGCATCGACTACCGCGAATTGAATGCGGTCACTGTAAAGAACAAGTATCCATTGCCACGCATCGACGACCTGTTCGATCAGTTGAAGGGAGCATCCGTCTTTTCTAAGATTGATCTCCGATCCGGATATCACCAAATTGCTATCAAAGAGCAAGACATTGAGAAAACAGCATTCCGAACAAGATATGGCCACTACGAATTCACGGTGATGCCATTCGGTTTGTCTAATGCACCAGCCAAATTCATGGACCTAATGAATCGGTTATTCAGTGATCAGCTGGACACTTCAGTAGTAGTATTCATCGACGACATCTTGTGTATTCGAAGTCACCAGAAGAACATGAAAACCATTTGAGAAGAGTACTTGAGACACTGCGCGAGAACCAGCTGTATGCGAAGTTCTCCAAATGCGAGTTTTGGCTAGATCAGGTATCATTCCTCGGTCATGTCATCTCGAGCGCGGGCATTTCAGTAGATCCATCCAAAATCGAAGCAGTGCGATCATGGCCTAGACCTAAGACTGTTACCGACATCCGGAGCTTTCTTGGTTTAGCCGGTTATTACCGGAGGTTTGTAAAGGACTTCTCAAAAGTCGCTAAGCCCATGACGTCATTGATGAAGAAAGATGCACCGTTTGTATGGACAAGCGAGTGCGAGGTATCCTTCCAGAAACTAAAAGACTCATTGACCTCAGCGCCAATTCTCACACTTCCAGAGGGCACAGAGGGATTTGAGGTGTATTGTGATGCATCGGGCAAGGGCATGGGATGCGTACTCATGCAGCATGGCAAGGTAGTAGCCTACGCCTCCCGCCAGCTGAAAAAGCATGAGGAGAATTACCCGACACATGATCTAGAGTTAGGAGCCATTGTCTTCGCCTTGAAGATATGGCGACACTATCTCTATGGGGTAAGCATCACCATCTACTCCGACCACAAAAGTTTGCAGTATGTATTTACCCAGAAAACTGAATCTAAGACAGAGGAGGTGGATGGAGTTTCTCGATTACGACATCAACCTCCAGTATAAAGAAGGGAAGGCAAACGTTGTAGCCGACGCCCTGAGTCGTCGAGCACACTCGCTCCATTCGCTACTCGCTTCTTCTAGCTTGGTTGACGAGGTGCGAGACGCTCAGTTGAGCGACCCTTACTTCACAGAGATCAGACAGAAAATCACAGATGGTACCTTCGAGCCCGAAAGTACGACTTCAAATTGCATGAAGATGGTCTGATCCGTTGAATGGCAGATTATGCGTCCCCCGAAGCAATGCTGAGCTAAGGGATCGCATTCTGCGAGAGTCACATTGTTCGACATTGCATGTCCATCCGGGAGCCTCTAAAATGTACAAAGACATGAAGAGGTACTTCTGGTGGTCAGGAATGAAATCAACGTGACTGAGTATGTTCTGAGGTGTCTCACATGCCAGAAGGTGAAGTTCGAGCACCGAAGACCGGGAGGAATGGTGCAATCCATGCCCATTCCGGAGTGGAAATTCCACGATATCTCTATGGATTTTGTTGTTGGACTCCCACCTGCTAGGGGAGGACTCAACATGATCTGGGTAGTAGTCGATCGTCCACCAAGGTTGCCCGATTCATACCGATGAAGGACACCTGGAAGGTGCGAAGCTCGCGAGAGCTATCGACAAGGAGATCATCCGACACCACGGAGTCCCGAAAACCATCGTATCTGACTGCGACACTAGATTTCTTTCGAGATACTGAGAGCAACACGGGAAGCGCTTGGTACTGAGTTTAAGCTTAGCACCGCCTTCCATCCACAGACCGACGGTCAGACAGAAAGGACCATCCAGACACTAGAGGATATGCTTAGGGCATGTGCCTTAGACTTTCCGGGGAGCTGGATTCAGAAGCTTCATCTTATCGAGTTTTCGTATAACAATAGCTATCATGCTTTGATTAAGATGTCACCATTCCAAGCTTTGTATGGTAGACCTTGCCATACCCCGTTGTGTTGGGATGAGTCAAGCGAAGCGGTCATCATAGGACCGGAGTATTTAGAGCAAGTACAAGCCAAGGTACAACAAATCCGTGCAAATATGAAAGCAGCCCTAGATAGACAGAAATCCTATGCGGATGTGCGACGATGCGACCTTGAGTTCGCCGTGGGCGACCAAGTGTTCTTGCGTGTCTCACCTATGAAGGGTGTCTTCGATTTGGCCAGAAGGGCAAACTGAGTCTGAAATTTGTAGGCCCGTATGCCATTACCGAGAGGATTGGAGCCGCAACATATAGGCTAGCATTGCCTGAAGAATTGGGGCGTGTTCATGATGTCTTTCATGTATCACAACTCAAGAAATACATAGCCGATCCTCTCATGTATTAGAACCCGAACATTATCCCTAGAGCCGACGATGAGATATGTCGAGACTCACTGCGAATCCTTGATACAAAGACAAGAGACACTCGCCATAAATCTGTACGAATGGTGAAGGTCTTGTGGTCTAACCACGATGTCGAGGAAGGACTTGGGAATTAGAGGACGCCATGAAGGCGAAGTACCCGAATCTATTTGTAGACTAGATCTAGTATCCGTATAGCACGGAGGGTAGGGCGTACCCCTTTTTAAGGGGGGTAGAGCCTTTTTGCTTTTGCATTGCTTCGGGTTAGCATTGCGTAGTATGTATGTATTGTAATTGTATTGTATTGGCACAAATAGTGCTAGTAGCATTCAGTATGTAGTACTATGAGTATGGTATGTATGTAATGAGTAATGCATTTGTGTTGTACGGTATACGACACGAATGACATCGTGAAGTGTATTGCGAATGTATTGTGGAATGTGCGAATTGAATGGTGTATTGTGCATGGTATTTGAATGGAGTATTGCGTATGAATTGAGTACTGTGTATGGAAATTGAACTGAGTATGATGTATGGTATCTGAATTGTGTATGCTGGTAGTGTAAGAATTCTGAACACCTTGTAAGGTGGTAGTAGAATGTATTGTGGCAACTGGTTTGCCAAATAAGTAGAAATGTAAACCGTAACCTTGAGCAACTTTGAGGGCAAAGTTCCTTAAGGGGGGTAGATTGAAATACCCCGTAATTAAAAACAGTGATTAATTAGGCTAATTATATTTTTAAAGCTTAATTACACTTAAATAAACACAAGGGAACAAATCCCAAAGAAAACGGACCTTAAAATGGGTTAAAAGCATAACGAACCTTAAAGCGCGTTTTCGAGGAAACCGGGAAAACGTGACTTTAAGCGGGTCAAATAGACTCGTAACAGCTTTGGTCAACTATAATCTAATAATATTAGTAAAGCTTAGAACCAATACATTAATTAAACGAGAAAATTCCGGAAAAACGGGTACCGGTTAGTAAAAACTGTAACAACCGGGAAGTTGTGGGGTAAGATGCAAATAAACAAACTTAGTGTGTCCACTTTGCAAATAAAAAGCAAAAATATGTAGAGGGGCATGTGTGTAGCCGATGGACTCCTCTCCCCCACTCTCTTTATTTCTCTCTTATTAGCTAAAAGACAAGGAAATAAAGAAAGAAAAAAAGGAAGACTCTCTCTTCACTCCCTCTTCCTCTCACGGCTCCCCTCCCTCTCTTTCTCTATTCTCTTCTTCCTCCTGCGACATCCATGGAGAATTGAAGAAGCTCACACAAAACCCACCTTCTCTCCTCATGTTAACCCATTAATCTTGCTTCAAAAATTACAAAATTAGTACCATTGGAATCCCCTTGCAAAGGAGAACATTTCTCCTTTCGAAAATCCAAAAGCTCAATATTCGTTTTTATGGGTATTCTCCATTTGAAGATTCAAGTCCACCATTAGAAGCACCTTCACCTCCTTGTCATTTTGAGGTAAAAACATCCTTGAAAACCTATCTTTTTCTAGGCCTTGTGGGCAAAACGAGATTCAACTAAAATGTTTGGTGCCTCTTTATTCCAGCCGATTTGGCTCTCTTGTTGGGCTAGGAAACTGTTCTCTTGCTAGTCAAGAACTCCATTCATCCATTGGAAGGTAACATCCTTTTCTAAACCCTAAAACCTAAATTCTAGGGTTAGTATAAATGAATGCTAAATGGTTAGTGTGGATTGGTATGGTGGTTGTAGTATTGTGCATTGTGTGAGCAAGAACAAAGAAGAAGGAAAGAAGGAAAGAGGAGAAGGCAAGAAAGGAAAGAAAAACTAGCAAGACAAGGTAAATGCTCTTACCTTGTGTTAGTTTGTGTATGGTATTGTAACAGTTTTTGGAGTAGTAAAATGAGTAATGAATTGAGGAATGAGTAGTAAGCATATTGTAGTATGATGAGTATGATATTGTAACAGTTTTGAAGTTTTTAAATGAGTTTTAAAAGCTTGGGAAAACATTGGGCATTGATTGAGTATGTGCAGGAATTTTATTGTTGTTGTAGTAGTGTTAGCATGTGAGTATAGTGTATTGTATAAACAGGTTGTGAGAATGTGAACTTGTGAGCTGAAATAGTGTGTGAGCAAAGTAAGAATTATAGGGGAGACTATGTCAAATTTTGTGTAGGAATGAGAGGACTTAAGTTGTTTAAGAAGAGGTAGTATTTGGAGAGTTTAAAAGGAATGTTTAGTGGCTTGTAGCAGATTTGGATATGAGGTTGTAAATGGGATGGAATTAGGTTGTGAGTAATGTATTTTGGATGCTAGGAGTAGCGTTAGTTGAGGAAGTAATGGAGGTTAGAAGTTGAGTGAAAAATCTGTAGCATGATGGAGGAAACAAAAATCTGTAGCATAAGTGAAATGGAAGCTAGTGTGAGTGTTGAGAAGAAGTGAGGAAAAATGTGTAAGTGAATGTAAGAATTGAGTAGTAGGTTTGGTGGGTGAACTAAGGTGATTTAGAGTGTTTAATTAGTGCTAAATCATGTGGGGAAGTATTGGTAAAGATTGGGGAAACAATGGGTAAAGAAAACACCCAAAAACAGAATTTAAAACTGAAGTACTGGGCCGGACCAACCTTAGGACCGAGCTTGCAAGGTCGGTCGAGCCCAGATTTACAAGACGGGAAACCTTCTGGAATCGACCGACCTTGCGACCGGACTTGCAAGTTCGGTCGGACCAGAAATTTCTCCCGTCAGAAACCTTCTGGAATGGACCGAACTTGCGACCGGACTTGCAAGTTCGGTCGGCCAGAAAAATTCCCGTAAGGCGAGCTACTGGAATGGACCGACCTTGCGACCGGACTTGCAAGGTCGGTCGGGCTAAAATTTTCACATACGAAACTTTCTGGAATGGACCGACCTTGGGACCGGACTTGCAAGGTCGGTCGGCCCTGGAATTTTCACGCGATGTAACCTACTGACTTGGACCGAACTTGCGACCGGACTTGCAAGTTCGGTCGAGTCAAAAAAAAATGTTTTATAATATGATTATAGTTATCATATGTATATATATATATATGCCTATACAAATAAGCATATGTATGTAGTAATCACCATTAGTGAAGTAACAATGGTAAGAAGGTAAGTAAATGAGTAAGGCAACAAATGTAAGAAGTAGTAAAGAAAAGAATGGTCTATAACCAAGTAAGAAAGTAATGAAGTAGTAAGTATATATAGAAAATATCAATGAAGGAGTAAGTAGAGCAATAATGGATCATTGATCATACTAGTTCATGTATGCATAGGAATCGAATAGTTGCACGTTGAAGGAACCCGGTAGTACGAAAGCGTCGGTGAACGGTATGATTTCTTCATGCCCTGTATCCTAACTTGGTTACCCCGATTTGTGTGCTTATGTGATCACCAATAAGATAAATGCACGAATTGGACTTATATTGCACTTAACTGTGTTTGAACTATTTTGTTCTTGTTGTATCTTCTTGAACAATTAGTTTGTATAATTCATGAAATGAATGGATGGAAATGAGAAGTATGTGTAAGTATTGTGTACTTGCAGATTGTATGTATGTATGGAAGTGAAGTACTGACTTCAACTAATTCCTAACAACCTAACTCCTAACTTGCAGATTGTATGTATGTATGTATGGAAGTGAAGTACTTGCAGATTGTATGTATGTATGGAAGTGAACACCCGATTAACCCGGATGTGTAATGAGGCTAACAAGACCTTTGTATGTATTGGAGAATTGTATCTCCGTAATGCGGTGAGTATGGTAAGTATGGACGGTTGACTTGAATTGTCTTCCTTGTATGTATTGTATGTATGTATGCTTGTGTATGGAATGTATTGTATTGTACTGTATAAAGCATGTATGTATGTATGAATGAAACGAACCGCATGTACTCGACCAATTAGTTGGCGTACCCTCGCTAGCACGCGGGGTATGCGGTTATCATATGCAGCGTAAGCTGACCCCCTAGGGGGAATGTTTTTACTCCACAGGTACCCCGCGAGGCGTGACGGTAGGGTAAGGACGTGATGTGATTCCTTCTGGGATGTAGCAGTAGGACTGGAATAATGTACCGAGTTGTACACGGCTAGGCCATTTGAGTAGTCGGTGTACCATGTGGTACACCTTTTTGGATATTGAAATCTTGATTGGATAGTAAGGAGAGGATGTATAAACTTCATTTTTGGGAAGTAGTCATGGAATGTAATTCATATATTCAGTATACTCGGTAATCAAATGTAAGTAAGTATTTGGTATTGTAAGGTAAGTAGTATGTATTTGGTTTATTCTAATCATCAGGCCGACACGGTAAGTAGTAGTAGCCTGTTAACCATTGGATGGTTAACGGCGTTGTATCACCGCCGGGAGTAAGTAAGTATTCCGCTGCGAGTAAGGTAAGTATGGGAGTGATTAGAGGATAATGGAAGGATTAGCGGTTGGGGAGTTACAAACAATGATGAACCGATGATGACTTGCAGCCCACCTAAGTATGCATGGCTTCTTTCTTTTTTACAAAAACCGGCCCATCTCCATATTTTCCAGCCCCTAAATCATGACTTAATCTTGACATAAGAGTCTCATGATGGGCCTTCTTATGGAACAATTATAATTAATGTGCCCACATGAATAGTAGCCATGTTGATGTGAATGAAAGCCCACGTGAATGTAGAAATAAGTGATCAATATTGATCATGTGATAATATGATGTGCGGCCGTATATATATATATAGCCCTAAAAGTATATATATTTCACACTTATCAAACTTCGTCACACTTAGCTTTTGTTTATCCTCAAGCAAATAAAGAAATACAACTATCTTTAAAGTCGTAGTGTCAAACCTCAGGATCGAATAAGTGCAGAAGGAAATCAAGTGAAATGACAATCAAAAGATTAATCTTGCTCTTAGCTGTAGTTTTCGCAAACAGTGAAAAAGAACAGTTATGTAAAAGCATGGAGAAGTTGATTGCATAAACTAAATATAGGATAGCTTGGGATCTTCCACCAATTTCTTTCCTCTAACCTTTGTATGACAAGGGGTGTGAAGTAACACCTTATTCCGTGATACCTTTCAACACCACATACTCATGATCAGAAACAAAAAATTAAACTGCAATTAACTTTTCTTCCCTTGCAAAAACATTCTTATTCAAGAAATATATACAAAACAAACAAATTATTGAGAATTGCAGAGTTATTCCGTAACCCAGACTTTTCTCTCTATCCTTGTAACGGTGTTGGGCCAACTATCCCAGATCATGAGACCTTAGGTAGATAGGTGTTAAGGCACCCCTAGGACTTAATAACCGGATAGACGAGGCCAGCTTTTGTTAGGAAAATTTCTGATCAGTGGAGTACCTTGCCTTATCCTTTCATTCCAAACTTTCACATCATTTCCAAAATCTCAAACTAAACTAATTCAGTCTACACAATCAGCGAATCCACCAAATTTCAGTGAAAACATAATTAGTTTGAATAAAAACAAGTTAGATTAGACAAACAGCTTTAAGCAAGAGAATTCTTGAGGTTGTCACCTGGCTCAACTTCAAACTTTCACAAAATTTTCACCCAAGAATTCGACATTTATAAGCACTCAGAGAAGCCATTATCTCAAAGCAAGAAGACAAACAAAAACAAGTATGACATTTAAGCGTAACTAGCCTATTTTCAGTGAAAGGTCTCTACTTCCTCACACTTAAGAGGAGCAATGTCCTCATTGTTCGAAAATAAAAATCAAGAAAAGACCTTTCAAAATATGCCAGACTCATGAAGGATTGCATTTAGGATAATATGGACTGATAAATAAGAATTTATAGCATGATAGACTGAACACAAACATTAAAATAAAGAAACTGAAACTCCCCTGATATCGTAGATTGAGGAAGGTTCCCTTCCTCACACTTAAGCTCGAACAAGGGGGGTAGCGTCGTTCCTCATACTTGCATCCAAGCAAGTGTCCAGCCTTGGAGAACATCAAGCACCATAAAAAGTTCACCTACACACACTCACAACTACCACAAAAACGCTGAAAGCGTTGCATTAAAGCACGGACACCATTTTCTACATAAAAGGAAAACAAAAATAAAACCATAAACAAAAGCAAAATATAAATTTAACCACTGGGTTGCCTCCCAGTAAGCTGCCCGTCTTTATAGTCTTTGGCTAGACTCCTGCTTCGTTATCCTAGATCAAAATAAAAGTAGACACAACAGCTTTGCCAAGAAAACGAAATAGACAGTAATTAAAAGCAAACCACTTGGATCAAAACAAAGCGTTACTTCGGCAAATAAAATAGGAAAGTGAATACTCCACAAAACTTGATGTTTGAGGAGATACTGCCGGTAACGTTGCTCAATTAGAAGACCAGGTGTGAATGGCTCTCTTCCTCAAATTCGAGGACATAAATGTCCTCCTCCTTTGTTGAGGCTTCTGGAGGCAAGGTGGAAATTGCATATCAATTAGTGGTGGCGCTTTCTCCTCAGATTTGAGGATACAAATATCCTCTTCCGGTTGGTGAGGCTCAATCATGCAATCCTGCTCGTAGACAACCGGTAGTTGCATCAATTTCTTCATTCTCTATGAAATCATCTACTACAGGTGCTTCTACCGGCTTAGAGTTAGCTCAGGCAAGATATTCTGCTCTACGCGCGGAGGACTTTCCCACCAATAAAGTTCTCGATCAGATTGTTGTGGTGGTTGGTATCCTATCAGTCTTTGAAAAGCAAGTACTGCTTCCCGCTTACGCTGCAAAGCTTGTTCCACCCTCAATCGTGTTTCCTCATCGTAACTGATCTCCATTCTCAATAACTACTCTACAAAAACAAAAATAAAAATACAGAGTAAATAGAACTAATATAAGAAAAGAAACATAAAAACAAAATTAACTGAATAGAATAACAAAGAAGAACAAAATATAAATAAAAGAGAATTACCTAAATAAATAAAATGAAAACTAAAAACAAATGATAAGCAAATCAATTCAAAGTAATCCTAAAAGTCTAGAACGCAAGCAAATGTAATCCTAAAACTAAACAACTATATCCTAATTAAAATAAACTAAAACAGACCAACTGATCGTAAAGAAAAAGGCAGCCAACTAGACCTAAAAGAAATTAAGATTAATGAAAAAAAACGGAAAGAAAATGTATCACGTAAAAGAAAAAATCAAATTCAAACTGATTCAACCGAACTAACAAATTCGTAATCGTACTGGGTCCAAATCAAATTCTGTCAAATGAGATAAAGAAAAGGATAATAAAATCACGAATTCGAGCCTGGCGATGTCGCCACAATATAATATGGAGATGGTGACATGTCAACACTCTATTGGATGATAATAAAAGAAAAAAAAAAAAAAGAGAGAATAAGAGGGAAGTGAGGCGCGTAGAGGAGAGGAATAGGTGGGTAGGTGAGAGAAAAAATTTTTTTTTTCAAAATGTCATAACTTACAAAATATATGTACAAAAAAAAACAAATTATACTATTGTTCATCATTTTTCGTACTCTTCAAAACAAGATGCATCATGGATATGTTTTGATAAATTTAATTTTTGTATGTACATATTTTTTAAGATTCATTATGAATCTTAAGTTTAAGAAAAGTGAATCAAAGATTGTTACAAAGTGAATCAAAGGTTGTTAAAAAGTGAATCTGAGAGTTGCTTAAATGTGAATAAGAGATTTAAAAAAAGCGAATCTCATAAACAGAGATGTTTAACTAAAGTGATTTTGATTGTTTGACTAGTGTGAATCAGAGGTTTTAGAAAAGTGAATCACAAGTTGTTACAAAGTGAATCAGAGTAATAAGAGTGAATCTCGTAAGCATATTATGTTAACAAAAGTGATTAAGAGGTTTAAGAAATGTGAATCAGAGGTTTTTATAAAGTGAATCATGTGTTTAAGCAAAGTGAATCAAATGTTTAAGAAAAGTGATTCTCGTAAATAGAGATTGTTTTAACTAAAGTGAAGAAAAGGTTTAAGAAAAGTGAATAAGAGGTTTAAGAAAAGTGAATCAAAAGTCTTTTAAATGTGAATCAAAGTTTAAAAAAGTGAATATTTTGTTTAATACTAGTAAAAGTTAATCATACCACAAACTTATGCGAGTGTGGTTTTAGGGTGTTTTGGGGGGAGGTAGGGTAATCTTTTTTGTATTAGTTCTACACTTTATATTGTCATCACTACTCGACAGTTTTTTAGGGTTTGTGGTTTAGGGTCGTTACTACAAACCATAAAAATGTCTTCGACGTTTTTAGCTATCCTAGGGTGGTTTTGAAGGTGTAGGATAATCTTTTTGGCATTAGTTCTATACTTTATTGTCGTCACTGACTAGACAGTTTTTTTGGGTTTGTTACAAACCATAAAAATGTCTTCGACGTTTTCAATTTTACTATAATGGTTTTTAGAGTGTTTGCGGTAAGATTCATTTTGTTAATGAATAAGGTTCATTTTATTATTAAAGAAGATTCATTTTGCTAATGAATAAGATTCACTTTAAAAATACCTAACATATACTCATTCTAAAAATATAAATTTTAAGTTTACCAAAACATATCCATGATACATCTTGTTTTGAAGAGCACGAAAAATGATGAACAATGGTATAATTTTTTTTTATTTTGCACTTATATTTTGTGAGTTATAACTTTTTGAAAAAAAAAATCTCTCTTCTCATTTATTTTTCTATTATACGTATAGTAGAGTATAGTAGAGGGAGGATTTAGAAAAAAAAAAAGAAGCACTAAGTAGTAGAGCGTGATTGCACCGGTCCCTATCCATATTTTCTGTTTTTTTCTCCCATACATATATTGACACTTGGATCACTCCCCATATTATACCCAAGCGCCAGGGTCTCCGTTCCGTAATAAAATATAAGAAGGGAAATTTATGTCAAAGCAAATCAGACAATAAATCCTAACAGAAACTACTCAAATTCAAATGTAAAGATGGAGTTAGAATATTAAAGCGAACGGAAACATTATAAAGAACAAATAGATATTCAGAATCGTAAAAAAAAATCGTGAACTTATCAAATGTAAAGTAGAAACCGACGTAACATAATTGAAAAAAAACTCAAATAAAAATCTCAATCAGATAAATAAATATGTCAATTAACCGTGCCAGAGGTCCCCGGCAACGGCGCCAAAAACTTGTTAGCAGAAATATATGTTACTATATCTCTACCTAGGCAGTGTATCTATCGTTTTGTGGAATAATGAATTGAGTGGGGTTGTCGATCTCAGGGACCTCGTTCAATTAACTGACAATTTATTTACTAACTGAGAAAAAACTAACTAAGAAAACAGGAAATGCCACTTTTTCAGGTTTTACTTAATTTAATAAAAAGAATAACACAACGAACTAAGATAAAATAATAAAATAGTAAAAATAAACTAAATAAAGAAATAAAGATTGAAACTCTGAAATCTAAAGAAGCACCCCGGATTGTTGTGCAAACCTTCACTTTATTAATCTATTTATAAACTCTTCCCTAATTCTGCAATAAACTCAGGAATCTTAATTAATTTGTTGACCGGTCCATGTACAACAAATCTTAACTGGTAGTAGAAATAACAAGCCGCAAACTATGCCCAAGTCAATTCTAACCAATCGCTTTATTACCAATTCCTATTGGAGACAGATTAACCTATAGGCAAACCATGCTTCTAGTCGTTAATCCGGTTTAACTTCCTATGTCTAGTTAACTAATCTCAGCGCCGCATTTTGATTAGAAATCTACAATGATTGCTTTAATAATTAGCTAGAGAATTAAAGCACATGAAGAACGGGAATTAAACTACTGCAATTATAATCAGAGAAAAAGATTACAAAATAACTATAAAGATTCGGTTTGCTATCCCAAACCGGGGAACTAAACTAACTACGCGAACATAATTATAAAAATAACAAACATAAAAATAATAATATGTAGAAGTGACAATCGTGTTGAATGAATGAGCGGTGGTCGGTGGTGTGGTGGTGTTGGTGTACGGTAGAGATGGTGGCACAAGGTGGAGTAAACGGGAGTAAGTGATGGTGATGAAGAGAGGCGAAAGCCTCATCTCTAGAGCGTCTCCATTCTCCAACCCTAACTTCGGGTTATATACGCTGCGCCATCGTATTTGAAATATTTCTATCTTTAACAATGATGAACCGATGATGACTTGCAGCCCACCTAAGTATGCATGGCTTCTTTCTTTTTTTACAAAATGCCGACCCATCTCCATATTTTTCCAACCCCTAAATCATGACTTAATCTTGACATAAGAGTCTCATGATGGGCCTTCTTATGGAACAATTATAATTAATGTACCCACGTGAATAGTAGCCATGCTGATGTGAATGAAAGCCCACGTGAATGTAGAAATAAGTGATCAATATAGATCATGTGATAATATGATGTGCGGCCGTGTATATATATATATATCCAACTTTTTCCTGTATTTTACACATAAAATGTGTCAGTTCATATCAAAACATAAATATAAGGAAACTCATATGATAAATGAGAAATATGACATGAATTGTTATAAAAAATAGAAAGAATTATAGCCCTAAAAGTATATATATTTTGCACTTATCAGAGGTGCAGAGGAAAACTAAGTATCGGAGCCCTATCCTAATAGGCTCACACCCGAAACAGGTAATGACAAAAGGCACAGCTGACAAACTCCCTAGTCAACTCTCCAACAATAGAGAGTGGAAGTGGAGCGCGAAAGGAAGGACAAGGTTTAAATCTGATCATGGAACTGTTCCATAACACCCCCAAGTGAAGCAAAGAAATGTCAAGCACTAGCCAGAAATGCTAGCGGAGCCATAACTAACATTGAGAAGGAGGTTGCCGCGGGTATAGGAATGCTGGATGATCTTGGATGTAATATCGGTGATCCATTACAAATCAAAAGGAACCTCGATCTGTAACCACCTCCAAAGCACGTGAATCCTTGACGTGCAAGCAGAATGGTTAGGATCGCTACGCAGATCATCAGAGGCATAGGATCACAAGTGAAAGCCATGAAGATAAGGGAGGAAGTGAGATCAAGGAAACTCTCAGTGCTAGGTCTTGTGGAAACTCAACAGAATACTGTCGAGACCCGCAAACCTGCTACTCTTTGGGGGTAAGAAGAGAACAAATCTGGCCTGGGATGAAATCCAACCACAAGGGCGATCAGGTGGCATCCTGGAATGAGGAATAGATCAGGGTAGACAAGGTAGAAAAGGGTGCTAGATGGATAGCTCTTGAAATAACATTGACAAGCGAAGGATTTATAGGTATGTTACTAGTCGTTTATGCTCCCTATGACCCCAATGATAGAAAAGCAATGTTTGAGGAAATTCTGGCAGCAAGCTGTAAGTAATATAATAGGAGATTTCAACGAGGTTCTAAGATCAGAAGATAGAATGTACAACAAGGCTAATGTAAAAGGTGAGGCTGTCGCATATGCAATTTCCAGATGATACTATAATTTTAGGTACCTCCGTAAGGCACGATTTGGCATTCAGTTTCGCATTATTGGGGAAGAAGAGTGGAAGGTGCGAAGAGGGAACATTTTTTTGATTAAGACGCCGGCTTAGTTAAAAATAACGTTTAATTATCTTAAAATTGAGATTTTATAAAGATTACCGACCGCACTTGTCGTCGGTGATCGGAGACTATAAAACCACATTTGTTAGTTATAAATTACCGATCGCACCTATCGTCGATAAACTGAGACCATTAAACACTGTGTTTTTTAAAGGAAAATACCGACCACATCTGTCGTCGGTAATACAAGACCATTAAACACCATGTTTTGTTAAGGGAAATACCAACCTCTAACTGTCATCATTAAATTAATACTCCCTCCGTCCTTAATTGACCGTCTTGTTTACTTTATGACATGTTTTTTCACTTTAATAATAAACATATAAGATAAAATAATTTCATAAAACTACATTTATAATATATTGTTTATCATGTATGGAATCATTTTCAAAACTTCAGTTTTTAAAATTAATTTATCTTAAATATCAAATATTGAAGTCATACGATATGCCCAAATAGTAAACAAGACGCTCAATTCAGGACGGAGGGAGTATACATTACCGACCGCTGTTTTGGTCGGTAATCCGTCGATATTTCACGCGTTTTCTGGTGCCAATGCTCCCACCAATTTACCAACAACGATTACCGATGAAATTAGTCGTCAGTAAAAGGTTGGTCGAAAATTGGTCGGTAAATGGTTGTTAATTCTTTCCCAAGGATGATGGTTTGACTGTTTTCGTTACTCCAACTCATTGAAATTGTTCACTTTTGATTTTGGTTGATATGTATCTTTAAGTCCCCAGCTTTCCATATGTACTAGAATGTACATAGTCTACTATTTGGTCTATGAAACTTTGTTTAATGTGCTGATAAATTATGAAGGTCTGTGTGGGCAAAGATTCTAATAGGTTAAATTAAGCCTTTTGGTTGAATAAGGATCTTTACTAGTATGGTTAACATTTGAATCATTTGTATTTGTTCTTTGATTTTGCATACTCATCGACCACACTTAACTAATTATCCATAAATGAAAAGAAAGTAAAAGATGAAAATGTACTTGCTCAGTGACTAGGGAATGAAGGGGGATGCTACTTCAAAGTCATCTAGAGATGGTTCGCCGATGACAGACTTTTTATATCTGATTTGGTTGGGATTCCAATCAATTCTAATCAAAATAGCGCTAATTTTGGATGGTGGGGTGATGATCATGAGCGAGAGGAGAAGGATGATGGTACAGATGGTGCTTCTGATTTCCACAATGGCAGCGTGGGTCATTGCTTCAGTGTTGGGCTTGAAGCATGTGGGAATGGTGAAATTGCAACCTATTTCACAGCTTAAAAGTTTTTCGACAAGTTGAGAAAATTTCAAGAACGGTGGAAGCAGTGCCCCTTTGAAAAAACTGATTTTATCCTCTCTGCTTTATCTATCCCCTTATGTTCGTATTAGTTTATGTTACTACTTTGCCACCCACTGGAGGTTATGTGTTTTGTAATTCCTTATCAGTTTTTGTTCGTACAACATTAGGCCCTTATTTTTCAGGTTTTATTGGTGTTTTTTTAAGCTGAATGAGCTTCTCGAGACAACCTACTGTATACGCAATTGTCTAATGAGACAAGTTGTTTTTAATAGATTGGCTAGTTCAAGTTAGTGGTGCTTTAGGAAATATTGGCCTATGAATGTTATTCACTAGTTATATCATGTATAACCCTCTATTGACTCTAGTTTACATTAGCTTTAAGTTAATTCTAGTGTTCTCTGGGCATGTAATCCTTCTGTATATATAATATGGTTTGAGTAGAAAAAAGAAAAGAAAAAGGAATAATGAACTAGTCATTGTTGGTATTCGTTTGGATACAACAACAGTGCCTACCCTTGATTAATTGATCTCCAACACTTTTTCATTTTGTTGGTATTCATTTGTTTATATTAAATAATTGTAACGAATACAATGTACCCATAGATTTAAAAATTTAGGGTCCACCACTGCGAAAATGAATCGATCACTTTTTTTTTTTTTTTGAAACAATGATGATAGCGACATTAATTCATATAGAAACTTTCATTGTTCATGTAAAGAAAATCATGTTACAAACTATTATAAGAAGAAGCTCTGTTGTAAAGTAGCAACAACAAATCAATGCTGCAGAGATAATTTGTGTTCTAGTATTATAAAAAGTGGTCAGGGAAAGAAAATAAAAAGAGACGAATAATATTCTCTTTACACACTTTAATTAGGCATACACACACACACAAATTAATACTATATATATATTGCATATTACTGAACTCACTCGTGTCCTCTCTGCCTTATACTGCTGCTGCTACAAAAAAAAATGCGGGAGATGAGGGGAGTAAAAGAAAAGAAGGCAGGATTCATTAGTAAGTTATAATATTCTAAGGCTTGTGTGGTGGACACTGGTAGCATTTTGCAAAAAGACCAAAAGTATTAATCTGTTGGATGAAATTCATCATACTAGCCCATCCACCAAGCCCAAACCAACAATGAAAACCCAGCCCACAACGAATATGTTGATGCAGTAAGTTCCTGCCCATCCACCAAAGAAAGATGGTGGTCTTTCCACCGCAGTCTGATGAATCAAAGCACAACAACCTTTAATTAATTAAAAGTAAAAAATCAAAAAAAAGTTTTGAAGTAAATAAATAAATATATTTACCTGACGAGAAGCTGGTGATGCGAAAGTGATCATATGAGCCATAGCAGGGATAATATAAACCGTAAAACTGACAAGAAGTGATCCAACAGTAGAATTAATCGGACCAAAGAATGGAAACACAATCGCCAAAAACCATATGGGTATGACAACAGGTAACCTAGCAATGGCACGTTTAAAAGTGGATTGACTCTGATGAACACCAATGAGTTTCTCCCAGACAAAATAGAGTGGTGTAGAGGCAAACCCAAAAGTAATGAACTGATGAATCAACATGAGAATAACGGCTGTATCTCTAAACCCATTACGTGGGAGAAGTGAAAGCGTTTGAATGGTTAAGAAGCTGATCTCCAAATGCCCAGTAGACAGCACAAGCAGATGGAAGTGTTAAAGTGAGAACATAGATTGTTGCTATAAGGTAGATTAGTTTGAACTTTTGTGGTTTCCACATTGCGTGCATTATTTCAACTGTAACTGCGTGACCACCGAATGTGTATAGAATGTTAGTTGCGCCTGTGAAGTAGAGAACCAGTCTTGCTGGTGCTGAGTGTCAACATCCTTTACCTGCATGCATGCAATATTGTATGTATAGTTAATTATACATTCATTTAAGAGCTTCAGTATCTGAACATTCAGTCACTTACCCAAAAAAATTAAGAGAGTAGTAGTGAATTAATTAATTAGTGAAGAGTATGTATTAGTTAATTACCTGACCATGAGAGAAGGAAGCAATGGTGAGATACCAAGAAGTATAAGAGGTCATAACAAGACCTAAGAAAGACCAGATTCTGTAATTATGGAAGGAAGGAATGAAGACAGTAGTAGCACAACAAGCTCCAAAGATGTAAGTCCATGTCCTCTTATCAAGATTATCATTAATGTAGTAAATGTTACTAGCACAAGCGATGAGTTGAATCACTGATCCAAATAAAAGGAATGTACAGTTGAAGAATAAACCAATGTTTCTCCAATGTTTTCCTAAAAGTCCATCAAGAACTTCAAACCACTGAATAACATGGTTTCTGAAATCAACTTTTTCCCTTTCCTTACGAGTCCTGTACTCAACATAGAGAACACTTATTAAGTATGCAGTCCAGCTTCCCATAAGACCGTAGAAGAGCTGGAATAGTATACCGGATAGCATTCCCAGTTGGGAGAATGAGTATGGTAGAGTAAGGAGAACTTGTGCCACCTATATAAATATATATATGTAAGTTAAATTAATTTGATGATGTTTTTAATAATTTAGGAACTATATAAATTAATGAAACTAAACAAGTAAAAGATGAAAAACCTGGTTTGAAGCACAGCTAAACCATGCATCATAGACTGAACCACCATGCCAGAAAAAAGTTGAAACTTTGCTCTTAACTGATGATGATTTTCTGATAATTGATCCTCCACTGCCTTGATCATCTTCCTCAACTCTTTCCATTTCCATGTAGTTACCTGCGACTACACTCTCTACTTTCTCCGCAGACATCGAGGATGCACACTTACTAACTTACTATATATATATATATATAAGTATAATAATAAAACGTCCCGTTAGCTTAGCTAGCTAACTATATGGATCGGAAAAGAAGAAGTGTTAGCTAGCTAGTGTTGGGAAAGAGAGGAGGAGAGTGAGAGAGATTATAATTGATCTACGTATGATAATGATGATGATGATAAGGCAGGGAGGAAGGCAAGCAGAAGAAAAGTCACTTGTTTCATATACTTATAAATAGAGACTGCTCTACACTAACAGCTAGAGATGGATCAGGAGTATTTTATTCCCACTACTACTGTTGTCTGTTCTGTCTTGGCTACTTACTACTCGATAGTACTCTTCCACACATGAATTAGAACCTTTATTGCCAGCAATGGTTTCTTCTTTTTTTCGTTGGTATGTCTCCTTACATTATTAACGCGTTACCCCACTTCTTCATATCAGCACAATTGACAACTCAACAACAATAGGGAATTTCTGAACCCGGCCGTTAGTGTGAAATGGAACAGCTTCGTTCCAAAATATTAATTTACTAGAGCGTGCAAATAATCTTTAATATTGAAAAGTTACATAAAAAGAATAATAAAAAAACTCTATGTTTCTGACTGATTTTTTCAATAAACAGCTTCTGGTCAATTGATCTACGGTGTAACTTTTTTCACTGAATAATAATAATAATAATGGTGATCAATGGTCAGGTACGTTTGATTGCGATTTGGCCTTGCCCATAACTTCTCGTCTTGACGCCCTTTAAATTTTTCCCTTCCTTTTTAGCGAGCCTGGGGTCATCCTCTCATGCGGTCACAGCGGGTCGTACCCACCACTCCAAATCATAACAATCTCTTCAATTCCATAAAAATCGATCGATCGATGATCTACTTTCTTAATTTTTCAAAGACGACAAACTCAAGTTATAAAAATAGAATAGTTGCATAAACAATTCGAGGCCGTATTACTGTATACCCTCGTCGTCCGTCCAGCTGTAGACGCCACTCTCTAACATGATCATCATAACCATCCAAACCACTAGCTAGCTCGCTAGCCCTTTTCTTTATAATTTATTGAAAAAACGCACACCAAATTAAAAAAAAAAAAGAAGAAAAAACTCTAGCTAGCTTTAATTAATCCATACTCATATCATCCCAATCTTAATTAAGAAAAGTTTCGTTTCGTTATATATTATCTGTAATGAGGATTCTGGTGGTTGTGCTAATGATGAGAATGATTATCGAAACAAGGCCCCTCGTTAGTGATGATCATCATTAATCCCACACGTGTGCCAACTGGCTTTAATAATTTCTACTACTACTACTATTACTAAAATAAGGCGAGGACCCCCCTTCGTTTCTATGACTTCATCGCTTCATCATCCGTTGGTGGCATATATATATATATATATAAATGTATACATATATTAGATCTAACTAATTCATTACCTTGGCCGTTTAATATACCTCGTTGTTGGGTGTAAGAATAGTTCGCTCTGTGCTCACCGTATCCCTTGGATAAAATCTCTCGGGCATGATCTTCTTCCTCTTGAAAATCCGGTGGCTTTACTAACAGACTCAAACACCGTGTTTTTTCATAGAGCCATCAAGCAGGGGCGGAGCCAGGAATTAGTTGTTAGGGGGGCCAAAAATATGTTAACAAACATTATTTTTAGCTATATATATTAATGCTATGTAATAAAATGTTCAACTATTTAAATATACATTTTGTTTTATATGTAAACTATGTAAATTGTCTAAGATATTCAGTATCATAGAAGGAATAGTACATTAAGAAATAAAAAATCACTATTATATAACATAAATGTCAAAGAACAACAAAGTAAACCATTAAATGATGGTACTAATAACTTAGCAAGTCTTCAAAACATATACACTAATCCAAAAAAAATACTTCAATCTTGTTTAAATATAGATTTTTTTAGCTGTTGACATTTTCATTCTTACATTTTTGCATTATAAGTTGATATATATTAAAGGTAGAAATAGTGATAGAAAAGACAAGGGTAGAGATGGAAATTATAGGATTTAAACATGCTTATCATTTTTAAAATTATGAAAAGATCTATCTATTGAGAATATGATGGAGTAATAAACACCCTAAAAAATACAGCATATACTAAAAATGGCTATCTAATTAATTGATAAGAAATTCAGTATATTTTTCAAATTAGTAAACAAGCATTTATGGTAATGATCAAATTATTAAGGAGTCAAGTGGAAACAATGAAAATAAGTTACTAATATACTGTAAAAATTTGTATAAAAAAATTAGAAATACAATCATAGCCCAAAAAGAATTTTGTAAATGAAATCAACTACTGATATGAAAATCCTTAAACAATCTACTCGGTAAGGCAATTGAAATAAACCAAAAATTAAGTATTTGCATTTATAAGTAAGGCGGCATTTGATTGAAAATGATTAGATTAGAAACAACATAAAATATAATTGAGTATTTACCGTTAATGACGGATAATTGACACTTAATATATTTACTTTACATGATACTTTTTATTATCTAAAATGTCATATTTATTGTCATTCACATGAGTAATCTAACTTATATACTTTCAATTTTTTTGTCAAAGGTTGGGGGGGCCAAGCCCCCCTAAGGTAACATGTAGCTCCGCTGCTGCCATCAAGGCTAGAAAGTACATAAACTCTATTGCGTCTCTTACTAACGATTTTGGGATGAGCTAAGTAAGTTTTTTGATAATTGGGGCTTAAAGCCATTTTATTAAAAGAGAAAATTCACGATATACCCCTGTTTTCTTTCGTAATTCACAATATACCCCTATGATTTTAGTAATTTAACTTTAAACATGCTTAAATATTGTCCAAAATTGATAAAACTTTACATGGACGATGCTAAAGTGTTATATTTTGGTCCAATATCAAATTTGAATCTTTTTAAGCTCACATGTGACCTGTGGGACCCAATGAATATGTGATTGTTCATTGGGTCCCACAGGTCACATGTGAGCTTAAAAAACTCAAATTTGATATTGGACCAAAATATAACACTTTAGCATCGTCCATGTAAAATTTCATCAATTTTGGACGACATTTAAACATGTTTAAAGTTAAATTACTAAAATCACAGGGGTATATTGTGAATTACGAAAGAAAACAGGGGTATCTCGTGAATTTTCCCTTATTAAAAAGATGAGTGGCAAATATCGGGCCTCATTAAAACCTCCCAAGGCAAAACCCAGTGGGAAAAAGCCTAGGGAGGAAAAAGAGTGCCCGTCAAAACTCAGGAATCAACATAGGGAACACTCCTATTAAAACCCAAAACAGACACCAACACCCTAAACAGTCATACCAACACCTTCACAGATCCACAAAGCAAAACCACACAAGCACCTTCAGACACGAAAACCCACTCACATCTGGTGGGCAAAAACCTTCCTAGACAAAACCCTCAAATCCCAAACACAACTGATCCTCCTCCTAAAACTAACCTCCCAAAAGAAAACCCAGTACCTAGGCCTCAAGCTATCACATTAGATCTTTGATCTGATTGATAAGATTCACTTTGGTCTGGGTTGGATTCGGCATATGGCAGCCTAACTGCCTTAATAATTTGATGCACTCATCAGCTTCTGCATCAGGATTGATGATTTTACCTAGCTCGTTCCTTGCCGGATCAATATCCCTTCTCTGAGTTGCCACTTCTACCCCTGACGTTTGCCTCTCCCCCTCGAGGTCTGCGACTCCCTCTATATTTGAGTCTATGTCAGTAACTAGCACCTTTCCGTCCTCAATTTGCTGACGCAGCACACCTCCTGGAGGAGGAGACGGCTCCTCATCGAATAGAGCACCAAATAAATTATCAGCCTCATTATTCTGTCTCCCACCGATTGTGTATCTGTGGATATGACGTGTCGCCCAACCTCAGACTCCTTAATTCCTTCAGGGACCACAATTGTCATAGGACCAGCACCAGTCTCGGGACCCGCTACAATTAACTCCCTCTCACGGCGACAAAAATTCTACACGGTGCTGCTAACCGTCAATCTCCCAAATCGACCACTAAGGGGGGTGCCGCTTCATGACTAGGAATTAACGGGCTATCATGACAAAATGATTTTGTCGCCTGATTATCCTGTTGCCTCCCACCAACATCTGGCACAAACTCTAATCCACACTGCGCCTCATCATCTGTACGGGACTTATTTCGAACGATGTCATCTCCACCCCTTTCATGGGAATGAACCGTATTATTGCAACTCTGTCGATCACGATTACAACCTTCACCAGCAGGAGGCATCTGGACAATGCTCTTTGTAGGTTTATTAGTACCGTGAATAATCTTAGTGTCACCAACTTCAACTATGGACACCGAGTAGGAGCGGTCCTCAACTATAACCGCAATTTTCCAGTTTATCAACTAGAGGGTCGACGTTTCTATGTAAATACGGATTTCGGCATTCTCCACAAACTGGTTCACATCTTCTTCAATTTTAATGACATCCCCTACCGTTTGCGCAATTTTTCGCACATTAACTCTATTCCATGCATGGAGGGGGACACCACGTATAACCAACCCATGTCCTACGCTTCTCAACTTGGTCATCTCTGTCCCAATGACGCACTGCTAATCCTTCATTTTCCATATCACCAGATTGTAACACAACTTCCTTTGCTTCCTGGGTTATGTTAAAAAGCATGAGAAATTTTCTCCTTGAAAAAGCTAGGAGCCCAGAAATGTTTGGCCACCTACTGAGAAGAAAATCCAAGGCTTCTCCTGGGTCTTATCTTCTTGGAGAGTGACAGTCGTACATTTGGATAGACACGCCTTCATCCCTTCGTCGGATTTAATCTTAATAGAAAGCCTAGATTTAGCACTTCTATCCTTTTGGACTTGGGAACACATCTTTTGGGGTTGTAACGAGCGCTTTGCCGAAGCATCTCTACTCTCTCGAGCTTTGGGACCTTGAAACTCCATTCTCGCCCAGAGAGTTTTCCCATTGATATTCAAACCTTTGATGTCATCAATCACCCTTTTGGCATCCTTGACGTGGTCAACGTCGACAAAAGCACAAGCATTTCGGGTCCATGCTCTCCATTTTTACTAATATAAATCCTACTCCACCGAGCAAACCTTCTAACGATCTTGCCTAATTGATACTCCGAAACTCCTCTATGAATGTTATCGATGAATATTGTGGTAGTAGTGTTACCTCTAGAACTGTTGCTACCATGGAACCACCGGTCAGAAATTGAGTCACGTTTATACCTCGAATAATGGCTCCTCGAGCCATGGTCTGCCAAAGCCTTCTGGAGGGATCTCATTTGATCTTGTTTCTGCCTAATTCATCCATCGTCTCCCGGTTCTCCTATTTAGAGCAAAGAGAAAACCAATTCGAATTGCTCCACTCTCAGATCTAGTTCCCTTCTTTATACTTCAGCGGCGATGAAGCGGCTCCCTTCTTTGGATTACTGGTTAGGTTTTAAAGAGAGGGGGCGATGTCCGTACGAGACACTCTTCTGCTAATCGCTTATACAGTACTTGGGAGAGTTTCCCAAATGAAGAGGTTCTCAGGGCACCGGATCAGTCAAGATGCGTCAGGAGAAGGAGGACTGATTTAAAAGTTGGTTTGGGTGGTGGTTGATTAGGCTGCGATGAGTTTAGAGGAAGGTGAGGGGCGGCGGGCATGGTGAAAGATCGGAGGTAGAGATGGGGGGAGGGCAGTGGGGAGGAGAGAGGTGGGAGCGCGGCTAGAGTTCATTACTCGGCTAGAGTTCCCGTAAGCCTGCTCGGTGTGGTGTTTCTCACTGATTGCAGATCTGTCTGTCTCCTCTTACTTTGCTGCGCGCCCCATCGAATCTGGTGGATTTGTTGAGCAGAGCTCTTTCTTCCATGTCCGCCCTGTGTGGTCACTGTATGTATTGATTAGTCCGACAAGTGGAATTTCACCGTCGGAAGTGATAGTCGGCAATGCCGAGGAGGCCAATGGCCAGGTGAAGCGCAGCCCCACCTATCCAGAGTCAATACACCACTACAGCACTGCAGCTCTGGAAATTCAAAACTGAAAACCCTGCCAGAGAGTAGGGCTGAGAAGCAACGAAGCTCGTTTTGGTTCACTGCTTGTTCTCTCTAGGTGACAGCACAAACGAACTCTGTCACTAAGGAACTGGAGATGTTTTTGGGATGAGCTAAGTGACCCTAAAGACATTGCCACTTGTCTTATATCCCACTTTCAAAGGACCTTGGCTCTAGAGCGACTCTCCCATGCTCTTTCTCAGATCTTAACCTTGACAAACAATAGAAGTCTAGCCCAATCCAATTGGGCTCCTCTGCTTGGTTGAGGATTTGGATATCAAAACTGTCATGTTCTCTGTTGATGATAGCAAAGCTCCAGGCCATGATGGGGGTACTCGACTAAAATTTTCAGAGCAGCTTAGAGCATTATCGGTGAGGATCTATGTTTGACCATCAAAAGCTTCTTTCACAGTGGTAGACTTCTTAAAATATCAACTCTACTCTAATTAGAGGTGGCAAAAGTGACCCGAATCCTAAAAACCGAGTCGAATCGAACTGAACAGAATCAAAATCCAATTCTCAATCGTATGGACAATTGAAAAAATAACCCGTAACCCACAATGAACCGAATCGAACCATGTTGAACCGAGATTTGATAGAATGAAATTCAACCACTGTCCACAATCATCTGAACCGAAACACATTCAACAAAAGCTATCCAAACCATAGTCACCCGAAACCCGATAATCACCCAAACCCAAAGCAACCTGAACTGAAAATAAACCGACAATAATCCAAACTAAACCAAACCCTAAAATGATATTAATATTTCTATATCTAGTTGTCTTTAAATATACTTTGATTCTTCAACAATACATTTGTCACCAGAGAATATCAAACATCAAAGCACACTAACAAGAATGTTATGTTACCTACTTTATTATGAAAATAAAATAAAAGTTTACCACTCATGAGCAAAGATAGTATAACAAAGTATGGTGCATAAACCTTCATTAATTAATAACATGAGTAGTCAACTTAGCCTGATTTTATTGAGATATATGTAGTCGTAAATGAAAAAAAAAATGATTATTTTAATAGACATTTATAAATTGTATCGATTCCTTAGCATAACTCAAATAATAATTCACCAAATTAGACTCATAGCCCGAAAAAACCGAATGCACCATTAACTAACCCGAACCATAGGAAACCAAACTAAAACCACCCAAGCCAAAAATCACCTAAATCGAAATACAATCGAATCGATTCAAACCAACACGTAACTTCATAAACCCAAACTAAACCCGAAAAACTGAATTCAGCCAACCTAGTCTGACCCGAGCTGAATATTATATAGTTCAAAGCTGACCCAAACCAAACCTAACCAAACTGAACCCGAAAGAGACCCGAATTGCCACCTCTAACTCTAATCACTCTAAATCCCAAATCTGTCGCGGCATCCTCCCCTGGTGATTACAGGCCATCTCTTGCTGCAATACCATATATAAAATGATTAGCAAGATTCTAGCCGAGAGGCTTAAGGAGGTTCTCCCAAGCCTTGTGAAGTAATCAAGGGGCTTTTTATCAAGGGTGTCATATATCGGTCAGCATCCAGATGTGCTTCCTATCTGAAGAAACACTACTAAAGAGCTCACATCCCCCTCGTTGCAAGATAAAGATGGACATCATGAAAGCTTTTGACTTGATTGATTGGACCTTCCTCTGCGACACACTAAAGTATCTTACTTCCCCTAGGTGTTTATCAACTAGATCTTGCAATGTGTTACTACCGCCTCGTTCCCTATAAATTTGAATGGCTCCCCTACTATTTTTTTCAAATGCAAATAGGGGCTTCGCCAAGGTGATCCTATCTCTCTGTATCTCTTCATCTTGGTTATGGACATGCTATCCTGCCTCCTTGACCCACTCCCCTAGAATCCAAACTTCTAATCCCACCCATCTTGTAAAACCCTTCATGTGTCCCTCATGTTCTTTGTTGATGATGCTCTTTTATTTTGTAGGGGAGACCTGAAGTCTATCTCCCTCAGGCTTTGGGTTCTAGCTTAATCCCTCAAAATTTGACATCTACCTTGGTAAGGCTTCCCCCTCCATCGCGGACTCTATCCTCAATGCCATACAATATGGGATCCTTTCTATTCGCTACCTCAGTATTCCCATATCTACTAGAAAGCTCGGAACCTCTGATTTCTCTCCCTTGATTGACAATATCCATAAAGCCATTTCTCTTGGGGGGTAAGAACCTCTTCTTTGCTGGTTGTCTCTCTCTCTTCTCTCCCCCCTCTCTCTTTCTCATTCAAAGCTCACTATTTGGGATATCAGGTTTTAGGCCTCTTATGTCACCATTCCTAAGAACGTCATCAAAAGTATTATTAAGAAGCTTCACTTTTTTCTTTGGTCTGTAGATGCAGCCAACAATACCCCCCCCCCCCCCGGTTGGTTGGAGCTCCATTTGCTTTAGCAAAAGGCAAGGTCATCTTGATATTAATGATATTCATGAATAGAACATGTGCTTCCAGCTTAAGACCATCTTGGCTATTGCTAATAACTTGAAGAGATTGTGGATTCAATGAATTCATAGTATTTTCTTGGGAGACCTTAATATTTGGACCCTTGCCACTAAAAGGTGATGAAGACTTGGAAATCTATCAATATGCAAGAGATTGGTGGATCACTCAGTGCGGTTCCTCCCCGGATTCCATATCCCTTTTCCTTTCCTACCCTCCCCACCCTAGTGACAAATCCTTTTACTAGGACATCTCATACCCTATCCACCCCTTCCATTGGTAGAACATTTATTGGAGAACCTAGGCGATCCCTAAGTCAAATTTATATTGTGGGTCACTCTTAGGGTGAAATACCCCAAACCTAAGTATGCTAATTAAACATAAATTTATGATGTAGTAAGGCTAAAATATTCCTTAGAAAGATTGGTAGACAATTTAACCAAGGAAAACACAAGAAAACGCCTTAAGGGCAATTTTGGCAAAAATGTGCTTTAAGCTTGGAGTGACTTTTATTAGCACCCAAATATCATTAAGACCTTATTAACATGCTAATGGACATGTTAAATCAATTAGCAAAGAAAACCAAGCTCAAAAACAAGCTTAAACACAAAATGTGCTTTAAGACTCCTTAAAGCACCTTTTGAGAAATGTCTTAGAAATGGGTTTTGAGTGGCTAAATGCCCATGATTGCACCTTAATTAATATGTGTACTAATTAGTATCACATTAGGAAGCTTAATCAATGGGAAACCAAAAATTTCCCGAATATGTGCACTAATTAGTGAATAGTGCTCAAATAGTGCTAGTTTTGACTTAAGTCAACTTTAATTGGCGAAGTGGCCAAACAAGGCCTTATGTATGTTAATTACTAAGGGGGGGGGGGTGGTTTATAAGGGGATGAGTCACCCTAGGCTTCATCCAATAAGAAAAGAAGAAGAAATAAAGTGAAAAAGAATTATTTGCTTTTTAAGTTAAATATCTTTACTTAGCCTACCTCTCTCCTCTCTTCTTAATTTCTCTTATTCCCCACCGATTTCCTTCTTATTCTCTCTTTTCCAAACCGTTCCCAACCAGCTCCATACTTTCTCCACCTTCATTTGTCCATAACTTGCTCATTTTAGCTCCAAATCAAAAACTAAGCATAGATTTCTCTTAGTTAGACCAAGGCCTTGCTTCCTATATTTTCAAAATTTGAAAAGCTTCATTTTGGAGCCATGGGAAAACACCATTGGAGGGGGAAAAACTAGCTTGAGGTGTTCATTGTCTTCTCCATTCATTCAAGATAAGGAAAATGTTAGAAAAACCAAGTTTCCATCACTTTTCCTTCATAACCGAAATTCATCTTCATGGGACCTTGTTTTATCTCTTGTTATATCTTGATTCTATTCTCTAAAGACTTGAGGAGGTCTTGCCTTGTTTCATTGTGAAAGCCATTCCAAAATTCAAAGGTAAACATACACATTTAAGCTTTAAAACACATATTTTAACCTAAGAATAAATTCTATGAGTTTAGGCATATTGCTTAGTGCTCATTAGATTATTTGAATGTGAATTAGAACATTGGCAAGGGAGATTTAATTGGTGGCCGAGATTCATTCAAGAAGGGCCTAAGGAGGAAGTTAAGATAAGCTTGGAAAAACAAGGTAAATTGCTTACCTAATGGTGGTTTAAGGTTTAAGGGGTGAGATTTAGATAAGTACTAATGTAGCTTAAAGCTTACATTAAGTAATGGGTTATATAACCTAGGAAAAAGAATTTAAACAAGCTTTTGAACTTGCGACTAAGGAGCCAATGGAAGTGAGTTAGTAAGATAAGTTTAAGGTGGATTATAAGGGCATTATAACTACTATAAGATTGATGGGGTGTAATTGTAGGTTGAAAGCTATTACATGTGGAAATTCAGTGTGTTTAAATTCATGTCATTTAAGGGCCTAAGAACCATGTCATTTAAGAGCCTTAGTGCTATGCAATTTAAGATTATTGCACTATATTAAGTTTATTATAATGAGTTGATTGGGTGTGAGAACATATGATGAGGAAAAGATTTGATATGTGTGAGATGATTGAATGAGAAAAACCATGCATTTGGGCATGATAATATACTAGAGGAGCTATGGCAAAATTTGAGTAGAAAACAAAGTGTTTAAGTGGTGGTTATGGATTAATATGACCTAGAATGTACTAGGGATCATTGAGAGGGATTTGAGTGGAAATGAGTTAACAAAGTTGTTCTCGAGGTTTAGAAAGGCCTAGAGTTGTCTAGGAGGAGAGAGTTAGAGGTTATGAGGGTGGAAATTGTGTGCTAAGATTTGTGTACTAAGGGTTTGAGTGTTCATGATTGTATTAAGGGTGAAAAAACTAAATGTTGGGTGTAGTAATATACTAAGAAAGCCATGTCAAAATTTGGAGAGAAAACTGAGTGTTTAAGGTGTTCTAAGGAGATTTTATGACTAAAGATGTTCTAGTAATCATTAGGGTTTTTTTGGGTGAAAATGGATAAACCATGGTGTTCTTGAGTACTAGGAAGACCTAGGGATGTATAAGAGGGACTAGGGGTTACAATGGTGAGTTTAAGGCACCCAAAACCATGGTTAAGGAAGCTAGGAAACTTGTACAAAGTTTGAAGGAAAAAATAAGCTATGATGACTTATAAGGATGTAAGCATGTGCTAGATTATATATAGCTTCGAGAAGTTTGAGTAAAGCAAATGGGTTTGCATGATGATGCTTGAGGAGTAGTTAAGATGGTTGTGAAGAGACATAATGATTAGTTGAGGTCTTAGGCAAGTCACAAGAGGGGGAAGTGTAAGGAATCAAGTGTTAAGTGTAAGAATTTTGTAAGAAATTGAGTGTCAAGTTTGGTGATGTTTGAGGAAGGTTTAGTTCATGTTTTAAGGTTTTAAACATGTAGGAAACATATGGAAAGATTGTGGAATGAGTGGGAAAGATTGGGGTTAATTTGGAGTTCAAAATGAGGAGAAAAGCACTTTGGAAAATAGGTTCTGCTGTGGACGCCCCTAGGGACCGCCCCTGTGGGGAGGTCCAGGCGAATTCTGCAGGAAAATAGCTTCTGGTTGGGACCGCCCCGGACCGCCCCAGAGGGGCGGTCAGTGTAGAGAAAAAGAAAAAAAATTGTTTTTTGCTTCTAATGATGGGGGATTGAATGGTAATGGTTTTAGACGATGTTTAGGCCTTGTTTGGTGACATGTAAAGGCCTTAAGAGGTGTAAACAAGTATGAGGTTGTAATGAGAAGTGATTAACTTATATGATTGAGTTTAAATTGCAATGACTTAGTGGACCAACATTAGAGAAGTTATGATGAAGATTAAAGATAAAGAGTTATAATGACTTAAGAGGTTAAGTTAATGTAAAATGGTTTTAAGTGTTTAAGGTTAAGTTAGAAAGAATTTAAGAGGTGCTAGATGGAGATTGATATGTAATGATAATATAAGGTTGTTTAAGATATGTTTGGTGAGTAACAATGATAATTAAGTGGGTGAATAGGTATAAGGAATGAGGAGAAGTGATTCACTTAAGATTAAGTTTATAAGAACTTAAGTGGTATTTAGTTGGAAATCATTAGTGATTAAGTAAGCTAGGTTAATTAAAAGTAATTAACCACCAAATTCGTTGAATGTTTTAGGACTTGGGAATTTGGACTCCGGAGGAGAGTAAGCAACCGAAACGACCAACGGTGAACGGTACAGTCTTCTTGTGACCTGCTTGCTAACGAGGTGTCCCTCGGCTTGTGTGCTATTTGTTTTTGTGTGCTCACTAAACAAGATAAAGCATGCAACCGGAACATTATGTTTATTATATTGTTGGGTGATGTTTGAAAACTAACACAACTTACCGTGAGAACCTACTAACTAACGTTTAGTAAGGAATCGAGTGAGACTAAGGAACACTCCCTAATATTAGTTGTTAAAACCGAAAGAGGTTTAACCAACAAACATTGTCTTGAGACTTCTACTAACTGGTACTTGGGGGGAGTGAGGAACCCGGGACTGACTCCGGTCATGCATGCTAAGGAAAAGGGGGTCGGTATCTAAAGTAGATCCGACTTCCGCTTAAGGACTTGTCTTCAGACTTGTTGCCTAGGGTCGGTTGCCGGCTCAGCTACATTGGACATCCAGTCCAAGGTAGGAGGCATTAAGATGGTGCGGTAGGATCACCTAAATCCTAAATTATAAGATAAGTTGTTTATTCAACCAATGGAGTTAATAGCTCATTGGCTAGGGTTGCTTTTGACCTGACAAAAATAAACATTGAGGTAAGATACAATCATTTCTATTTAAAGAGTGGTTTGTATTCTAAGATTAAGATAAGTTTGAGATAAGTTGCAACCATTTCTATTTGAAGGATGGTTTGTATTCTAAGACTGAGATAAGCTACATCCATTTCTATTTAAAGAATGGGTTGTTTTCTATGACCAAGATAAGGACTAAGATTGAGGTAAGATAAGGTTGGATTGAGAATAAGAGGAAACATAATTTAAGGAGTTAAATAATTGACTCAATAATTAAGGGAACACATTTAAGTCGTTCATTGTGTTCGAACTTTGACTGTTCATATTTGGCTTGTTGTTTACTGCACTTCCTATTATGTTGTGCATCTAATCAACCTTCATGTTATCGACAATTAGTCGTCGTAGCCACGTTAGCTTGGGGGCCATGAGAGGATCGTACCAGCATTTTTGCTGACCCCCTTGGGGGCTGTTTTTACTACACAGGTGAACGTCAGAAGGCGGCCGTCACGAGAGTAAGATGGGGTAGATGTGTTACGGGTTAAGTGTGGCCTACGAGATGTGCATGTACACTCGTATGGCATTTTGAGTTAGTAAGATGTATAGGATGTAAGGGGATTGTAAGAAGGATATGTATTTGGTTAAGACTTGTAAGTACTAATGTTCGGTATATTCTGTTAGTCAGACCGTGGCAAGGTCCTGGTATGTATTTGAATCCGCTGCAGTATTTGTATATATGGTGATAAGTTTGTGGTAACCACGATTGGATCGAGACGGGGTGTTACAAAAAGTGGTATCAGAGCGTAGTTACGCTCTGATGATAGGAATTACCGAACTTAGGAGAATACTGAGGTTGAGTTTGAGTTATGAGTTAAGGGTTGAGAGATAGTGCGAGAGGTGCGTTAGCTAGGACTTCCCGGTGTTTACCGGATATCCATAGTACCTAGACTCGCCCTCCACATCCCTAACTTTGAATACGTGGAACAAACACCAGAGAGAAGAAAGCCTTCTCTTACTCGGGAAAAACCCGATCTGGTAGTTAGTTAACAGTAAGCAATACGAGAAACATCTTGTTGTACAACAGTTTACAAAAACTTGGAGGTTTTAATTGGAGCGCAACAGTGAAAACAAGCGCTACCAATGGAATTCTACCAATGTGGGAACGGTAATTACCGGCAACATGGGTCGACATGCTACGCAGTCGAGTTGCACCGCCATACCAATGGTAAGAAAAGAACTACGAGTGCAATGGAAAGGAAAAGAGAAGCGACATGAGTACCGGACAGTGGTCCGAAAGAGTATAGCAGTGGGATAATACAAAGCTCGAGGGTTAAGACGCAAGAAAATAACAAGGGGGTTCCCTCAGAAAGAGGAACACCCTGGCAAATGACAGTATTGTCAAATCAACCAGGAAACTGCCGGATGGCTAGTTATCCAAAAAGAGAACATCGAAGGGGTCCCGAGGACTACCAAAGATATAGGAATTAAGTGGAAGTAACACTACCGACGCACACAGTACTGGCAGCCCATCCTGCATGGCGCACTTGCCATAGCAAGTGCTACCACGGTTAAGCTACACGGAATACCATCATGGCGAGATAGTAGAACGCTACAGTTGTAGTACACACTAATACCGGATTGTAAATCTATAAGAACGGGAGAATGAGACCTTGGAAGGGCCTGACGGCCTGACCATGATGAGATGAGTGGATACACCAGTCAGCAGGGAGCTGAACTTGGACGAAATACCAAACGATATAAATATTAGCAACGGTGCAACCTACTACAGTAACAACCAACACTACGGGTAAGAACTCTAATCCAGAACCTCGAGGAGGGAAAAACCTAAGAGACCGCTCAGTTATCCGAGCAAAACACTATGTAAGCAATAACGTACAAGGAACGCATTACGGAATACAATGGAGACCGTCGACATAAAAACTTTCAACAAGAATAGGATAAGACTCCCAGATTGATCACTAAGAATACCAGTAATAAGCATTCTTCAATGAAGATGTTGGAAAACCCAGAAAACAAGGATAAAAGAAATGAACGTAAGCTATAACCTACTAAGGATTAAAGACGTACAACCCTGGAAAAGGAAATCTCAGAGGACTACCCCCACAGAGCGGGCAAAGTCGAGCCGAACAAACTGATGAATGACAGTTAATACTGTTTGTCTAACTCATTAACACCGAAGTATGATTGATCATCAACGGGTGGCGTGGTCAACGGAAGTTGAACGAAGCGTTGAGATGGAAGTATACGATGACATGATGATATCCAACTTGGACACCGTAAGGCAAACGCCTAATACAAACCTAACCTTGATTGCTAAAAGACATAAGTCTAGTAAAATGACAGTATTTTGAGGACACTAAGTAACCTCAGATCACCTGAATAAACTTCCATAGCAGGAAGCAGGATGCAGCAACTTACCATGAAACCCGATACTACATTTAATATGTAGCCTAACGGTGGATAGTGTTCAAAGAAACAAAAACCTATAAGAATGACCTACAGATGAGTAAGAGTACAAGCAATGAACTGAGGCATTAAGCACTAAGAGCCTACGAGCCAAGGATGTTAACCACATCAGAGCCCGAGGCGCAGTAAGTTGTAAGAGAGCTTATTTAAGCCACGAAGGAACTACAATTCGTAGATATGAACGGTTACCAAACCTATAACTTAGATTGTGGAAAATATTGCCAGGAAAAGGGACCAATGAGAATAATGAGATAGTACATTGGCAGGGGCGGAGAACGAACCATGCCTTTAGGGTGGGGATACCTTCCTTGTTGTGAGGCCATGAGTGGGAATAAACCCCTCAAAAAGGGCTTTCACTTATTAGAGATGTAATACACTTTCGTTGGAGAATGAAAACTGTAAACCTTGAGATTACCTTAGAACATACCAGATACACTTGAGTAATAAGGAAGGCTGCAGAGACAGACCTCATATCCAACACCCAGGATTTAAGAATCAGTAATCGTCAGAGATAAACATGGTGAGTGCACAGAATGGCACGTCAAGTGACCAATGCTCAGAAGAGCTTGTGAGTAAACGAATGACTTCTTCAGTAACCAGTTAAATTATATGGTAAATAACATCATAAAGGATGAAAGAATGTGAGAAAAATTAGCCTCTTATGAACCTGAGATTGAAGCAGAGCACCTTCGTATTAAGAGATAACCATTTTACAGCACGGTATGACAACCGCCAAACACCGAAATTAGAGAACTCCCAGTGTGTTTACACCAAGAAGGGATTGAATATAAGATAAGATGTTAGAGTAAATGAGTAAGTAGTTGCGCCATCAATGGGCAACATGGTAAAGGCCAACTACCACGGTAGTAGTGGTCGTTAGTACAATATTTATATAAGGGGATTAAGTCATGGTGTGCGGTAAAGCGACCGTTATGTATGAGCCATCAAATATTGACACTGAGGCAATTAGATTTATGAGTTAAGACCAATATAAGTAAGAAAATAAGATGGTAGACGAACTGTGCCTTGATGCTAGTAGTCTGGACCTGGTTAGGTAAGATTTCACAGGAAGCACACTACCCATTCCTTAAGGAACTGGAAGTGCATTCCTAGTATAACAAATATGAGAAAGAAGATAAGAGGCTCTATGGAAAGAGACCTCAGTCACTAAGAGACCGAATCAGTACGAGATACAGAAAGAACTAGAGCATACCATACCCAAGAATGCAGTACATGGATTTCCCTTGATTAAGTTCAAGAAGAACAATAAGTGTTATTATGGAACGATGAAAGAGGAGATCGACAACATAATACTTCATAGTTAGCAATGGCTAAACGTGGGACGACTGCACCCCACAGGGGCTTGCAGGCCTGATGGACTCATTTATGAGTTAGTCGGGTAAGTAGTAATGTACCAGTAAGGTACCCCATGCATGTAGATGAGTGGTGTAAGGAAACACGGGAAGTAGTCGACTCCGTACCACGGACAATGACGCAAGATCAGACAAGAGCAGCTACTACCGCAAACAGTCGAAGAGAAGAATTCAGTTGAACAAACAACACAAAGGAATCAGAGAACAAATAATTAAGGACTATGAAGTGCGAAGAGCACGGATTGTTAAGCACAGACATAGAACATGTCTTAAGATGTAAGAGATTAAACTGTAAAGCGCAATAAGCACTAAACAGTAGTTTCAGATTAAGAATCATCCTCAGACCAAAGGTCAGATGGAAAGAACGATTTAGACACTTGAGAAAACACTAAGAATACAAACATTAAATCTCCAGGGAGACTGGATAGACGAGCTACAACTCATTAAGGCCGTGTATATATAAAGATAACACGTGACCATTGAAAGACCTTTAGTACACAAATATAAGCATGCAGGAGAAGAATATAATACTATAAAAGAATAAGAAAGGCAAACTAAGCCTAAGATTATCAGAGTCGTGCAGCGGAAGCTAGCAGACCGGTAACTTAAAAGAGGTTTCACATACCTGATGAACGCGGAAAGGGAATGATATACCACACATCTTCCAATGGAACAAATATAAGATTTAGCAACTGAATGCTTTAGTATCTTTGAGATTAGACAAAACTAAGTTAAGAATATGGTATAAGTACCGTTAAGAATCCTCGATACAGGGGACTAAGCCATTAACATAGTTATGAACCTCTGATCAAATATAATGTGAGATAGGTGACATGGAAGCTAGAATGCTTGGTGAGAATTAGACATCTTGAACCAATGTTCAAGGACGACATAATGTTGATTACGTGGGCGTAATCCATTTAAGGGGGGTAGAGCGAAAACCGCTTAGTGTATGTTTATGTACTGAGTACGTAAACTACGATGTGCATTGCACAAATAAATTGAGAATTTGTTTTAAATTTTTTTTGACATAAATATTTTGAGATTAATTATGGTTATTGCGCACAAAAGATGCGAATACCATACATATTAAGTACCTATCTTGTTAACTCCGATGTGAGTACAAGTTAAGAGAATTAGTGAAGAGGATTAAGGAGACTTAAGAAATATACGAGATATAAGTTGATATGAATCTATGTGTGAGATAAGAATAAGATAACACTATGCGATATTACTCGATATAAGTATGAGGTAGGAAATAGTAATGCTATGAGGTATAAGATGGTGAGAATTGGTACGAAACTGATATAGAACTTAGTAGGAATGAGAGTCTGGAGGTAATTACTAAGAGATGAACTGGGAATGATTGATGGACTGAGTCCACACCTGGAGATGTAATGATTACGACTAGGAAGACTAAAAAGATAGAAAATTGGAAATGAGTGAATTATTTGATGTTTGAAAATGACGTGGGAGGTGGAACTTGATTTTCTAGGGATCAAGGGAAACCAAACACAAATTGGGGTGGAAGGATAGTTCAACATTGATGCTGATCACATCAGGGTTGGATGATTCCTGAAACTCCCTACAAGTGGTCACAATTTAATCACGCTAAGGATAGAGGCATTAGGATAAAACAAAATTGGAGTTGATTGTATTTTACTTAGAGGAATTATTCCTCACATGACCTCGTAAAAAGGATTTCCTTTTTACTGAGTCTCGCCCATGAAGTCGGGGACGCATGAGCCTTTGTCTTCGGACTGGTGACATGGGGAGAACAGAGTTGTTTTGTATTCTGGCCCATGGTGGCGTGGATGAATGTGCCTTTGTCTACGGACCGGTGACATGGGAGAATACGATGAAAATTATGTGATTGTTTTAATCATCAAAAGGAACAAAGGGAATTTTGAGTGCTATACATGCTTAGGCATGTTGTGTGGTAATTGAGGATAGGTATATGACAGACCTAATGAGTCAATAAGTTTAAGAATGTACAAGTGTGATCTATGGAATGAGGTAAGACATGTATTCTAATAAGATAAGATGCATGGGAACTTTGGGGACAAAGTTCTTTTAAGGGGGGTAGATTGAAATACCCCAAGCCTAAGTATGCTAGCTAATTAAACATAAATTTATGATGTAGTAAGGCTAAAATATGCCTTAGAAAGATTGGTAGACAATTTAAACCAAGGAAAACACAAGAAAACGCCTTAAGGGAAATTTTGGCAAAAATGTGCTTTAAGCTTGGAGTGACTTTGATTAGCACCCAAATATCATTATAAGACCTTATTAACATGCTAATGGACATGTTAAATCAATTAGCAAAGAAAACCAAGCTCAAAAACAAGCTTAAACACAAAATGTGCTTTAAGACTCCTTAAAGCACCTTTTTGAGAAATTGTCTTAGAAATGGGTTTTGAGTGGCTAAATGCCCATGATTGCACCTTAATTAATATGTGTACCAATTAGTATCACATTAGGAAGCTTAAATCAATGGGAAACCAAAAATTTCCCGAATATGTGCACTAATTAGTGAATAGTGCTCAAATAGTGCTAGTTTTGACTTAAGTCAACTTTAATTGGATAAGTGGCCAAACAAGGCCTTATGTATGTTAATTACTAAGGGGGGGACGGTTTATAAGGGGATGAGTCACCCTAGGCTTCATCCAATAAGAAAAGAAGAAGAAATAAAGTGAAAAAGAACTATTTGCTTTTTAAGTTAAATATCTTTACTTTAGCCTACCTCTCTCCTCTCTTCTCATTTCTCTTCTTCCCCCCGATTTCCTTCTTCTTCTCTCTGTTCCAAACCGTTCCCAACCAGCTCCATACTTGCTCCACCTTCATTTGTCCATAACTTGCTCATTTTAGCTCCATTTAAAAACTAAGCATAGATTTCTCTTAGTTAGACCAAGGCCTTGCTTTCTATCTTTTCAAAATTTAAAAAGCTTCATTTTGGAGCCATGGGAAAACGCCATTGGAGGGGGAAAAACTAGCTTGAGGTGTTCATTGTCTTCTCCATTCATTCAAGGTAAGGAAAATGTAAGAAAAACCAAGTTTCCATCACTTTTCCTTCATAACCGAAATTCATCTCTTCATGGGACCTTGTTTTATCTCTTGTTATAGCTTGATTCTATTCTCTAAAGACTTGAGGAGGTCTTGCCTTGTTTCATTGTGAAAGCCATTCCAAAATTCAAAGGTAAACATACACATTTAAGCTTTAAAACACATATTTTAACCTAAGAATGAATTCTATGAGTTTAAGCATATTGCTTAGTGCTCATTAGATTATTTGAATGTGAATTAGAACATTGGCAAGGGAGATTTAATTGGTGGCCGAGATTCATTCAAGAAGGGCCCTAAGGAGGAAGTTAAGATAAGCTTGGAAAAACAAGGTAAATTGCTTACCTAATGGTGGTTTAAGGTTTAAGGGGTGAGATTTAGATAAGTACTAATGTAGCTTAAAACTTACATTAAGTAATGGGTTATATAACCTAGGAAAAAGAATTTAAACAAGCTTTGAACTTGTGGCTAAGGAGCCAATGGAAATGAGTTAGTAAGATAAGTTTAAGGTGGATTATAAGGGCATTATAACTACTATAAGATTGATGGGTGTAATTGCAGGTTGAAAGCTATTACATGTGGAAATTCGGTGTTTAAATTCATGTCATTTAAGGGCCTAAGAGCCATGTCATTTAAGAGCCTTAGTGCTATGCAATTTAAGATTATTGCACTATATTGAGTTTATTATAAATGAGTTCATTTGGGTGAGAACATATGATGAGGAAAAGATTTGATATGTGTGAGATGATTGAATGAGAAAAACCATGCATTTGGGCATGATAATATACTAGAGGAGCTATGGCAAAATTTGAGTAGAAAACAAAGTGTTTAAGTGGTGGTTATGGATTAATATGACCTAGAATGTACTAGGGATCATTGAGAGGGATTTGAGTGGAAATGAGTGAAATACCCCAAGTTAGAAGGAAACCCTAAAGTCCCGGAAGTCTCAGAAACGCTAGAAACCCTAATCCCCGAAAGTCCCGGAAATCCTAGGAACCCTAGTTCCTGAAAATCCCAGAAGTTTTGGAAACTCCATAAATGACCTTAGAAACTTTAGGAAAGCCTTGGATACTTAATAAGACCCTAGGAATCCCTAATAACCAGAGATGGAAGGCCTCAGAAAATTCTACAAGACCCGGTAAAATTCTAGTAGCCGGAAGTGCCTCCACAACTAGTTTTACTCCATCATAATCATTTTTCTCCTTAGGAAACACATTAAGCAGCTTGGTAAGCACGAGATGGCGACCTAGTTGAGGTAAGCACGAGGTGACGACCTAGTTGGTAGGAAGCATGAGGTGGCAACCTAGTTAACCTAAGCACGAGGTGTCGTGAAATGATTGGTTAAAAGTTGTCCACACAAGCTAGCAAGCAAGTAGGGAGGTGAAGCAAGCTAGTAGGAGGTGTCACAAGGTCATTTGCTAGATTTTAAGTCAAAGTAAAAAACACATGTTCCTTATTTGCTCTTAAAACACCTTAAATAAACTTTAATGTATAATTTATTACATATTATCATTAGTTTTCAGCCCATGATGGCTTCTCCTTTGGATGACCACGACCCAGCCTTGTCACCACATATGTGTCATGTTAAAACATAGCCAAACCAATAGCCAATAAGAGGAGGATGGGTGTTAAGCTAGGTGTCACCCTTATAAGCCTTTCCTTAGTCTTAAGACATCTTCCCTTTGCCTACAAGAAGAGAGCCACAAGCAGGACTACTACCACACCTCAATATACTTCTATTACCTCCATAAACACAGATAAACTCGAATTAAAAGGGTATATCAAGCCAGCCACCCAAGAACACTAAAACAGAAGCCAATTACCTTCCCAGTGCAGAATCCATGTAAAGGTGAGAGGATTTGGAGGCCTTCCCAAGCGAGTCTCTAGGAGTTCTTGGTATCCCCACGTATATATTTTAAGTACCTAACTTCTGGTGAAAAGAGATGGCGAGAAGGAGCCAGGTAATTCCCGTGCTCCACCAATCTTTCCTCATGTGTCAATTCTGGCGGCACTTTCTGTTTGTGCTATTTTTCGGCAGCTTATACTACGTATCTCTTTAAACTCTTTTTATGGTGTGAAAGTAGACTCTTCAATGGAGATTTTGATGTATAATAAGCCCCTATAAGTTCTGGGAAACTTGGTGAACAAACCTTGAACTTTTGATGTCAGATTCTGTGAATTTGGTGCTTTAACTTGGAGCCAGCTTGGTGTGTGTTTTCGTGAATAACTTCCGTGGGTTTTTAGCTAAAAATGATTAGTACTTATCCCTTTACAATATTTATCCTCTAAACTCATCGCAGCCTAATCAACCACCACCCAAACCAACTTTTAATCAGTCCTCCTTCTCCTGACGCATCTTGACTGATCCGGTGCCCTGAGAACCTCTTCATTTGGGAAACTCTCCCAAGTACTGTATAAGCGATTAGCAGAAGAGTGTCTCGTACGGACATCGCCCACTCTCTTTAAAACCTAACCAGTAATCCAAAGAAGGGAGCCGCTTCATCGCCGCTGAAGTATAAAGAAGGGAACTAGATCTGAGAGTGGAGCAATTCGAATTGGTTTTCTCTTTGCTCTAAATAGGAGAACCGGGAGACGATGGATGAATTAGGCAGAAACAAGATCAAATGAGATCCCTCCAGAAGGCTTTGGCAGACCATGGCTCGAGGAGCCATTATTCGAGGTATAAACGTGACTCAATTTCTGAACGGTGGTTCCATGGTAGCAACAGTTCTAGAGGTAACACTACTACCACAATATTCATCGATAACATTCATAGAGGAGTTTCGGAGTATCAATTAGGCAAGATCGTTAGAAGGTTTGCTCGGTGGAGTAGGATTTATATTAGTAGAAAATGGAGAGCATGGACCCGAAATGCTTGTGCTTTTGTCGACGTTGACCACGTCAAGGATGCCAAAAGGGTGATTGATGACATCAAAGGTTTGAATATCAATGGGAAAATCTGGGCGAGAATGGAGTTTCAAGGTCCCAAAGCTCGAGAGAGTAGAGATGCTTCGGCAAAGCGCTCGTTACAACCCCAAAAGATGTGTTCCCAAGTCCAAAAGGATAGAAGTGCTAAATCTAGGCTTTCTATTAAGATTAAATCCGACGAAGGGATGAAGGCGTGTCTATCCAAATGTACGACTGTCACTCTCCAAGAAGATAAGAACCCAGGAGAAGCCTTGGATTTTCTTCTCAGTAGGTGGCCAAACATTTCTGGGCTCCTAGCTTTTTCAAGGAGAAAATTTCTCATGCTTTTTAACATAACCCAGGAAGCAAAGGAAGTTGTGTTACAATCTGGTGATATGGAAAATGAAGGATTAGCAGTGCGTCATTGGGACAGAGATGACCAAGTTGAGAAGCGTAGGACATGGGTTGTTATACGTGGTGTCCCCTCCATGCATGGAATAGAGTTAATGTGCGAAAAATTGCGCAAACGGTAGGGGATGTCATTAAAATTGAAGAAGATGTGAACCAGTTTGTGGAGAATGCCGAAATCCGTATTACATAGAAACGTCGACCCTCTAGTTGATAAACTGGAAAATTGCGGTTATAGTTGAGGACCGCTCCTACTCGGTGTCCATAGTTGAAGTTGGTGACACTAAGATTATTCACGGTACTAATAAACCTACAAAGAGCATTGTCCAGATGCCTCCTGCTGGTGAAGGTTGTAATCGTGATCGACAGAGTTGCAATAATACGGTTCATTCCCATGAAAGGGGTGGAGATGACATCGTTCGAAATAAGTCCCGTACAGATGATGAGGCGCAGTGTGGATTAGAGTTTGTGCCAGATGTTGGTGGGAGGCAACAGGATAATCAGGCGACAAAATCATTTTGTCATGATAGCCCGTTAATTCCTAGTCATGAAGCGGCACCCCCCTTAGTGGTCGATTGGGGAGATTGACGGTTAGCAGCACCGTGTAGAATTTTTGTCGCCGTGAGAGGGAGTTAATTGTAGCGGGTCCCGAGACTGGTGCTGGTCCTATGACAATTGTGGTCCCTGAAGATTAAGGAGTCTGAGGTTGGGCGACAGTATACCACAGATACACAATCGGTGGGAGACAGAATAATGAGGCTGATAATTTATTTGGTGCTCTATTTCGATGAGGAGCCGTCTCCTCCTCCAGGAGGTGTGCTGCGTCAGCAAATTGAGGACGGAAAGGTGCTAGTTACTGACATAGACTCAAATATAGAGGGAGTCGCAGACCTCGAGGGGGAGAGGCAAACGTCAGGGGTAGAAGTGGCAACTCAGAGAAGGGATATTGATCCGGCAAGGAACGAGCTAGGTAAAATCATCAATCCTGATGCAGAAGCTGATGAGTGCATCAAATTATTAAGGCAGTTAGGCTGCCATATGCCGAATCCAACCCAGACCAAAGTGAATCTTATCAATCAGATCAAAGATCTAATGTGATAGCTTGAGGCCTAGGTACTGGGTTTTCTTTGGGAGGTTAGTTTTAGGAGGAGGATCAGTTGTGTTTGGGATTTGAGGGTTTTGTCTAGGAAGGTTTTTGCCCACCAGATGTGAGTGGGTTTTCGTGTCTGAAGGTGCTTGTGTGGTTTTGCTTTGTGGATCTGTGAAGGTGTTGGTATGACTGTTTAGGGTGTTGGTGTCTGTTTGGGTTTTAATAGGAGTGTTCCTATGTTGATTCCTGAGTTTTGACGGGCACTCTTTTTCCTCCCTAGGCTTTTTCCCACTGGGTTTTGCCTTGGGAGGTTTTAATGAGGCCCGATATTTGCCACTCATCTTTTTAATAAGGGAAAATTCACGAGATACCCCTGTTTTCTTTCGTAATTCACAATATACCCCTGTGATTTTAGTAATTTAACTTTAAACATGTTTAAATGTCGTCCAAAATTGATGAAATTTTACATGGACGATGCTAAAGTGTTTATTTTGGTCCAATATCAAATTGAGTTTTTTAAGCTCACATGTGACCTGTGGGACCCAATGAACAATCACATATTCATTGGGTCCCACAGGTCACATGTGAGCTTAAAAGATTCAAATTTGATATTGGACCAAAATATAACACTTTAGCATCGTCCATGTAAAGTTTTATCAATTTTGGACAATATTTAAGCATGTTTAAAGTTAAATTACTAAAATCATAGGGGTATATTGTGAATTACGAAAGAAAACAGGGGTATATCGTGAATTTTCTCTTTTAATAAAATGGCTTTAAGCCCCAATTATCAAAAAACTTAGCTCATCCCAAAATCGTTAGTAAGAGACGCAATAGAGTTTATGTACTTTCTAGCCTTGATGGCAGCAGCGGAGCTACATGTTACCTTAGGGGGGCTTGGCCCCCCACCTTTGACAAAAAAATTGAAAGTATATAAGTTAGATTACTCATGTGAATGACAATAATAATGACATTTTAGATAATAAAAGTATCATGTAAAGTAAATATATTAAGTGTCAATTATCCGTCATTAACGGTAAATACTCAATTATATTTTATGTTGTTTCTAATCTAATCATTTTCATCAAATGCCGCTTACTTATAAATGCAAATACTTAATTTTTGGTTTATTTCAATTGCCTTACCGAGTAGATTGTTTAAGGATTTCATATCAGTAGTTGATTTCATTTACAAATTCTTTTTGGGCTATGATTGTATTTCTAAATTTTTTTATACAATTTTTACAGTATATTAGTACTTATTTTCATTGTTTCCACTTGACTCCTTATAAATTGATCATTACCATAAATGCTTGTTTACTAATTTGAAAATATACTGAATTCTTATCAATTAATTAGATAGCCATTTTTTAGGGTATTACTGCTCCTGTATTTTTTCGGGCATGTTTTATTACTTCCATCCGAGTATATGCTGTATTTTTTAGGGTGTTTATTACTCCATCATATTCTCAATAGATAGATCTTTTCATAATTTTAAAAATGATAAGCATGTTTAAATCCTATAATTTCCATCTCTACCCTTGTCTTTTCTATCACATTCTACCTTTTAATATATATCAACTTATAATGCAAAAATGTAAGAATGAAAATGTCAACAGCTAAAAAAAATCTATATTTAAACAAGATTGAAGTATTTTTTTGGATTAGTGTATATGTTTTGAAGACTTGCTAAGTTATTAGTACCATCATTTAATGGTTTACTTTGTTGTTCTTTGACATTTATGTTATAATAGTGATTTTTTATTTCTTAATGTACTATTCCTTCTATGATACTGAATATCTTAGACAATTTACATAGTTTACATATAAAACAAAATGTATATTTAAATAGTTGAACATTTTATTACATAGCATTAATATATATAGCTAAAAATAATGTTTGTTAACATATTTTTGGCCCCCCTAACAACTAATTCCTGGCTCCGCCCCTGCTTGATGGCTCTATGAAAAAACACGGTGTTTGAGTCTGTTAGTAAAGCCACCGGATTTTCAAGAGGAAGAAGATCATGCCCGAGAGATTTTATCCAAGGGATACGGTGAGCACAGAGCGAACTATTCTTACACCCAACAACGAGGTATATTAAACGGCCAAGGTAATGAATTAGTTAGATCTAATATATGTATACATTTATATATATATATGCCACCAACGGATGATGAAGCGATGAAGTCATAGAAACGAGGGGGGTCCTCGCCTTATTTTAGTAATAGTAGTAGTAGGAATTATTAAAGCCAGTTGGCACACGTGTGGGATTAATGATGATCATCACTAACGGGGGGCCTTGTTTCGATAATCATTCTCATCATTAGCACAACCACCAGAATCCTCATTAAAGATAATATATAACGAAACGAAACTTTCTTATTAAGATTGGGATGATATGAGTAATGGATAATTAAGCTAGCTAGAGTTTTTTCTTCTTTTTTTTTTTATTTGGTGTGCGTTTTTTCAATAAATTATAAAGAAAAGGGCTAGCGAGCTAGCTAGTGGTTTGGATGGTTATGATGATCATGTTAGAGAGTGGCGTCTACAGCTTGGACGGACGACGAGGGTATAACAGTAATACGGCCTCGAATTGTTTATGCAACTATTCTATTTTTATAACTTGAGTTTGTCGTCTTTGAAAAATTAAGAAAGTAGATCATCGATCGATCGATTTTATGGAATTGAAGAGATTGTTATGATTTGGAGTGGTGGGTACGACCCGCTCGTGCACCGCATGAGAGGATGACCCCAGGCTCGCTAAAGGTAAAATTAAAGTAAAATTGTTAAATCAAGTTAAAATGAGAGAAAGTTACTAAGCATTCGACCTATCGACATTATTATGATAATGATCCTCAATTCACTATACATTATCAATATTCTTGATCAAGTTATTTACTATCTTATTTTAACTTATAAACTCATGTTTTGCACCTTGACAATTCATTCATTATTTTTTCTGATTATCTTTTACCCTTGATGACCCTCCGCTTATGATTTAATTCAATTGCTAAACTCATATTAAGGAAGGGGAAAAATTTAAAGGGCGTCAAGACGAGAAGTTATGGCAAGGCCAATCGCAATCAAACGTACCTGACCATTGATCACCATTATTATTATTATTATTCAGTGAAAAAAGTTACACCGTAGATCAATTGACCAGAAGCTGTTTATTGAAAAAATCAGTCAGAACATAGAGTTTTTTATTATTCTTTTATGTAACTTTTCAATATTAAAGATTATTTGCACGCTCTAGTAAATTAATACATTAATAATTTGGAACGAAGCTGTTCCATTCACACTAACGGCCGGGTTCAGAAATTCCCTATTGTTGTTGAGTTGTCAATGTGCTGATATGAAGAAGTGGGGTAACGCGTTAATAATGTAAGGAGACATACCAACGAAAAAAAGAAGAAACCATTGCTGGCAATAAAGGTTCTAATTCATGTGTGGAAGAGTACTATCGAGTAGTAAGTAGCCAAGACAGAACAGACAACAGTAGTAGTGGGAAATAAAATACTCCTGATCCATCTCTAGCTGTTAGTGTAGAGCAGTCTCTATTTATAAGTATATGAACAAGTGACTTTTCTTCTGCTTGCCTTCCTCCCTGCCTTATCATCATCATCATTATCATACGTAGATCAATTATAATCTCTCTTCACTCTCCTCCTCTCTTTCCCAACACTAGCTAAACACTTCTTCTTTTCCGATCCATATAGTTAGCTAGCTAAGCTAACGGGACGTTTTATTATTATACTTATATATATATATATATTAGTAAGTTAGTAAGTGTGCATCCTCGATGTCTGCGGAGAAAGTAGAGAGTGTAGTCGCAGGTAACTACATGGAAATGGAAAGAGTTGAGGAAGATGATCAAGGCAGTGGAGGATCAATTACCAGAAAATCATCATCAGTTAAGAGCAAAGTTTCAACTTTTTTCTGGCATGGTGGTTCAGTCTATGATGCATGGTTTAGCTGTGCTTCAAACCAGGTTTTCATCTTTTACTTGTTTAGTTTCATTAATTAATATAGTTCCTAAATTAAAAACATCATCAAATTAATTTAACTTACATATATATATTTATATAGGTGGCACAAGTTCTCCTTACTCTACCATACTCATTCTCCCAACTGGGAATGCTATCCGGTATACTATTCCAGCTCTTCTACGGTCTTATGGGAAGCTGGACTGCATACTTAATAAGTGTTCTCTATGTTGAGTACAGGACTCGTAAGGAAAGGGAAAAAGTTGATTTCAGAAACCATGTTATTCAGTGGTTTGAAGTTCTTGATGGACTTTTAGGAAAACATTGGAGAAACATTGGTTTATTCTTCAACTGTACATTCCTTTTATTTGGATCAGTGATTCAACTCATCGCTTGTGCTAGTAACATTTACTACATTAATGATAATCTTGATAAGAGGACATGGACTTACATCTTTGGAGCTTGTTGTGCTACTACTGTCTTCATTCCTTCCTTCCATAATTACAGAATCTGGTCTTTCTTAGGTCTTGTTATGACCTCTTATACTTCTTGGTATCTCACCATTGCTTCCCTTCTCCATGGTCAGGTAATTAACTAATACATACTCTTCACTAATTAATTAATTCACTACTACTCTCTTAATTTTTTGGGTAAGTGACTGAATGTTCAGATACTGAAGCTCTTAAATGAATGTATAATTAACTATACATACAATATTGCATGCATGCAGGTAAAGGATGTTGAACACTCAGCACCAGCAAGACTGGTTCTCTACTTCACAGGCGCAACTAACATTCTATACACATTCGGTGGTCACGCAGTTACAGTTGAAATAATGCACGCAATGTGGAAACCACAAAAGTTCAAACTAATCTACCTTATAGCAACAATCTATGTTCTCACTTTAACACTTCCATCTGCTTGTGCTGTCTACTGGGCATTTGGAGATCAGCTTCTTAACCATTCAAACGCTTTATCACTTCTCCCACGTAATGGGTTTAGAGATACAGCCGTTATTCTCATGTTGATTCATCAGTTCATTACTTTTGGGTTTGCCTCTACACCACTCTATTTTGTCTGGGAGAAACTCATTGGTGTTCATCAGAGTCAATCCACTTTTAAACGTGCCATTGCTAGGTTACCTGTTGTCATACCCATATGGTTTTTGGCGATTGTGTTTCCATTCTTTGGTCCGATTAATTCTACTGTTGGATCACTTCTTGTCAGTTTTACGGTTTATATTATCCCTGCTATGGCTCATATGATCACTTTCGCATCACCAGCTTCTCGTCAGGTAAATATATTTATTTATTTACTTCAAAACTTTTTTTTGATTTTTTACTTTTAATTAATTAAAGGTTGTTGTGCTTTGATTCATCAGACTGCGGTGGAAAGACCACCATCTTTCTTTGGTGGATGGGCAGGAACTTACTGCATCAACATATTCGTTGTGGGCTGGGTTTTCATTGTTGGTTTTGGGCTTGGTGGATGGGCTAGTATGATGAATTTCATCCAACAGATTAATACTTTTGGTCTTTTTGCAAAATGCTACCAGTGTCCACCACACAAGCCTTAGAATATTACAACTTACTAATGAATCCTGCCTTCTTTTCCTTTACTCCCTCATCTCCCGCATTTTTTTTGTAGCAGCAGCAGTATAAGGCAGAGAGGACACGAGTGAGTTCAGTAATATGCAATATATATAGTATTAATTTGTGTGTGTGTGTTTGTAAGCCTAATTAAGTGTGTAAAGAGATTTATTGCCGTCTCTTTTTATTTTCTTTCCCTGACCACTTTTTCTAATACTAGAACACAAATTATATCTGCAGCATTGATTTGTTGTTGCTACTTTACAACAGAGCTTCTTCTTATAATAGTTTGTAACATGATTTTCTTTACATGAGCAATGAAAGTTTCTATATGAATTAATGGTCGCTATCATCATTCAAGTGATCGATTCATTTTCGCAGTGGTGGACCCTAAATTTTTAAATCTATGGGTACATTGTATTCGTTACAATTATTTAATATAAAACAAATGAATACCAACAAAATGAAAAAGTGTTGGAGATCAATTAATCAAGGGTAGGCACTGTTGTTGTATCCAAACGAATACCAACAATGACTAGTTCATTATTCCTTTTTCTTTCTTTTTTCTAACTCAAACCATATTATATATATAACAGAAGGATTACATGCCCAGAACACTAGAATTAACTTAAAGCTAATGTAAACTAGAGTCAATAGAGGGTTATACATGATATAACTAGTGAATAACATTCATAGGCCAATATTTCCTAAAGCACCACTAACTTGAACTAGCCAATCTATTAAAAACAACTTGTCTCATTAGACAATTGCGTATACAGTAGGTTGTCTCGAGAAGCTCATTCAGCTTAAAAAAACACCAATAAAACCTGAAAAATAAGGGCCTAATGTTGTACGAACAAAAACTGATAAGGAATTACAAAACACATAACCTCCAGTGGGTGGCAAAGTAGTAACATAAACTAATACAAACATAAGGGGATAGATAAAACAGAGAGGATAAAATCAGTTTTTTCAAGGGGCACTGCTTCCACCGTTCTTGAAATTTTCTCAACTTGTCGAAAAACTTTTAAGCTGTGAAATAGGTTGCAATTTCACCATTCCCACATGCTTCAAGCCCAACACTGAAGCAATGACCCACGCTGCCATTGTGGAAATCAGAAGCACCATCTGTACCATCATCCTTCTCCTCTCGCTCATGATCATCACCCCACCATCCAAAATTAGCGCTATTTTGATTAGAATTGATTGGAATCCCAACCAAATCAGATATAAAAAGTCTGTCACCGGCGAACCATCTCTAGATGACTTTGAACTAGCATCCCCCTTCATTCCCTAGTCACTGAGCAACTACATTTTCATCTTTTACTTTCTTTTCATTTATGGATAATTAGTTAAGTGTGGTCGATGAGTATGAAAAATCAAAGAACAAATACAAATGATTCAAATGTTAACCATACTAGTAAAGATCCTTATTCAACCAAAAGGCTTAATTAAACCTATTAGAATCTTTGCCCACACAGACCTTCATAATTTATCAACACATTAAACAAAGTTTCATAGACCAAATAGTAGACTATGTACAGTCTAGTACATATGGAAAGCTGGGGACTTAAAGAAATACATATCAACCAAAATCAAAAGTGAACAATTTCAATGAGTTGGAGTAACGAAAACAGTCAAACCATCATCCTTGGGAAAGAATTAACAACCATTTACCGACCAATTTTCGACCAACCTTTTACTGACGACCAATTTCATCGGTAATCGTTGTTGGTAAATTGGTGGGAGCATTGGCACCAGAAAACGCGTGAAATATCGACGGATTACCGACCAAAACAGCGGTCGGTAATGTATACTCCCTCCGTCCTGAATTGAGCGTCTTGTTTACTATTTGGGCATATCGTATGACTTCAATATTTGATATTTAAGATAAATTAATTTTAAAAACTGAAGTTTTGAAAATGATTCCATACATGATAAACAATATATTATAAAATGTAGTTTTATGAAATTATTTTATCTTATATGTTTATTATTAAAGTGAAAAAAATGTCATAAAGTAAACAAGACGGTCAATTAAGGACGGAGGGAGTATTAATTTAATGATGACAGTTAGAGGTTGGTATTTCCCTTAACAAAACATGGTGTTTAATGGTCTTGTATTACCGACGACAGATGTGGTCGGTATTTTCCTTTAAAAACACAGTGTTTAATGGTCTCAGTTTATCGACGATAGGTGCGATCGGTAATTTATAACTAACAAATGTGGTTTTATAGTCTCCGATCACCGGACAAGTGCGGTCGGTAATCTTTATAAAATCTCAATTTTAAGATAATTAAACGTTATTTTTAACTAAGCCGGCGTCTTAATCAAAAAAATGTTCCCTCTTCGCACCTTCCACTCTTCTTCCCCAATAATGCGAAACTGAATGCCAAATCGTGCCTTACGGAGGTACCTAAAATTATAGTATCATCTGGAAATTGCATATGCGACAGCCTCACCTTTTACATTAGCCTTGTTGTACATTCTATCTTCTGATCTTAGAACCTCGTTGAAATCTCCTATTAATATTACAGCTTGCTGCCAACTATCTTTTGCTGCCAGAATTTCCTCAAACATTGCTTTTCTATCATTGGGGTCATAGGGAGCATAAACGACTAGTAACATACCTATAAATCCTTCGCTTGTCAATGTTATTTCAAGAGCTATCCATCTAGCACCCTTTTCTACCTTGTCTACCCTGATCTCTTCCTCATTCCAGGATGCCACCTGATCGCCCTTGTGGTTGGATTTCATCCCAGGCCAGATTTGTTCTCTTCTTACCCCCAAAGAGTAGCAGGTTTGCGGGTCTCGACAGTATTCTGTTGAGTTTCCACAAGACCTAGCACTGAGAGTTTCCTTGATCTCACTTCCTCCCTTATCTTCATGGCTTTCACTTGTGATCCTATGCCTCTGATGATCTGCGTAGCGATCCTAACCATTCTGCTTGCACGTCAAGATTCACGTGCTTTGGAGGTGGTTACAGATCGAGGTTCCTTTTGATTTGTAATGGATCACGGATATTACATCCAAGATCATCCAGCATTCCTATACCCGCGGCAACCTCCTTCTCAATGTTAGTTATGGCTCCGCTGGCATTTCTGGCTAGTGCTTGACATTTCTTTGCTTCACTTGGGGGTGTTATGGAACAGTTCCATGATCAGATTTAAACCTTGTCCTTCCTTTCGCGCTCCACTTCCACTCTCTATTGTTGGAGAGTTGACTAGGGAGTTTGTCAGCTGTGCCTTTTTGTCATTACCTGTTTCGGGTGTGAGCCTATTAGGATAGGGCTCCGATACTTAGTTTTCCTCTGCACCTCTGATAAGTGCAAAATATATATACTTTTAGGGCTATAATTCTTTCTATTTTTATAACAATTCATGTCATATTTCTCATTTATCATATGAGTTTCCTTATATTTATGTTTTGATATGAACTGACACATTTTATGTGTAAAATGCAGGAAAAAGTTGGATATATATATATACACGGCGGCACATCATATTATCACATGATCATATTGATCACTTATTTCTACATTCACGTGGGCTTTCATTCACATCAGCATGGCTACTATTCACGTGGGTACATTAATTATAATTGTTCCATAAGAAGGCCATCATGAGACTCTTATGTCAAGATTAAGTCATGATTTAGGGGTGGAAAAATATGGAGATGGGTCGGCATTTTGTAAAAAAAGAAAGAAGCCATGCATACTTAGGTGGGCTGCAAGTCATCATCGGTTCATCATTGTTAAAGATAGAAATATTTCAAATACGATGGCGCAGCGTATATAACCCGAAGTTAGGGTTGGAGAATGGAGACGCTCTAGAGATGAGGCTTTCGCCTCTCTTCATCACCATCACTTACTCCCGTTTAACTCCACCTTGTGCCACCATCTCTACCGTACACCAACACCACCACACCCGACCACCGCTCATTCATTCAACACGATTGTCACTTCTACATATTATTATTTTTATGTTTGTTATTTTATAATTATGTTCGCGTAGTTAGTTTAGTTCCCCGGGTTGGGATAGCAAACCGAATCTTTATAGTTATTTTGTAATCTTTTTCTCTGATTATAATTGCAGTAGTTTAATTCCCGTTCTTCATGTGCTTTAATTCTCTAGCTAATTATTAAAGCAATCATTGTAGATTTCTAATCAAAATGCGGCGCTGAGATTAGTTAACTAGACATAGGAAGTTAAACCGGATTAACGACTAGAAGCATGGTTTGCCTATAGGTTAATCTGTCTCCAATAGGAATTGGTAATAAAGCGATTGGTTAGAATTGACTTGGGCATAGTTTGCGGCTTGTTATTTCTACCAGTTAAGATTTGTTGTACATGGACCGGTCAACAATTAATTAAGATTCCTGAGTTTATTGCAGAATTAGGGAAGAGTTTATAAATAGATTACTAAAGTGAAGGTTTGCACAACAATCCGGGGTGCTTCTTTAGATTTCAGAGTTTCAATCTTTATTTCTTTATTTAGTTTATTTTTACTATTTATTATTTTATCTTAGTTCGTTGTGTTATTCTTTTTATTAAATTAAGTAAAACCTGAAAAAGTGGCATTTCCTGTTTTCTTAGTTTAGTTTCTCAGTTAGTAAATAAATTGTCAGTTAATTGAACGAGGTCCCTGAGATCGACAACCCCACTCAATTCATTATTCCACAAAACGATAGATACACTGCCTAGGTAGAGATATAGTAACATATTTTCTGCTAACAAGTTTTTGGCGCCGTTGCCGGGGACCTCTGGCACGGTTAATTGACATATTTATTTATCTGATTGAGATTTTTATTTGAGTTTTTTTTTCAATTCTGTTACGTCGGTTTCTACTTTACATTTGATAAGTTCACGATTTTTTTTTACGATTCTGAATATCTATTTGTTCTTTATAATGTTTCCGTTCGCTTTAATATTCTAACTCCATCTTTACATTTGAATTTGAGTAGTTTCTGTTAGGATTTATTTGTCTGATTTGCTTTGACATAATTTCCCTTCTTATATTTTATTACGGAACGGAGACCCTGGCGCTTGGGTATAATATGGGGAGTGATCCAAGTGTCAATATATGTATGGGAGAAAAAAACAGAAAAATATGGATAGGGACCGGTGCAATCACGTCTACTACTTAGTGCTTCTTTTTTTTTTTTTTAAATCCTCCCTCTACTATACTCTACTATACGTATAATAGAAAAATAAATGAGAAGAGAGATTTTTTTTTTCAAAAAGTTATAACTCACAAAATATAAGTGCAAAAATAAAAAAAATTATACCATTGTTCATCATTTTTCGTGCTCTTCAAAACAAGATGTATCATGGATATGTTTTGGTAAACTTAAAATTTTATATTTTTAGAATGAGTATATGTTAGGTATTTTTAAAGTGAATCTTATTCATTAGCAAAATGAATCTTCTTTAATAATAAAATGAACCTTATTCATTAACAAAATGAATCTTACCGCAAACACTCTAAAAACCATTATAGTAAAATTGAAAACGTCGAAGACATTTTTATGGTTTGTAACAACCCAAAAAACTGTCTAGTCAGTGACGACAATAAAGTATAGAACTAATGCCAAAAAGATTATCCTACACCTTCAAAACCACCCTAGGATAGCTAAAAACGTCGAAGACATTTTTATGGTTTGTTGCAGGGTTTAGGGTCTAACGACCCTAAACCACAAACCCTAAAAAACTGTCGAGTAGTGATGACAATATAAATGTAGAACTAATACAAAAAAGATTACCCTACCTCCCCCCAAAACACCCTAAAAACCACACTCGCATAAGTTTGTGGTATGATTAACTTTTACTAGTATTAAACAAAATATTCACTTTTTTAAACTTTGATTCACATTTAAAAGACTTTTGATTCACTTTTCTAAACCTCTTATTCACTTTTCTTAAACCTTTCTTCACTTTAGTTAAAACAATCTCTATTTACGAGAATCACTTTTCTTAAACATTTGATTCACTTTGCTTAAACACATGATTCACTTTATAAAAACCTCTGATTCACATTTCTTAAACCTTTAATCACTTTTGTTAAACAATATATGCTTACGAGATTCACTCTTATTACTCTGATTCACTTTGTAACAACTTGTGATTCACTTTTCTAAACCTCTGATTCACACTAGTCAAACAATCAGAATCACTTTAGTTAAACATCTCTGTTTATGAGATTCGCTTTTTTTAAACCTCTTATTTACATTTAAGCAACTCTCAGATTCACTTTTTAACAACCTTTGATTCACTTTGTAACAATCTTTGATTCACTTTTCTTAAACTTAAGATTCATAATGAATCTTAAAAAATATGTACATACAAAAATTAAATTTCCAAAACATATCCATGATGCATCTTGTTTTGAAGAGTACGAAAAATGATGAACAATAGTATAATTTGTTTTATTTTTGTACATATATTTGTAAGTTATGACATTTTGAAAAAAAAAATATTTTTCTCTCACCTACCCACCTATTCCTCTCCTCTACGCGCCTCACTTCCCTCTTATTCTCTCTTTTTTTATTTTTCCTTTTATTATCATCCAATAGAGTGTTGACATGTCACCATCTCCATATTATATGTGGCGACATCGCCAGGCTCGAATTCGTGATTTATATCCTTTCTTTATCTCATTTGACAGAATTTGATTTGGACCCAGTACGATTACGAATTTGTTAGTTCGGTTGAATCAGTTTGAATTTGATTTTTTCTTTTACGTGATACATTTTCTTTCCGTTTTTTTCATTAATCTTAATTTCTTTTAGGTCTAGTTGGCTGCCTTTTTCTTTACGATCAGTTGGTCTGTTTTAGTTTATTTTAATTAGGATATAGTTGTTTAGTTTTAGGATTACATTTGCTTGCGTTCTAGACTTTTAGGATTACTTTGAATTGATTTGCTTATCATTTTTTTTAGTTTTTATTTTATTTATTTAGGTAATTCTCTTTTATTTATATTTTGTTCTTCTTTGTTATTCTATTCAGTTAATTTTGTTTTTATGTTTCTTTTCTTATATTAGTTCTATATTACTCTGTATTTTTATTTTTGTTTTTGTAGAGTAGTTATTGAGAATGGAGATCAGTTACGATGAGGAAACACGATTGAGGGTGGAACAAGCTTTGCAGCGTAAGCGGGAAGCAGTACTTGCTTTTCAAAGACTGATAGGATACCAACCACCACAACAATCTGATCGAGAACTTTATTGGTGGGAAAGTCCTCCGCGCGTAGAGCAGAATATCTTGCCTGAGCTAACTCTAAGCCGGTAGAAGCACCAGTAGTAGATGATTTCATAGAGAATGAAGAAATTGATGCAACTACCGGAGTTGTCTACGAGCAGGATTGCATGATTGAGCCTCACCAACCGGAAGAGGATATTTGTATCCTCAAATCTGAGGAGAAAGCGCCACCACTAATTGATATGCAATTTCCACCTTGCCTCCAAAGCCTCAACAAAAGGAGGAGGACATTTATGTCCTCGAATTTGAGGAAGAAGAGCCATTCACACCTGGTCTTCTAATTGAGCAACGTTACCGGCAGTATCTCCTCAAACATCAAGTTTGTGGAGTATTCACTTTCCTATTTTATTTTCCGAAGTAACGCTTTGTTTTGATCCAAGTGGTTTTCTTTTAATTACTGTCTATTTCGTTTTCTTGGCAAAGCTGTTGTCTACTTTTATTTTTGATCTAGGATAACGAAGCAGGAGTCTAGCCAAAGACTATAAAGACGGGCAGCTTACTGGGAGGCAACCCAGTGGTTAAATTTATATTTTTGCTTTTGTTTATGGTTTTATTTTTGTTTTCCTTTTATGTAGAAGTGGCAATGGTGTCCGTGCTTTATGCAACGCTTTCAGCGTTTTTGTGGTAGTTGTGAGTGTGTGTGTAGGTGAAACTTTTTATGGTGCTTGATGTTCTCCAAGGCTGGACACTTGCTTGGATGCAAGTATGAGGAACGACGCTACCCCCCTTGTTCGAGCTTAAGTGTGAGGAAGGGAACCTTCCTCAATCTACGATATCAGGGGAGTTTCAGTTTCTTTATTTTAAATGTTTGTGTTCAGTCTATCATGCTATAAATTCTTATTTATCAGTCCATATTATCCTAAATGCAATCCTTCATGAGTCTGGCATATTTTGAAAGGTCTTTTCTTGATTTTTATTTTCGAACAATGAGGACATTGCTCCTCTTAAGTGTGAGGAAGTAGAGACCTTTCACTGAAAATAGGCTAGTTACGCTTAAATGTCATACTTGTTTTTGTTTGTCTTCTTGCTTTGAGATAATGCTTCTCTGAGTGCTTATAATGTCGAATTCTTGGGTGAAAATTTTTGTGAAAGTTTGAAGTTGAGCCAGGTGACAACCTCAAGAATTCTCTTGCTTAAAGCTGTTTGTCTAATCTAACTTGTTTTTATTCAAACTAATTATGTTTTCACTGAAATTTGGTGGATTCGCTGATTGTGTAGACTGAATTAGTTTAGTTTGAGATTTTGGAAATGATGTGAAAGTTTGGAATGAAAGGATAAGGCAAGGTACTCCACTGATCAGAAATTTTCCTAGCAAAAGCTGGCCTCGTCTATCCGGTTATTAAGTCCTAGGGGTGCCTTAACACCTATCTACTTAAGGTCTCATGATCTGGGATAGTTGGCCCAACACCGTTACAAGGATAGAGAGAAAAGTCTGGGTTACGGAATAACTCTGCAATTCTCAATAATTTGTTTGTTTTGTATATATTTTTTGAATAAGAATGTTTTTGCAAGGGAAAGAAAAGTTAATTGCAGTTTAATTTTTTGTTTCTGATCATGAGTATGTGGTGTTGAAAGGTATCACGGAATAAGGTGTTACTTCACACCCCTTGTCATACAAAGGTTAGAGGAAAGAAATTGGTGGAAGATCCCAAGCTATCCTATATTTAGTTTATGCAATCAACTTCTCCATGCTTTTACATAACTGTTCTTTTTCACTGTTTGCGAAAACTACAGCTAAGAGCAAGATTAATCTTTTGATTGTCATTTCACTTGATTTCCTTCTGCACTTATTCGATCCTGAGGTTTGACACTACGACTTTAAAGATAGTTGTATTCTTTATTTGCTTGAGGATAAACAAAAGCTAAGTGTGACGAAGTTTGATAAGTGTGAAATATATATACTTTTAGGGCTATATATATATACGGCCGCACATCATATTATCACATGATCAATATTGATCACTTATTTCTACATCACGTGGGCTTTCATTCACATCAGCATGGCTACTGTTCACGTGGGCACATTAATTATAATTGTTCCATAAGAAGGCCCATCATGAGACTCTTATGTCAAGATTAAGTCATGATTTAGGGGCTGGAAAAATATGGAGATGGGCCGGCAATTTTGTAAAAAAGAAAAGCCATGCATACTTAGGTGGGCTGCAAGTCATCATCGGTTCATCATTGTTTGTAACTCCCCAACCGCTAATCCTTCCATTATCCTCTAATCACTCCCATACTTACCTTACTCGCAGCGGAATACTTACTACTCCCGCGGGTGATACAACGCCGTTAACCATCCAATGGTTAACAAGGCTACTACTACTTACCGTGTCGGCCTGATGATTAGAATAACCAAATACATACTACTTACCTTACAATACCAAATACTTACTTACATTTGATACCGAGTATACTGAATATATGAATTACATTCCATGACTACTTCCCAAAAATGAAGAGTTTATACATCCTCTCCTTACTATCCAATCAAGATTTCAATATCCAAAAAGGTGTACCACATGGTACACCGACTACTCAAATGCCTAGCCGTGTACAACTCGGTACACTATTCAGTCCTACTGCTACATCCCAAAAGGAAACATCACATCACGTTTTCCTTACCCTACCGTCACGCCTCGCGGGGTACCTGTGGAGTAAAAACATTCCCCCTAGGGGGTCAGCTTACGCTGCATATGATAACCGCATACCCGCGTGCTAGCGGGGTACGCCAACTAATTGGTCGAGTACATGCGGTTCGTTTCATTCATACATACATACATGCTTTATACAGTACAATACAATACATTCCATACACAAGCATTTTAGCAGAAATATGTGTTACTATACTTCTACCTAGGCAGTGTACCTATCGTTTTGCGGGTATAGTGATTAAGTGGGTTGTCGAACTCAGGGACCTCTTTCAATTAACTGACAAATTAAATTAACCTAATTGAGAAAACTAATAAAACAGGAAATTGTCACTTTTTAAAGGATTTTACTAGTCTAAGCAAATTAAGTAACCAAAGAAATTAAAGAACAAATAAACCAAATAAAGCAAACTCAAAAAGATTTGAAAATCTAATAATTTAAAGGCGCTCCCGAGTTGTTCTGCTCACCTAATTCTTCAGACTCTATTATTAACTCTTCCCCAAACTTTTATAATTCACTCAGAAACTTTAAATAATTCGTCAACGGCTAAGTCTAACGAATCCTAACTAGTTGCTAGAACTAGCAGCAGGCTAATGCTCTAATCCGGACACAACTAATCGCATAAAGAACAGTTTCTATGTGAGTCCGATTAACCTATAGGCGGGATCACGCCTCTAGTCATTAATCAGGTTCGACTTCTTATGTCTAGTTTACTATCTCAGCTCTCGCATGTGATTAGAAAACTACAAGAATTATCTTATTATTGGCCAGATAATTAAAACACACTAAGAACAGGAATCGAACTAATTATAATAACAAAGTTTACGGAAAAATTAATAAAACATAATCGTCAGGAATTAGGCTCGCTTCCCAACTCGGGAAACTAAAAATAAACTACTCACTCATGATTTCAACGACAAAAACAAACATTAAAACGAACATTCAAATAACAGGTAACGAACAAAAGTGTAACTGAAATAAGTAACAAATAAATTCAATTACTAATGCCCTTGTTTAGTCCCGGTGTTGGTCGGTTTCTTGATCTCGGTCGAGTACTTTCTTGCTCCGGACTGCTGCTGGTCTGCGACCTCCCTTTCCCGTGTGCACGCCGAAAGTGGTACGATGGTGGTGGATGAATATTACGGAGTGGTGGTGCAAATGAGGCTGTACGAATTCGTGGATGAATGGGAGAATAGTGGAGACGTCTGCGAGCTTGGTTCGTGGTCGAAGGATGGATTTCTATGGAAGGATAGTGATGTCGTGATGGTAGGTGAAACTGGTGTCGGGTGTGGATGCGTGAGTATGGATGAGAGAAGATATTATGGATGGATGAGGTGGCTTTATGATGATGAGGGTGATGAGGGACGATTGCGGCGGCGGTGATGGTATGCGGGTGATGGAGTTGAGAGCAAGACTTGATGGGTGAATTAATTGTAGGCTCGGAATTCTCTTCGTGAATGCTCCCCGACTATGGTGAATGTATGTATGTATAGGCTCTGATGATCTATCTTCGCTTGAAGATAAATATAATTTTATTTATCTTCTCCCGGTAAAACTCTGCGGCGTCCACTTCCGAACAAAAAATAGCAGCCATTAATCTATCTTTTCTTCTTTTTCCAATCCCTTCTTCCGTTCAGATAAACCTTCGTTTATTATTTTTTATTCTTTTGTAACCGACCTCCCTTAAATGCACGCATCTGCTCCTTATTCAAAGCCCACATCTCGTCCCGTGTGTGTTGAAAATAACCGATGCAGCCCAATTTCTTTATGTGTGTGTAAGATAGGTCCCAGAGATAAGTCCATGAAGAGATTCACGTGCATGGCTGTAATGTGTTCACGGCCCATGTACTCCTTTTGTGTGGCATGTTAATATATACATGTATATAATATGTTTATATATATGTATATATCGTTTTCCTGTATTTGACACATAAAATATATTAGTTCTCATCAAAACATAAATCTAAGAAAAAAAATATATGATAAGTGAGAAATATGCATGCATGAATTGCTGTAAAAAAAATAGGAAGAATTATAGCCCTAAAAGTAGATATATTTCACACTTATCAAACTCCCTCACACTTAGCTTTTGCTTGGCCCCAAGCAAATACAGAATATGACTACTCTTAAGGGCCGTAGTATTGAAACTCAGGATCAAACAACTGCCGATGGAAAACAAGCAAAATGACAATCAAAAGAAAAGTTCTGCTACTAGCTGTAGGTTTTCGCAAACAGTGAAAAAGAGTGAAGTTAAAAGCATGGAGAAGTTAGATTACAAAAACTGAACATAGAATAGTTTGGGACCTTCCACCGTTTCTTTCTCTAACCTTTGGATGACAAGGGGTGTGAAGTAACGCCTTATTCCGCGATACCTTTCAACACCACGTACTCATGATCAGAATAGGCAAAATTGAATTATACTTTTAACTTTTCAAAGTTCCTTTTCCTCAACATTCTATTTTGCTATTCGCATATTCAATTCATCCCCTCAGACTTTTCTCTTCACCCTTGTAGCGGCTTTGGGTCTTCTATCCCAGATCAGATGACCTTAGGTAGATGGTGTGATGAAGCACCCCAAGGACTTAATAACCGAATGAAGAGGCCTGTTTTGGTTCAAAATTTATAATTCAGATCAGCGGAGTACCTTGCCTTATCCTTTTCATACCAAACTTTCTCATCATTCCCAAAATCCCAAACTAGACTAATTCAATTTTTATAATCAGCTAATCCACCAAATTTCAGTGAAAATAGATTCAGTTTGGATAAAACTATACATACAAACAGCCAAAAGCAGAAAGATTCTTGAGGTGGCCATCAGGCTTGTTTTCAAAACCTCAACAAAAATTTTCACCTGAATTCAATATTTATTGGCACCTAAAAGAGACAATTCTTTCAAAGCAAAAGGGCAATCAAAAGCAAATGTGGCATTAGGCTCAAAGACAATATTTAGAACGTACTCCTACTTCCTCACACTTAAAGGAGCAATGTCCTCATTGTTCACAAATTCAAACCAAGAAGAGGACTTTCTAAATATTGCAAATTCATGGACTTTATTCATTAAAAGCGCAAGCTGGACTAAAATAAGAGTGAAAGGACACGAAAACTCCCCTAATATCTTTGGATTGAGGAAGGGCACCTTCCTCACACTTAGGTACATCATTAGGGTAGAAATCTTCAGATTGAGGAAGGGTACCTCCCTCACACTTAAGTCCTTTACCGGGCTAGGAATCTTCTTCACACTTGCTGTGAAGCAAGTGTCCAGCCTATGGAGTGTTTATGATCATCACACCTGTAAACACCTCAGAGAAACACAAAAACTTGACACTTAAGAGTATCACGTTAAACGCATGGGCTCTGAAACCTCGAGTGAGTAAAAACAACAAGAGACCTAAAAAAACACTAAAAACACAAATAAATAAACAGAAAACTACCACTGGGTTGCCTCCCAGTCAGCCGCCCTTCTTTATAGTCTTTGGCTAGACTTTTCGGTGTAGCTATCTTGCAACTGGATCCTTAATGGTTAATTCATGAGTATACTCCGTATCCAATGCAGTACCCAAAATTTCTTGATCCTAGAACCGTTCACCTTGAATGTCTCCCTTGGCATTCACTAACTCAACTGCTCCGTATGGAGATATACTGACAATGGTGTAAGGTCCTGACCAATAAGACTTCAATTTACCTGGGAAAAGCTTGAGCCTTGAGTTGAATAGCAGAACTTGTTCACCAGCCTTGAACTCACGCCTCGCTATCATCTTGTCATGCCAGCGCTTGGTTCTCTCCTTATATATGACAGCATTTTCATAAGATTCATTCCTAAGTTCCTCTAACTCAGTCAACTGGAATTTGCGCTTGTCACCAGCTTTTGCAAATCAAAATTTAGCGTCTTCAATGCCCAGTAGGACTTGTACTCCAACTCTACAGGCAAATGACATGCCTTACCAAAAACTAGCTTATATGGAGACATACCAATGGGTGTCTTGAAGGCGGTGCGGTAGGCCCACAACGCATCATCCAACTTGAGTGACCAATCTTTACGAGAAGAATTCACCGTCTTTTGTAGAATCCACTTAAGCTCTCGGTTTGTCACCTCGGCCTGCCCATTTGTCTGAGGATGATAAGGTAAAGCTACCTTATGTCGAACCCCGTACTTCTTTAGCAAGGCATCAAACTGGCGGTTGCAGAAGTGGGAACCACCATCACTGATAATCGCTCGAGGGACACCGAATCTAGTGAAAATACTCTTCTTGAGGAACTTCACAACAACTTTAGCATCGTTAGTAGAACAGGCAAGGGCTTCCGCCCATTTAGAAACATAATCAACAGCTACTAAGATGTAAAGATTACCGAATGAATTTGGAAAAGGACCCATGAAATCAATACCCCACACGTCGAATAACTCAACTTCGAGAATGTTATTCAATGGAAATTCATTACGACGAGAGAGGTTACCTTGCCTTTGGCACCGATCACATGTAGAAACAAAAGTATGACAATCCTTGTGAGGGGGTGTTCCAGAAGAAACCTGATTCGAGTACCTTCGCTGCTGTACGAGTGGCACCATGATGTCCACCGGCTTCTCTAGAGTGGCAGTGGAGGAGAATGTCTCTAACTTCGGACTTCTGAACACATCTCCTAATGATTCCATCTGCACAAACCTTAAAAAGGTAAGGATCATCCCAAAAATAATGCTTAACAACAGAAAAGAACCTCTTCCTTTGCTGGTATGTCATGTCTGCTGGAACAATCTTCTTGACAAGGTAGTTCGCAATATCTGCGAACCATGGATCATCAACCTCTTCAACTGCAAGTGCTGATTCATCAGGAAAAGACTCATTGATATGAGTACCATCATCACTCGCCTCCATCCTAGATAGATGATCTGCCACAACATTCTGCGTCCCCTTCTTATCCCTGATTTCAATGTCAAACTCTTGAACGAGAAGAATCCACCTAATTAACCTGGGCTTTGATTCTGCCTTAGCAAACAAATACTTAAGCGCAGAATGGTCAGTATGCACAACAACTTTACTACCCAGCAAATAAGATCGAAACTTATCCAAAGCAAAAAAAACTGCTAGTAATTCCTTCTCTGTGGTCGCATAATTCTTCTGAGCATCATTTAAAGTACGACTAGCATAATAAATAACCCGAAGAATTTTATCCAGCTTCTGACATAAAACAGCCCCCCACAGCATAATCACTAGCATCACACATGATTTCAAAAGGCAGAGTCCAATCAGGAGATACGACAATAGGTGCAGAAATAAGCTTCTCTTTCAATAAATTAAAAGCTGCTAAACACTCATCAGAAAAATGAAATTTAACATCTTTTGCAAGTAGATCACAGAGAGGCTTAGTAATCTTAGAAAAGTCCTTAATAAATCTTCTGTAAAAACCAGCGTGTCCAAGAAAACTGCGAACATCTTTAACAGAAGAAGGAGGTGGAAGCTTCTCAATTACCTCAATTTTCGCACGGTCCACCTCTATACCTTTTGATGAGATCTTGTGACCTAAAACGATCCCTTCTCGAACCATGAAGTGACATTTCTCCCAATTCAACACTAAATTGGTCTCCTCACACCTGGCTAAAACAAGATCAAGGTTCTCTAGGCAAGCTTCAAATGTTAGTCCAAAAACAGAAAAATCATCCATGAAAACCTCAATGCACTTCTCAATATAATCAGAAAAGATAGCCATCATACAGCGCTGAAAAGTAGCAGGAGCATTGCATAATCCAAAAGGCATTCTTCTATAAGCATAAGTTCCATAAGGGCAAGTAAAAGTAGTCTTATCTTGATCCTCGGGAGCTATGGGAATTTGGAAGTAACCAGAATAACCATCTAGAAAACAATAGTAATCATGTCCCGCTAATCTCTCAAGCATTTGATCAATAAAGGGAAGGGGGAAGTGGTCCTTACGAGTAGATTCATTTAATTTTCTATAATCAATACACATCGCCAACCTGTAGTAGTGCGCTGAGAAATCAACTCACCCTTATCATTAGGAACAACAGTAATCCCCCATTTTTTCGGTACTACCTGTACGGGGCTCACCCACTTACTATCAGAAATAGGATAAATAATCCCTGCATCAAGTAATTTGATTACCTCTTTCTTAACTACCTCTTTCAAAACTGGATTGAGACGTTTCTGAGGCTGAGCAAGTGGTCGGTAAGCATCCTCCATGTAGATCCGGTGTGAGCACAACTGAGGGCTGATTCCTTGAATGTCTGCTATCGACCAACCAATAGCTTTAGTATGTATTCGTAGCACCTCCAGAAGTTGTTTTTCTTGCAAAATTGTCAAATCAGAAGAAATTATCACAGGTAACTCAGATGGTTCTATAAGGAAAGCATATTTCAGATGAGGAGGAAGGGGTTTCATCTCCACTGTGGGAGGTTTTTCTATGGAAGGTCTTGGTAGATCAGCACTTCTCTCCACTTTCTCGAATTTCTGCTGGTAAGAATGGAAGTGTGGCCGTCTCTTGTTCAATTCCTCAGCCATGAGGGCGATATCTGGATCCTCATCATCTGCCTCGCAGGATGCCATAAGGCATCTCTCCAGAATCTCCTCCTCTTCCCTGCTAAGATGAACTTCCTGCACTAAAGAATCAACAGGATCCAACACAAAACAGGACTGTACAGCTGCAGGACGCTTCAAATTACGCGTCATATCAAAAACAACTTGTTCATCATGAAATCTTAAAATTATCTTTCCTCCCTCAACATCAATAAGAGTACGAGCAGTCCTCATAAATGGTCTGCCTAGAATCAATGGTACATCTTTATCCTCCTCCATATCAATAACAATAAAATCAGCAGGGAAGATAAATTTACCAACAGAAACTACCAAATCCTCCACCTTACCCTTTGGATAAATAATAGAACGGTCAGCTAATTGTAATTGCACTGAAGTTGGAGAACATTGTCCTACTCCTAATCTCTCAAAAATTGAAAGAGGCATCAAATTAATACTTGCTCCCAAATCACATAAACCGTTACCACAATCTACCTCCTCAATAGTGCAGGGAATGATAGGAAGACCTGGATCTCCCAACTTTGGTGGTAGCTTCTTCAGAAGAACTGCCGACACCCTCTCTGTCAGCTTACTGTTCTATTTCAGTTTCAAAGAACGCCTATTAGATAGAATATCCTTCATAAACTTAGCATAAATAGGCATCTGAGATAAAGCATCGGAAAAAGGGATATTAATAGTCAACTTCTTAAAGATATTAAGAAATTTTCCGAATTGATCATCTAAATTCTTTTTCTTCAGCCTGTTAGGAAAAGGAATAGGAGGATCAAGAAACTTGAGAATGTTTAACAATTAAAGGTTCAGAAGACTCCTTCTCTTGGGAATTTCAATCGCTTCAACTTCAGGTGGAGTCTCTCCTGACTTGTCAGATTCATCTTCATCTTCAGGAACACTGGAAACCAACTCCTTACCACTTCTCAAAGTTACTGCTTTAAGATGCTCTCTTGGGTTCGGATCGGTCCGACTAGGGAGTGACCCTGAAGGTCTTTGTGCTAGCTGCTCCATAATCTGGCTCATCTGTCTCTCTAAGCTCTGATTAATGGCGGCCTGATCAGCATTCCTGGCTGCCTGCTCTGCAAACTTAGCATCAAACTTAGATTCAAGTTCAGCAAATCTAGCATTATTAGCCTGTCCTTGCTTAAGGAGCTCTGCTAGCATACTTTCAATCTTACTATTACCTCCCTGAGAATTCTGAGTCTGTTCCTGTTGCCTATTAAAATAAGATTGTCTATTTTGATTAAAACCTTGGTTACCCATTTGCTGATCATTACCTCTCCAAGGAGGTTGCTGATTATTCCTCCAACTGTTCTGATTAAAAGAGTTAGAGTAAGGGTTACCTGGCCTGTTGTTTATCGAATTTACCTCTTCTGGATTTCCAGCTGAACCAGGTCCCTCGCAGTTGAAGGTCTCGTGGGCACCTCCACAATTCTCACAACAAGGAGTCAAGAACGGCGAAGAAGTAGCTGCCTTCGCTGTTTGCTGCTGTGTCTGATTCAGAGCTAGCTTTTCTACAACTTTAGTGAGAGCAGCTAATTGAGCAGATACATGATCCTGCGGGGGAAGACTATACATACCTGCATCTCTCTTTGGCTCACCTCTCCCCTTGTTCTTGCACCACTGTCTGGTGCTAGCAGTCATGGTATCCAGAAGCTCCATTGCTTCATCGCCAGTTCTCGCCATGAAATTTCCTCCAGATGAGGAACTCAGCAACATCTTGTTCGAATCGCTTAAGCCCTTGAAGAACGACAACACTAACTCCTCGCTGCTCATACCATGGTGTGGGCACAAAATCTGTAACTCCTTGAATCTGTCCCACGAATCATACAGAGACTCTCCTGGCTCCTGACAGAAATTTGTAATCTCTGCAATCTTCTCCCTTGTCTTTGATGGAAGGTAGTACTTCGCCAGGAACTTGTTCGCCAAATCCGCCCAAGTATGGATGCTACTGGGCTGCAGACTTCGTAGCCACCTAGCTGCCCCATCCTTCAGAGAATACGGGAACAACTGCAACCGGATGCGCTCATTCAGGTTTCCTGTCTTGTTGAAAGTATTGCAGAAGTCCAGGAATGCAGAGATGTGGTGTGGAGCGTCATCCGCATCGAGCCCGCTGAATTGCCCCTGATGGTACAACGTGGTGATGAAACTCGTCTTGAACTGCCATGCATCTAATTCAGCTGCGTCACCTGGGGGAGGACGATAGCAGAAGGCCTCCCTTCGAGGACGGTGCTGATATTCACCCAAAGTCGTCTGGCTGCCATGGAAAACTGCAACTGTCGTCGGCTATGGAAATATCTCTCGATTTCCGGCTCGAAATCAGCTAGTGGACCACCTGCAGATCGAGTTCGACGTAAGGACATGAATTAGCACTACGAAGGAAAACGAGTAACAAATGCAAAATGGGAACACAAGATAAAATAAAATAAAAATACTAGACAATCGGAAACCAATTCCAAAATCTGAACTAAAAGCTAATCAAATTTGTCCTAATTAATCTATAAACCGAATTGAAAACAAGATTAAAGGGACGATGTGGAACTAGGGCATAAGAACGAAAATAATAATAATAATAAAAAACAAAAAAATAAAAATAAAAATAAAAATCAAACAATTGTAAGGCAATCAAGAAGAGTAATCGTAAGTTGTACGATGTACGTAACGAATTAAATGAAATTCAAGATCGTAGAAACCAACAACTGACAGAAACCGAATCTAACTAATCAAAGTAACAGAAAACAAAGTTAAAAGAGGAAAATAAAAAAAAAAACACTTAAATACGTAACAATAGTAACACGTAAGAAAAAAAAGAATAAATAAGATCAAATTCAATTTAGGAAATAAGTGTACGATCAGATCAAATCGAAAGAACAGAAATAAATCAAAAGAAGAAAATTAAACTAAAACTGAATTAAATTAAACAAAATTATCAATTAACCGTGCCAAAGGTCCCCGGCAGCGGCGCCAAAAACTTGTTAGCAGAAATATGTGTTACTATACTTCTACCTAGGCAGTGTACCTATCGTTTTGCGGGTATAGTGATTAAGTGGGTTGTCGAACTCAGGGACCTCTTTCAATTAACTGACAAATTAAATTAACCTAATTGAGAAAACTAATAAAACAGGAAATTGTCACTTTTTAAAGGAATTTTACTAGTCTAAGCAAATTTAAGTAACCAAAGAAATTAAAAGAACAAATAAACCAAATAAAGCAAACTCAAACAGATTTGAAAATCTAATAATTTAAAGGCGCTCCCCGAGTTGTTCTGCTCACCTAATTCTTCAGACTCTATTATTAACTCTTCCCCAAACTTTTTATAATTCACTCAGAAACTTTAAATAATTCGTCAACGGCTAAGTCTAACGAATCCTAACTAGTTGCTAGAACTAGCAGCAGGCTAATGCTCTAATCCGGACACAACTAATCGCATAAAGAACAGTTTCTATGTGAGTCCGATTAACCTATAGGCGGGATCACGCCTCTAGTCATTAATCAGGTTCGACTTCTTATGTCTAGTTTACTATCTCAGCTCTCGCATGTTGATTAGAAAACTACAAGAATTATCTTAATTATTGGCCAGATAATTAAAACACACTAAGAACAGGAATCGAAATAATTATAATAACAAAGTTATACGGAAAAATTAATAACACATAATCGTCAGGAATTAGGCTCGCTTCCCAACTCGGGAAACTAAAAATAAACTACTCACTCATGATTTCAACGGCAAAAACAAACATTAAAACGAACATTCAAATAACAGGTAACGAACAAAAGTGTAACTGAAATAAGTAACAAATAAATTCAGTTTACTAATGCCCTTGTTTAGTCTCGGTGTTGGTCGGTTTCTTGATCTCGGTCGAATACTTTCTTGCTCCGGACTGCTGCTGGTCTGCGACCTCCCTTTCCCCGTGTGCACGCCGAAAGTGGTACGATGGTGGTGGATGAATATTACGGAGTGGTGGTGCAAATGAGGCTGTACGAATTCGTGGATGAATGGGAGAATAGTGGAGACGTCTGCGAGCTTGGTTCGTGGTCGAAGGATGGATTTCTATGGAAGGATAGTGATGTCGTGATGGTAGGTGAAACTGGTGTCGGGTGTGGATACGTGAGTATGGATGAGCGAAGATATATGGATGAGGTGGCTTATGATGATGAGGGTGATGAGGGACGATTGCGGCGGTGATGGTATGCGGGTGATGGAGTTGAGAGCAAGACTTGATGGGTGAATTAATTGTAGGCTCGGAATTCTCTTCGTGAATGCTCCCCGACTATGGTGAATGTATGTATGTATAGGCTCTGATGATCTATCTTCGCTTGAAGATAAATATAATTTTATTTATCTTCTCCCGGTAAAACTCTGCGGCGTCCACTTCCGAACAAAAAATAGCAGCCATTAATCTATCTTTTCTTCTTTTTCCAATCCCTTCTTCCGTTCAGATAAACCTTCGTTTATTATTTTTTTTATTCTTTTGTAACCGACCTCCCTTAAATGCACGCATCTGCTCCTTATTCAAAGCCCACATCTCGTCCCGTGTGTGTTGAAAATAACCGATGCAGCCCAATTTCTTTATGTGTGTAAGATAGGTCCCAGAGATAAGTCCATGAAGAGATTCACGTGCATGGCTGTAATGTGTTCACGGCCCATGTACTCCTTTTGTGTGGCATGTTAATATATACATGTATATAATATGTTTATATATATGTATATATCGTTTTCCTGTATTTGACACATAAAATATATTAGTTCTCATCAAAACATAAATCTAAGAAAAAAATATATGATAAGTGAGAAATATGGCATGAATTGCTGTAAAAAAAAATAGGAAGAATTATAGCCCTAAAAGTAGATATATTTCACACTTATCACTCACATCAAAACATTTCTCAAAACTGAAAACCGGGAGACACAAGAACCCCGAAGGCGAAGTCAAGAAAGGATAAAACAAAGAGGTAAACCCGAAATGCCTCAAAGAAATCCAAATGACAAAAAAAAGATAAATGGTGCAAAGGACGACTTCACAAGTCCAAGTCCAGAAGCTCGAAAACAACGTCAACACGAAGCAGCTAGACGACTTCAAGACAAGGAAGATGAATCTGGGAGAAGACGCAAGGCGCAGCTTTGGTCACCTCTTTTAGCTCCACATACCTCAAATATCCCTTCATGGTCCCATTGTCTTTCATCACACCCCATGGCCACGTTATAAGCTTTAAAGACTTCCGACTTGGTAGTTGTGTATCTAATCACGTGAAAGTAACGAATCGAAGGCGTAAATCCCACAAATATCAAATTCAATGGTCTAGAAGTTATGACTGTAAGCAGGAAACAAGTGCAAACACCAAACACGCTGAGTGTAGGTTAGGAAGCACCACATCAAAACATAAGCCTTGACCCTATGAGGATGAGACTCGTTCGCACATTTAATCAAAGAAAATACTGGGGGCAATCGATCATTCCGATCGATTGCCATGAACTCTCGTTCAGATTGTCCTAAGGAAAAATACTGGGGGGGGGCAATTGTTGGTTCCAACAATTGCCATGACAACACCAATTGAAACCCAAAGCTTGAGCACCACCATCCCACCACAAGCACACATAAGCCCTTACCTTCACATCAAACACCTCAGACACACATAAGCCCTAACCTCCACACACACACTCCCAGGCCCGTCATAAGCCTTACCTCCACAAAAACATCAGGCCCGTGATAACCCTGACCACCATCCAAAATAACAACCCAATCCCATGTCTATCATAAATCCTGAACACCAGCAAAAGCCTTTAGCACCACAAAAAACACCACACACTTCCACCAACGGAATGTTCATCTCCTAAGAAACAAATTACAGATATGAAACTCTTAGTCAGGAAATGATTATTTCACTTTCCTTTTTCAGTAGAGTTTTTCCCAAGCATTGCCACGTTTGGCGCATTTTCAACAATTTCTTGCTTTAAGCGATTTTTAATTCTCAAGCATTGCCACGTTTGGCACATTTTCACCAATTTCTTGTTTTGAAAAAACTTTTTCATAGCCATGTTTGACATGTTTTCCAGCAATTTCTTACTTTGGACAATTTTCACACCTCATAATTGCCACGTTTGGCACTCTCACAATTAGCTCTTATCATAATCATTTGTATGAGATCATTATCATTGGACCATCTCATATGTGAAAATCCAACTCAACTTCAGTGCGAGACCTCATCTTCATTCAGTGCGAGACAAGTACGAGACCAAGTATCAACATTAGTGCGAGACAAGTACGAGACAGTGCGTGATCCAAGACGGGGCAGAGGCAATAAGTCCCCATCTTCGTGTCGACTTTTAGGGAGAAGCAACAAGTGGGCAGTGGCAATAAGTCCCCTTGGTAATCTAGAAGTTATCCCAGCACCTCAGTTGGTGGGCAAAGGCAATAAGTCCCCATAGTATACCAGCAAGGAGCATTGGAACGGGTTTCGGTCCCCAGAAGCATCCAAGCATCATTCTCATATCATCCATATCATCTACACTTGCATCATTCTCATTTCATCCATATCATCTACATTTGCATCATTCTCATATCATCCATATCATTTACATTTGTATCATTTTCATATCATCCATATCATCTACATTTGCATCATCTTCATATCATCCATCTGCATTACCCAGGCGCGTCACAAGACCTGGCGACAGAAAAGTTGGCGAGGTGATGGCAATAAATCCTGCTATGTTATGTCAACTTATTTTAGGATCAACGACTGGTGGACGATGGCAATAAGTCCCTAGGGTTTTTACCAGGAGTTATCCCTGCACACTGACTTGGGGGGAAAGGACAATAAGTCCACATTCGGTCCAGCCAGGAGCATTGGAACGGGTTTCGGTCCCCAGAAGCATCCGAGCATCATCAGCACTATCAGCATTCCCGCATCTACATACCATCTACTCTTCACTTTTAGGTAGTCGACGCCTTAGAATAGCTCGACATTACTTCACTTTCATTATAGGTAGTCAACGTCTTAGAATAGCTTGACATCATTTAATTCATTATAGGTAGTCGACGCCTTAGAATAGCTCGACATTACTTCATTTTCATTATAGGTAGTCAACGCCTTAGAATAGCTTGACATCATTTCATTCATTATAGGTAGTCAATGCCTTATAATAGCTTGACATCATTTCATTCATTATAGGTAGTCAACGTCTTAGAATAGCTTGACATCATTTCATTCATTGTAGGTAGTCAACGCCTTAGAATAGCTTGACATCTTTTCATTCATTGTAGGTAGTCGACGCCTTAGAACCGCTTGACATTACTTCATTTTCACTTTAAGGTAGTCAACGCCTTAGAATCGCTTGACATTACTACATCCTTTCACTTTGCTCATAGGTAGTCAGCGCCTTAGAACAGCTCGACACAATTTGTCAGTTTTCAAACAACATGCGGGGTCTTTTAAGATCCGAAATTTTGGGGCATCACTCAAGCGTCAACTAGACTCTTCATATCCATTACAAAGTCTAGTTGACGGGGGGCAATCTGTTATACCCAAAATTTTACCCCCCCCCCCCAGAATAGGGTTTGCAAAACTTTAGTGTTGCGAGAGACACTTTGGTCAAGTGGTGATGATTCCCGGTCTGATCGGCGTGTTCTAGAGCATTAGTGGCAGCTTAGTCATCTTCGGGGGTATTTTTGTAATTTTCAAGGCCCCCAAGATCTTCTATAGGCTCCTCTGAAAAGGGCTCAAATCAACTTGAAATGCTTTGAAATTTTAACCCGTGATAAAGGATGGCATTTTAGGCATAATGGCGTTGGAATTTTGATTTTTCAAATTTCCAATACTTTTCTAGCAATTTCTGATTGGATCTGACGAGAAATTGAATTAAAAAATATTCCAATAACCAAAAAATTCGACTCCACCTTGGAAAAATCATAAATATCATCCTTTACCCATGTTTAAAGTTTCATAGTCAAATTCCTTTTAGAAACCTTTGAGCTAAAACGTCGGTAAATCTCGGTTTCTACCGGATTTTTCTATCTTTAAGGAAGCCTATATAAGGAACCTTATCCTTTGATCAAATCAGAACTCCAAGAACCCTAAGCAACCAGGAAACACAGCCGTATCAAACCTCCCACGTTTTGCAATACTCAAGAGCCCAAATCTCATCAAAATTCACCGAAATCACCACTTAAACTCGTTTTCCAACTCCCATCACTTCAAAAATCATCAAAACAACCTCAAACCACCTCAAAAACGTGAAGAACACCACTAATCTTCAAGGGTCAAAAGCTGGTCTCGAACCCAAACCGGAACCGACTCCGGCGAAGCACCAAAAGACACCCGACGTGAAGAAACACCTCGATTCCGAAGGTAAAACAGGTTGTAGCCAAGATTTTCTAACTCCCCACGGTTAATAAACCTTATATTAAAATTTGAGTTCAAAACAATTCCTTTCGGTTTCTGAATTGTCGTTTCTCTTTGCTTCTGTTCACTAACTTGTGCATTAAGTTTCGTATTTAATTCGACTTCAAATTGAGAATCTTTGATTACTAACATATTGGAAATCTTTCAGGTTACACACCCATAATTATTTAGCCGAAACACCATCGGGAACCACCAAAAACCCACCGTCCGTGGGTGGTCCGTGACCTCGGATCTATGGTCCGGGACCACAGACGGGTTGTCCGTGGCCCCAGACACCCACGGACGGCGACGAGATTTTATTTTTCAAATTTTTAGGGTTTTAACGGTACATGTCCGGGCCCACGGACAGCCTGTCCGTGGCCCCGGACTTTTCAAAATTGTGTTTTCTGTTTAATTCGACTTTTATTTTCACATAGGTTAACTAGGGTCCGTGGGTTCGGATGTTAGGTCCATGGGCACGGACGGAACCAAAATTTGACCTAATTCTGCCTCCGAAACCCTAGCTTAGGTAACTTCAGTTCTCATTTAAATTTCTGTCAAAAAATGATAAAAATCCAAAAAATCAGAAACATGCGCACTTAGGTAAAACGAACTCGTAAAAAGCTGTAAATAACCTAAATAGAGGAAAAACGACCTAGGAGGGGTAATGAAAGTAATTTGAACCCTGAATAAGTCGAATACCAAGCCCCCGAACCCGAACTCTACCTTCCCTAATTTACCCTAGGTTAAAATTAGGTGGCGACTCATAATAGTTTCCAGTGAGCTAACTTAGGATTTAATAATTAATGTTATATGACATAGTTACTAAACTTAGGTTGTAAGTGGACCTAGAACCCGACCAGCTCCTAATCAACTCGAATCAACATAGGATAGGGTTCAGAAATCGAGGCTCACAGGTACGATCGCAACACGAGGAGATACATTGGCCGCTCGGGAGCTCTATTGGGATACATGGTGAGTAAATCTGACTTTACTTGTTTTATTTTAGTATTTCGGTATATTATTTTGTTATATTCATATGTTGAATTGTGGTGTAGGGGGAGACCACAAATGAGGTCATCAGCATGCTAGAGGTAATGCGCATCGATGATGCTCTCGCTAGTCTACGGATGATGAGAGACGAGTACAACAACACGTACTACGTCCTCCCACGGCCACAACATGTCCCAGCAGCTGCCCCTACCGATGAAGATAATGCTCCTACGGATTAGGGTGGAAGAGAAGGGCGTGGTCGTCGTCCTCGTGGTCGAGGTAGAGGAAGCGGACGTGCACGTGTCGAGCTGCTGAGCCAGTAGATCATCAGGAGGTGTTCGACATCGCCGGTACCATGACCATGTCTCAGATTGTCGATCCTACACAGCAGGTCGACACTACTGGGTTTGCATATCTTGGGAGCAGCTTAGGCTTTCACGGGGTATCATCCTCCGGTGCTGGGACGAGCATGGACTTCGACATCACGACGCCGACTTCAGACCTAGCTTTAACTTCTACATCTACTCCTGGACCACCACTTAGGGATAGAGATTCCCGAGATCGTCATGATGTAGGGGATATAAGTGGTCGTGACCTTGATCCTACTCTCGCATCAGCGCTTGAAGATCCTACACCTAGTGGAACTAGGACGTATGTATGACGTAGACGTAGATGATGTATGTTGTTACATTTTATAAACAACTTGAGATTGTATTACTATTATGTTTTCTATCTTATAAACTATTATATTTTGTTCATATTTCAATTTCTTGTGTTTATATAATGTTACAATTGTGTTGAAGTGTTTCTGAGTATCGTGTTTGTGTGGGAGTTCATAATATGTACAAGTTGTTCGTTATTAATTTGTGATGTTAAAGTCCTTCGAAGATGTTCCAAGTGTGAGTTGTTCATTTGTGGCGTTCCAACAATTGGAAAATTTTCCAAGTATTGTGAACAGGTGAAATCGTCTCTTCAAGAGACGATTTCATATTGATTTCAAAAGAAATCGTGTCTTCAAAGACGATTTCAGTTGTATAAAAAAAAAGAGCCATGGCCTACGGGAATGGTGAAATTGTCACTTGTAAAGATGACGTCAAGAAATCGTCTTTTCTAAAGACGATTTCAACTTCCCTTCGTCCCGTTGAGTTAGCGTCTAACGTGGCGCGGGAAGAGACGATTTCTAGATTTATAATTGATGAAATCGTCTCTTGACGGGAGTATTATTTCAGGACTTAATTTGGGATGAAGGTTAATATGAGTAATTTTTTTTAAGAGAGTTATTTGAGAAATTTTTTCCACAGTTAGCATGTATACACCTCTCGTCTGGAGACCAAAAGGGAAAAGTTGCTGACAACGCAAATAGTAGAAATGGAAAGATTTTTAAACTTTCCAACAATGCAATCAGCGTGCATCCTGACGGAAAGAAAACTAATACTCGAAATTCAACTTTTCTTCTTGTGAAAGAATTGAATTGTTATAAAAAAAGTCAACAAATCTTCGTGCTGTGTGAAAAAACAGTCGTATAGGATTGCATAAAATTCACACTATTTAATAACAATATCTACAATCATGGGTGGAGAATGGAGATCAAGGGATAGGTTAATTCACCAGGTAATCAAACAATTGGAATATTTTGAAGTATATTATGATCGCACGCATATATATATATTTTTCATTCAGATGCTTGCAATAATTTTTTCTCCTGCAATTAATGATATCATATTTACCATAATTGTAAAGCTATGGGCACAGATGAATCAAAATCAGTATGATAATCTAACAGAAGCATGACGTGACTATTCAAAAAAAGAAAATAAAAACAGTAGCATGACGTGATTGTAACTTATGTGAGCCTCGATTTTAAACCTAGCCTATGTTGATTAAAGCTGATTAGATCTAACCGGGTTTTAGGTCCACTTATAACCTAAGATTAATACTAGTCATATAACAATAATGATTAAACCTAAGCTAGCTCCACTGGAACCTATTATGAGTCGCCACCTAATTTTAACCTAGAGTAAATTAGGAAAGGTAGAGTTCGGGTTCGGGGCTTGGTATTCGACGATTTTTAGTGTTCAATTACTTTTCATTACCCTAGAATCGTTTTTTCTCTCACTTAGTTTAATTACGGCTTATTCGAGTCGTTTAACCTAAGGTGCGCGCTTCTGATTCTTTGTATTTTTAATTTTTTTGACAGAAAATTAAGTGAAATTAAAACTACCTAAACAGGTTTTGGGGCGAATAGGTCAAATTTTGATTCGTCCGTGGCCCGGACCTATTGTCCGAACCCACAGACCCCAGTTAACCTAATTACACAGAAAGTCAAATTTAAACAAAAACGAGATTTTGAACCGGGGCCACGGACAGGATGTCCGTGGGCCCGACATGTTTTATAAAACCCTAACTTTTGAAATAAAAATCCCGCCAACCGTCCGTGGGCCCCGGCTTACGGACAGGGAGTCCGGACCCCGGACCATGGCGTCCGTGGGTGCGGACCGCCCTCGGACGGTGGCGTTGAGGCTGTTCCCAGGTGTTTTGGCTCAAATTTTATGGTGTGTAGCCTGAAAGATGTACAAGACGTTAGTGATTGAAAGTTTTCAATTTGAAATCGAATTTAATGCGAAACTTAACGAACAAGTTAGAAGGTAGAAACACAAACAAACCTTAATTCAGAAGCAAGGAGAAATCATTCGGTTAGCAATTTCCACAGAAGTGTATTTAGACCAGAAGGGTTAGAGAATTGGTTTTTACCCTGTTTTGATTTCGAAAATTTGTTGTTCCTTCACGTCGGGAATCTCTGAAAGCTTCGTTGGTGGCCGATCCGGTTTGACTTTGACCCGAGCTTCTGACCTCTTTCTTCCTTGTGTTGTTAAGCACGTTTTGGTTCTGTATTTGTGGTGTTTTGATGCTTGGAAGTTCAATGGGAAGAAGAAAGAATGTGTTTTTGGTGATTTTGGGATGATTTCGGTAGAGTTTCGGTGTTAGAAGTGTTGAAACGTGGGAGGCAAGTAGCGTGTTTTTCTGACTATGGGGATGGTCTCCTCTGCCATAGGTCGTTTTTTGGAAGGCCTTTTATAGAAAGAGCATGGCCAAGTTGATAGAACAAGATTTTATCTAAAACCTTGATTTTGTGCTAAGAGAATCTGATCTTTTAAATGTGCTACAGGTTGATAAAATTCCGAAATTTTAACCAAAGATAAAATAAGAGTTTTTAGGAATTTTGAGAGTTGGAATCAGGTTATTTCGATAAATAACCGATTAGATAAAAATCTCACAATCTGGAATCTCCCATAATTCATAACTTACGATTGGAAAGTTGAAATAACGAAATTCCAATGGCATTGTTCTCTAAGAATCATCCTCTATCTTGTGTTAACATTTCATGACATTTTGTTTTGATTTCGGTATTTTCCAGAGGAGAGAGAAAATTGCAAAAATGATTGAATTTCTCTTTTAAATTTTGGGATAAGGCTCCAAATAAAATAATTTCAGGTTTATGACTATATGTAGTCATGCTAACCATGTGACAATTTTATTTTAATTTTGAAAACCCTTTTATTTCTATTTTGAGGCTATTTCATGTGCTAATTATTAAAGAAACTAGCTTATTAAAAGCTTAATTTCCAGAATAAATATTACCAGAACATCACGAAATACCTTTCATAATGACTATGATATTTGGAAGTGTTTGGAGATAATGAACAAGTCATATAAAAATAGAAAATCCCGAGAACGTCCTTGGAAAATCCTGCAGTGGTGCATTTTGACCATTTTGCCCTTTGTAACACGTATGCCTTAGAGACTACTCCGAGTGGGTTGAAATTTTGGGTATAACAGATTGCCCCCCGTCAACTAGACTTTGTAGCAAATATGAAAAGACTAGTTGATGCTTGAGTGATACCCCAAAATTTTGTCCGATATCGAATAAACTCCTTGTCTTAGATTTCTGCCGAGTCTGTTGATTGTGCTGAGCTATTATGAGGCGCTAGCTACCTAGAAGCAAAGTCTGAGATTATTGGGCTATTATGAGGTGCCAACCACCTAAAAGAAAAAGCCAAATGTGTTGGGCTATTAAGAGGCCCAACTACCAAAATGTGAAAAAGTGGACCGAACTAACAGTGAATACTAGACCGAGCATCTAAGGTGTCGGGAACCTAAAATCAAATGGAATAACCGAGCATTATAAGGTGTCGGGAACCTGAAGTTTGAATGGGATACGCCGAGCTTATAAGGTGTCGGGAACCTGAAGTTTGAATGGGATACGCCGAGCATTATAAGGTGTCGGGAACCTGAAGTTTGAATGGGATACGCCGAGCATTATAAGGTGTCGGGAACCTGAAGTTTGAATGGATACGCCGAGCATTATAGGTGTCGGGAACCTGAAGTTTGAATGGATTACGCCGAGCGTTATAAGGTGTCGGGAACCTGAAGTTTGAATGGATTACGCCGAGCGTTATAAGGTGTCGGGAACCTGAAGTTTGAATGGATTACGCCGAGCATTATAAGGTGTCGGGAACCTGAAGTTTGAATGGATTACGCCGAGCGTTATAAGTGTCGGGAACCTGAAGTTGAAGGATCGCGAGCATTATAAGGTGTCGGGAACCTGAAGTTGGATTGGATTCTCACATGTGAGATGATCCAATGATAAGAGCTAATTATGAAAGTGCCAAACGTGGCAATTGTGAGGTGTGAAAATTGTCTAAAGCAAGAAATAGCTGGAAAATATACCAAACATGGCTATGAAAAAGATTTGTCCAAAGCAAGAAATTGCTAGGAATATGCCAAACATGGCTATGAAAAAGATTTGTCCAAAGCAAGAAATTGCTAGGAATGTGTCAAACATTGCGATGACGCAGATTTGTTCAAAGCAAGAAATTGCTAGGAATAAGCTAAACATGGTGATGATGCAGATTTGTTCAAAGCAAGAAATTGCTAGGAATAAGCCAAACATAGCGATGATGCAGATTTGTGAAACTGAAGTGTTTGAAGGAAAATTGTGCAGGACAAGAAATTGCTAAAAAAGGTGTCAAACATGGCAATGTTTAAAGGAAATTCTGCCTACCAAAAGGAAAGCGAAATTATCGTTTCCTAACTAAAGATTTTCAGACTTGCATTTTGTTTCTTAGAAGGTGAACTTGCCGCTGGTGGGAGTATATGTTTTTTGTTTGCGGGACTTTTCCAGTGGTGGTAGGGCTTATGACGGGCCACGGAATTTATGTGGAGGTGAAGGCTTATGTGGGGCTGAGGTGTTTGATGTGGAGATAAGGGCTTATGTGTGCCTGTGGTGTTTGATGTGGAGGTAAGGGCTTATGTGTGCCTGTGGTGGGATGGTGGTGCTCAAGCTTTGGGCTTCAATTGGTGTTGTCATGGCAATTGTTGCAACCAACAATTGCCCCCAGTATTTTTCCTTAGGACAATCTGAGCTAGAGTTCATGGCAATCGATCGGAACGATCGATTGCCCCCAGTATTTTTTTGATTAAACGTGCGAACAAGTCTCGTCCTCACAGGGTTAAGGCTTTTGCTTTGATATGGTGCTTCCTAACCTACACACGATGTGTTTGGCGTTTGCAGTCATTTCTCGCTCATGGTCATAACTTCTAGACCATTGAATTCGATATTTGATGGATTTACGCATTTGATCTGTTACTTTCACGTGATTGGACACACAACTATCAAGTCGGAAGTCTTTAAAGCTTATAACGTGGCCATGGGGTGTGATGAAAGACAACGGGACCATGGAGGGATATTTTAGGTATGTGGAGCTATAAGGGTGACCAAAGCTGCAACTTGCACCTTCTCTCGGACTTGTCTTCTTTGCCTTGAAGTCGTTTGGCTACTTCGTGATGACTTCGCTTATGAGCTTGGAACTTGGAACTTTTGGGTTGTTCCTTGCACCTTTTCCCTTTCTTCCAATTTTGGATTTCTTCGAGGCTTTTCAGGTTTGCCTTTCTTTGAATCTCGTTTTCTTCGGGGTTCTTGTGTTTCCCGGTTTTGAACTTGGAGAGCTGCATTTGATGTTAGCTCTTTGGATCCTGTGTCACTCTGGGACCATTTACGGATCGCTTCGTCATGCTGATAGCGGCATTGCTTCTTTGGACTGATGAGAATGTTATCTGAGAGTTAGGCTCTTGCTTCCATTGGTCACCGGGTCGGACATTCATCATTGGCTGGGTTATTTTGTGGAGTTCATAATATTGAAAAGGTATATATGAAAGGCTCAGCGGGGGTGCCTAGGGTTTAATGTCAGGGTTCACAAGCTTTTGGCTATGTGGTGCTATACCTAGGTGCTTCGTCATTCCTGATAGTTGTGTATCCATTCTTTGTTACTTTTCGCAGGTCTAAGTGTAAATCTACAAATTATCTCCTTCGGTCGGAGTTATGCCGTTTACCTCACATTTGAATGTGGTCTCACCGGAGTCGTGTAAAAATGACACGCTCGTTCGCTCATGGTTTTTCCACTCAAGACATTCTCGCGAGATTTTCACTCCGAAACTCGTTCGCACATTTAAACAAAAGATAAAAGATGACGAACTTAAACTCAGATTGCCCCCAGTATTGTTTGGGGTTTATGACAACAATTTTTCCGCTTGGATGTTTTGTGATGGGCTATGGTATTTGGTAAAGTATGTTCATCCTTTTAGAAACCCAAAAAAAACAAGTCGTTGTGTTCCGTTGTCAGAAAATGATTATTTCGTGATCCTTTGAAAGACATGAATGCTTTTTTTTAATGAATGAAAAAGGATTTGTACAAGAATTATAGAAATGGAACCATGGCTTTATTTAAATGAATGTAAAGACATCATTGACAATTACAAGCTCAGCAACTTCTAAAATGGGAAAAGAATCTAGCCACCACAAACGTTGGAAAAATAGAAGAATGACTAGTAAAGAGAAGAAATCAGAGAAAACACTTGAAAATAGCAGTCTCTGATGGTGCTTGACATGGGATTCCTACTCGGAGAGTTGAAAACCTTGATTGATAAGATCTTGGGTGCGCTGCTTCAGAATTTTGCAATCGTCGGTGTCATGGCCAGGAAGCTGGTGATACTGGCAGTACTGGTTCAGATTCCTTCCTTTTTGAGGGTCTCTTTGTCGAGGGATGAGGGGTTGTAGCATGTTCCGTTCCTGGAGTCTTTTAAAAGTCTGGCTTAATGGTTGACCGATGTTTGAAAACTTTCTCTGACGGGAGTTCTGCCGGGATGATTCTATTGCTCCGATGATTTGTCCTGGCCCTTTTATCCGCCGAATGGTATTTACCTCATGCTGCCTAGTTCTCTTTCGGGTACCACTTTGGATACAAGCTGCTGTCCTTGAACCATTCCCGGTGTTTTTTGAGCTCCCAAGTTTTAACTCTCCTTTGTGAATCATTTCTTCTAGGACATCAACTTGTCCCATCAGCATGTTGAAGCTAGGAAAGTATGTGAATTTCAGCTCGTCACTGTATTGCTTCTGCATATTTTTAATTACCATTCGGATTTGCTCTTGTTCGTCCATCTGTGTGAGCATTGCGGCTGCCTTCATCCTCCAACGCTTGACAAAATCAGACATTGATTCACCTTCTGTTTGTCGTGTGCCCGCAAGATCAGCCCTGGTGACTCCAAAACTTCTAGCGTACTCAAAATGATGCAGAAAAGCTTCACATACCTCCTCGTAGGTCTTGGTATTTATCCTTTGAGTTATGTACCAATGCTGAGGAGTCTCATCAAGATAGTGAGCAAATACCTTGGCCTTCTGCATATCGTTTAGCGAAAGGATGGACATTTCCCTATCGAACATTGCCAAATGAAGTTGTGGGTCGGAGGAACCTTTGTATAGAGGAAGTGTTGGCAGTTTCAACTTTGGAGGGAGATCAACCTTGGGATATAATCCAGTGGAAAAGTAGTCAAAACCGGCTGGCTTGTTGGCCCTCTCCATGCGCTCAATCTTTTTCAGCATCCCATTGAATTCTACGGCTAACTGGGCATCCATGTTGACTAGATTTCCTCCTTCTGCCATACTTGGGATTCGGGCCTATCTGTTTTCAAAGTGCCGTCTGTCAGAGAGGACTGGGCTGAAATTCTGGGTCGCAAACAAGTTTTAGGTTAGAACTTTTTGGGCTGCGCGAAAAACACACGAGCTGGAATGTCTTGAAGATTGTGGGTAGGCATTAAGGCCCGAATGAGTTGGAGGAGAGGCACACGGGCCGGAACGACTCATGAGCTGTGAACTGATGCTTAAGCCAAAATGCCTGGAGAATATGGCACTTGGGCTGGAATGTTTTGAGAACTTGGCACTTGGGCCAAAATGTTGTGAAGATGTGGCACATGGGCCGGAGTGTTATGGGAATGTGGCACTTGGGCCGAAATGTTATGAGAATGTGGAACCTGGGATGAAGTGTTGTGAAGGTGTGGCACTTGGGCCGGAGCATTGTGAAAACACGGTGCCTGGACCAGAACGTTTTAAGAATGTGGCACTTGGGCCAGAACGTTTTGAAAATTTGGCACTTGGGCCAGAATGTGTTTGGGCTTGAAGTAAGGTTCATGGGCTGAAATGATCTCTGGACCATGTCCTAGATGCGAAATTGAAATTAGGGCCGAAGTCTGAATGAGTGATTCTGATTGGGCCTGAAAGATGATACCTAGATCTAGGATTTGGGCCAAAGCCCGAGTGAAAAGATCTTCCTAGACTAGAATAAACCTTGAAATGGAAAGGCCTGATGGATTTTCATGCCCCACAAGTTATTTTAGGTGGATTTGTTTTTCATGGGCCTAGAACTAAATTGATAATTCAAATTGGGCCGAAAGATAGAAATCACCTAAGTCTACATTTTTGGGCCTGAGCCCAAACAAACAATTCATTCATTCAAACCAAACAGTGCCTTTGGGCCGCAAACAATAGAGTCGTAAATTCGGGTTGGGCTGAGTTGATGTTGGAAAAGTTCCTATCAATTCTTAGGCTGGGTAGTGGGCCGATCATACAAGCAGATAAGGCCCACACAAATTCAACATGTCCTCACTCGACGCTTATCCAATTCGGGTATGGATCGATCCGGAGAGGTGCTTGGGGCATGGGCCCAGGTTACCACAAAGGAATAGGGCTTGCACGCTATTCTCTTTGGGCTTCCCCACTTTCTTCACATCACCAAGAGGTGTGCGTCCACGGTCGGGTCTTTGAATGACCAAACAAGGCTTGGTAAGGGCACTGCCAGGAAAACGCTTGGGGCTAAAGCCCAGGTATTAAGGGGACGTGGTTAGACGACATCCTCCTTTTTTCCCCCGCTTATTCACATCACCTAAAAGGTGTGAGTCCCTGACAGGGGACCCTCAAATGGGTCCCGGGGTGAGATCGGTTTGCGTGGACCCTCGCACTCATATGATGCAAAGGTGCAGAAAATTAAAGTGCACATAAAAGTAAACAAACAAAGTAATAAAGCCATAAATAAACAATTTTTCGAGTTAAGCCCTCTTTCTTAAAATTAAACAAGTTAAAATTAAGAGTTTGTCCCCAGCAGAGTCGCCAGTCTGTGAGCCTCGATTTTAAACCCTATCCTATGTTGATTAAAGCTGATTAGGATCTAACCGGGTTTTAGGTCCACTTATAACCTAAGATTAATAACTATGTCATATAACAATAATTATTAAAACCTAAGCTAGCTCACTGGAACCTATTATGAGTCGCCACCTAATTTTAACCTAGAGTAAATTAGGAAAGGTAGAGTTCGGGTTCGGGGGATTGGTATTCGACTTAATTAGGGTTCAATTACTTTCATTACCCCTAGAAGTCGTTTTTCCTCTACTTAGTTTAATTACGGCTTATTACGAGTCGTTTTAACCTAAGTGCGCGCTTCTGATTGTTTTTTTTTAATTTTTTGACAGAAAATTAAAGTGAAATTAAAACTACCTAAACTAGGGTTTGGAGGCAGAATTAGGTCAATTTTGATTCCGTCCGTGGCCACGGACCTATCCGAACCCACGGACCCCAGTTAACCTAATTACACAAAAAGTCAAATTTAAACAAAACGAGATTTTGAAAAGTCCGGGGCCACGGACATGTTTGTATAAAACCCTAACTTTTGAAAATAAAAATCCCGCCACCGTCCGGGGGCGTCCGGGCTTACGGACAGGGAGTCCGGGACCCCGGACATGGCGTCCGTGGGTGCGGACCGCCCTCGGACGGCGGCGTTGAGGCTGTTCCCGAAGGTGTTTTTGGCTCAAATTTTATGGGTGTGTAGCCTGAAAGATGTACAAGACGTTAGTGATTAAAGTTTTCAATTTGAAATCAATTTAATGCGAAACTTAATGAACAAGTTAGAAGCCAGAAACACAAACAAACCTTAATTCAGAAGCAAGGAAAAATCAATTCGGTTAACAATTTCAACCAGAAGTGTATTTAGACCAGAAGGGTTAGAGAATTTGGTTTTTACCCTGTTTTGATTCGAAAATTTGTTGTTCCTTCACGTCGGGAATCTCTGAAAGCTTCGTTGTGGCCGATCCGGTTCGACTTTGACCCGAGCTTCTGACCTCTTCTTCCTTGTGTTGTTAAGCACGTTTTGGTTCTGTATTTGTGGTTTTTGATGCTTGGAAGTTCAATGGGAAGAAAGAATGTGTTTTTGGTGATTTTGGGATGATTTCGGTAGAGTTTCGGTGTTGGAGTGTTGAAAACGTGGGAGGCAAGTAGACGGCTGTGTTTCTGACTATGGGGATGATCTCCTCTGCCCTAGGTCGTTTTTTGGAAGGCCTTTTATAGAAAGAGCATGGCCAAGTTGATAGAACAAGATTTTTATCTAAAACCTTGATTTTGTGCTCTAAGAGAATCTGATTTTTTAAAACGTGCTACAGGTTGATAAAATTCCGAAATTTTAACCAAGATAAAATAAGATTTTAGGAATTTGAGAGTTGGAATCAGGTTATTTCGATAAATAACCGATTAGATAAAAATCTTACAATCTGGAATCTCCATAATTCATAACTTACGATTGGAAAGTCGAAATAACGAAATTCCAATGGCATTGTTCTCTAAGAATCATCCTCTATCTTGTGTTAAAATTTCATGACATTTTGTTTTGATTTCGGTATTTTCCAGAGGAGAGAGAAAATTGCAAAAATGATTGAATTTCTCTTTTAAATTTTGGGATAAGGCTCCAAATAAAATAATTTCAGGTTTATGACTGTATGTAGTCATGCTAACCATGTGAAAATTTTATTTTAATTTTGAAAACCCTTTTATTTCTATTTTGAGGCTATTTCATGTGTTAATTATTAAAGAAACTAGCTTATTAAAAGCTTAATTTCCAGAATAAATATATCAAAATCACGAAATACCTTTCATAATGACTATGATATTTGGAAGTGTTTGGAGATAATGAACAAGTCATATAAAAATAGAAAATCCCGAGAACGTCCTTGGAAAATCCTGCAGTGGTGCATTTTGACCATTTTGCCCTTTGTAACACGTATGCCTTAGAGACTACTCCGAGTGGGTTGAAATTTTGGGTATAACACATTACTTTTACATAACCTTAAGATTGAAACATTGTTTTACACGTGATTTATCAAAAGCTGTTACAATCATCATTTTATTAGTTGATGTAGAGTATGTGTAGTACCTAAACTAGTAACTGGATTTATTTGCTCTGCTCTTATCTCATACTTATCTAATGATTGACTTCATTTTAAGTTCTAACATTGTGAGCCTATGACGTTTTACCTAACATAAACAATATCTGTCGTTTTAGAAACTTGCACACTTATTAAGAAAAGTAGAAAAAAGACGCATGTAACCCTACTTTTCACTTTTCTATCTAAATAATATTTATTTTTGTGTTGAATAGTAGGGTTAGAAATGGAAAAAAATACATCAAAAAACTAGAATGACAGATATTGTTGAACAACCCTACTCTAAACTTCATTTTACATGATTTTGTTGTCATTACAATGATGACAATCAAACGCAAATTCGAGTGTGCAGCGGGTCCGTGTGTAAGGTAGGAGTGAGACACTGATTTGACAGTCCCAATCAGCAGTTGACTGGACTGTTTTGCTGATTGGACTGTCTTTTTACTATATTAACTTTAAATACTTGTAACTTTTAATATATAAGTCCAAAATGGAAAAATATTATACCACTGTTCATCTAAATTCAAGCTCTTCAAAACAAGACCAGTTATGTATATGTTTTGATAAGTTTGAAAAAAAACTATTTTTATATGTGTATGATGATACACTAAAATGAATATTGATTCATTAATTTAATATTATGATTCATTAAAATTGATATTATCATTCATTAACTATAAGTGGTGAATTAGATTACAAATTTCGGAACCGATAAAAAATCATTATCGTTTTGTAGTGTATTATTATTGTTGTATGGTGTTAAACCTTATATGATGAATCATGTATTTTCATACATACCAAATATTGTTTTGTGTTGTATTATTGTGTAATTTTTTTTATATATATATTTGCGATGATACACTAAAATGAAGATATGATTCATTAAAATTGATATTATAATTCACTAACTAATAAGTGATGAATTAAATATCAAACTCCAGAACCGATAAAAAATCATTATTGTTTTTAGTGTATTATTATTGTATTTTAATGTATTTTGAACCTTATATGGTGAATCATGTATTTTTCTTACATACCAAATATTGTTTTGTGTTGTATTATTGTTTAACATTTTTATTTTTATATGTTACTGATGATACACTAAAATTATGGTATGATTCATTAAATTTGATATTATGATTCATTGAAATTGGTATTATGATTCATTAACTAATAAGTGGTGGATTAGATAACAAACTTTGAAACAAATACTGAATCATTATTGTTTTGTGGTGTATTATTAATGTTATATGGTGTATTTTAAACTGTATGTGGTGAATCATAAGTGTCGTTGATATATGTTGATATGTACATGTAACTAACATAAATTTTTAAACTTATCAAAACATATTCATGATTGGTCTTGTTTTAAAGAGCTTGAATTTAGATTAGCAATGGTGCAAATATTTTTTATTTTGGACTTATAGTTTAAAAGTTACAATCATTTATGATAATCAAATGTTGTTTGTTTATTTTACTTGAGGAAATCAACAACTGTTGGTTTGTTCCGGCGCTTTCCTTTAATCTAATATTTAAAATGCTTAAAAGGTGCTGACATGTATTTTGTTTTCCAGCTGGCATGTGCCTGCACCGAGTATGGAGTGGACGTCCCGTATAATCGCTAGTCTGCAATCAAAATGGTGTAATCACTTTGTAGTAAGAAAGGCACACACATATCTAAACTAATGGGAAGCACCGCTCAAACTGAGTCAAATGCTTTTGATATGTATAATGACTATACATTCAAGATAGAATTTGACATCCCATAAGCACAAAACTAGGCCTTAGAATTAATTTGAACTTCAGAAGGAAAATATACTCAAAGATGGATGTGAGAATTGTGCAAAACTAGAATCAAGTTGCAGAGTTTGGTACATGACGTTTTCTTGTTGTAAGCATGACGTGGTGCATTCTTAAATCTGGACAATGTACTTATGCTTAGGCCACAACAAGGTACTTGTGCGTTTGGCATTTGAAGACTTAAAGAAGCATATAAGGAAGTTGTGTTGTATGAAAGAAAGATTCCAACACTTACTAAAACTGAATTAGAGGCATGCATAGTACATTTCACATGTGACCAGGACCTTGAACCAAAGCTGCAAGGCGGATCTAGGGGGACTAGGGGCTGGAAAAAAAAAAGCCACTCACTGTGTAATGGCGAAAATTTTGAAAATCAGTCAAATGTTTTTTAATTTCTGAAAAAGTATAAAATAATATAATGTTTTAAAGAATTTGATAGTGAAAAAAAAAAAGTTTGACACTCTAAACAAAATTCATAAATCCGCTACTGAACAAAGGATATCTCTGCACTCCTTCGACTCAGTAAAATGGCGATGAAAAAGGAAATTCACAATAACGAGCAGGAAACTCATCAAGAGAAAGAGAGAAAGAGAGGAATTAAGTATTTCCTTCGAATACAACTATTCACGTTTTGGTTACTCTTAGCATGAAAGACAAGACAAGGATGTGAAGCAAAAGCTTAGCAAGCAATATTTTGGAGCTTGAGTAATCAATCAATCATCGAAAATAATCACCTCACCTATAAAAAAACAAAGCCACTCATTGTCTATTCACTCTACATTCCTCTCTACCATCACAACTAGCTTGGTTCCTGAACTGAGTCATCACCATCAACTAACTGCATATCTTTCTTTCACCTGATCAATCATCAATGGGCCACCACAGCACCATCCTTCTTCTGGTATGGGTGTCTCTCGGAGGCCTCGTTGTTCTTGCATTCTTGCCGGCTGTTCTATGCTGCTTCATGAAATGGAGAAAGAAGAAGCAGATTCAAGAAACTGATGATGTGGACATTGATGGGCGGATGAAAGTAAAAGAAGCTGTTGTTCCAGGTCGGCATGGGGAGAAAGAAGCTGTGGCCATAACCATTGAGGGAGATATTCATGCTCATGAAAAGATCCATAAGAGTGAAACTGTAGGGGAGAAGTCAAGTTTCTCCTCAAGGTTGCATCATCCTGGAGGAGGTCTTGATGTAGCCGAATCCAGCACAGGAACAACAATCCATTAACAAATTGAAAACAGGGCATAATAAAGATATACTGAACAGTTTCTTTTTTCTTGTTGTTTTACTGAATAAATCTAATTGTATCATATACTGCATTCCTGGTGAATGCAAATGTAAAAAAAAAGTCTGTGATTTAATATTACTCAAAGCTCATCATTCTCCCTAATTGGATCTTCATCATGGATTCATGGTGATCTGGTGAAAATCGAGCATCTATTCGAAGCATCTTGTCCTCGATAGAGGTAACTTCAACGTTTCATACTTCTGCCTTGTTGAGACCTTCACAAATCCTAGCCGTTCGGGATTTGATCCTTCTTCCTAAGGACACACTTTAATCGAGCAATATTGTCAATAAGTATTGAACTTCAATTGAGTGCTTAATGAAGATGCTAACTTTTGAAACAAACTATAATCATTAAAATAGTATAATTTATGTATCAAACAAGTACAATATTATATATATATAAGAATGTGTATCAAATGACTATAATTTATGTATCAAAGACCTTCTAAAATGTATAAAGAAATATCAAGATATGTATCATATTGGGTTTAAGTTATACATCAAGAGCATAAATACCTGATAAATGTACTCATTTAAATTTGCCATAACATATTATGCTGTAGTGGGCATTTTTTAATATAAATAGTGTAAAATTTTATTTTTTATCTTATATATTAAAGATATCGCTTCCAAAATTCAAAACTAAGAAAACCCCATAATATAATAAAAAATCCTTATCCCACAAGATCAAGTAAATTCGTCCTCTCTTTAAAAATACTATAAATTGATTTTTCTTTTCCTTTTTTCTGTAAGTTATTCTCTCTATATGGCTTATTTAATTTACTCTTTCACAATTTTTTCTCTAATCTTTTTTTTCTCTCTTTGTTAATTCACTACAACAGTAATCAGTTGGTGAAATTAATATACTATCGAATTAGGCAACATAAAAAAAATGCTCCTGAGCAATATAAATTACCACTAATTGATAGTGTCAACAGTGCATCCAGAAAATATCGCACTAATAGATACTCAATTAGTGCAATAATATTGATTGCCCTAATAAATGAACCAATCTCCATAACCGCTCAATTCAAATTGGTGCCATTTCGTAAGTTGCACATCATTTTCTTCCAGCATGTCTTTTGTGGATCCTTATATTCAGATTTTGGACCGTTCAATAAATACGAGAACATGGTATGCACAATAAATAAAAGTGTTGTCTAAGGGCTTCCTCTAACCCATTTCCTTGCCAGTGGGCATCCCTTTGTCTTCCTCCCGCCTCCGCAATGCAAGCCGATTCAGCCTGCAACTCTCGAAGTTTCTCGTCTTCATCGACTGAAAAATTCCGCCTTCATTGCTCTTGGAAAAGGGAATATTTTCTTCCACTCTTTCACACCTTCACTGTCGCCTATCGCCTCACTCTACGCATTCCCTTCCATCTTTCAAATCTTGCATGTAATTATGCTCCCTCCCTTCGTCGCCCACCTCCACGCCTGCTCGGCCGCTCATTCTCCCCAAACCCAAAACCCTGCTGTTATACCCAAATTTTAACCCCCCGAATGAGAGTCTCCAAGGCACAAGTACTATGAAATGTAGTTTGGTCAAGTTATGTGGAATCCCAGTTTGATTAGCGTGTTTTGAATGTTAGTGACAACTTAGTCGTCACGAGGGACGTTTTTGTAACTTTTGGGGCTCCTAGGCCATCCCATGAGCTTTCTCTCTCCTTCGAAAATGATTCATGTCAACTCGAAATACTTCAAAATTTCGTCACATGACAGAGGATGACAATTATAGCATAATGGCTTTGAAAATTTTGAATTTTCAAATTTTCAATAATTTTCTAGTAATTTTAGAATTAATCCGACGAGAAACTGAATTTAAAAATATTCCATTATCCAAAAGTTCTAGTTTCTCTTTATAAAAATCAGAAATATCTTTCTCTACAACTGGTTAAACTTTCATAGCCAGACTCACTCGACCAAATCCTGATAAACTTCGGGTTTTTACCGAATTTACTCTATCTTTAGTGTTGCCTATATAAGAGACCTTACCCCTTGATCAAATAAGAACTCTAAGAACCCTAGAGCACGAGAATATCCAGCCATCTTAAGTCTCCCACGTTTTTTAACTCTTGAGCACCGAAATTCACCAAAATTCACCAATATCACCTCCTTGACACGTCTTCCAATCCCCATTGCTATTACAATCATCAAATAGCCTTCAAATCACCTTTAAAACATGAAGAACACCACCAATAACCATTAGTCAAAACCCGGGTTCGAGCTCAATCCGGGATCAACTCTGACGAAGCTTCAAGAGATTCCTGACGTGAAGAATCTTATCAATTTCGAAGGTAAAACAGATTAGAATTCTAATTTATTAACTCTCCTTGAATTCATTAATCTTCTGTTAAAATCTGAATGCAAACCGACCTTTTTCCCGTGTTCGAATTGCAATTTGTTTTTGTTTCTGCCATATTACTTGTTTGGTAAGTTTGGCATTGAATTAGACTTCAAATTGAATTCTTTCAATCACTAGCGTATTTATAATCTTTCAGGCTACACGTCCATAAATTTTGAGCCGAAAACACCACCGGAAAACACACAAACGCCACCGTCCGGTGGCAGTCCGTGGCCACGGATGCCCTCGGATGGTGGCGGGACAATTTTACTTTCAAAAATTAGGTTTTCTCATAACATGTCGGGCCCACGAACACCCTGTCCGTGGCCCCGAACATTTCTAATATTTCATTTTCTTGTAATTTTGACTTTTCTGATCATATAGGTTAACTAGGGTTAGTGAGTTCGAACATTATGTCCGTGGCCAGGGACATAATTAAAATTTAACTTAATTCGGCCTCTAAAACCCTAATTTGGTTAATATTAATTTTCGCTTTAATTTTCAGATTAAAAATGTAGAAAACACAAAAAATCATTAACTTGCACATTTTAGTTTAACCGGCCTCATAATAAGCCGTAAATGACATAAGTAGAGGAAAAATAACTTAGAAGGGCAGTGAAAGTAATTTGAACCCGGAAAAGTTGAATATCAAGCCCCCAAACCTGAACTCTACTTTTCCTAATTTACCATAGGTTAAAATTAGGTGGCGACTCATAAATAGGTTCCAGTGAGCTAGCTTAGGTTTTGATAATTACTGTTTTATGACATAGTTATTAACCTTAGGTTATAAGTGGACCTAGAACCTGATCAGATCCTAGTCAACCCAAATCAACATAGGATAGTGGTTCAAAAACCAAGGCTCACACCTGCGTTATTTATTTGTTGCGGCTTCGTGACGGTGGCCTCTCCTAGCAGCATATTTTGTAACACCCCTACCTCTAATCTCATCATTACAACAAATAACCCCTTCATCATTACACTCGCAATGGAAAAATCCAAATACATCGGCGGGTGAAACAATGCCACTAGCCACCCACGTGACTAACAAGGCCTAACTCAATACAGTAATGGTCTGATGGACCGGAATTCCGAACTTAAATAAATACAATTCTCATTCCATTTCTAAACCGAGTCATATACAATTCTCCAGTTAATATAGTACTCAACACTTACAATCCAAATATACCGAGTCTATCACAAACTAATGTCGATAACACTTTCAGACTTACAATACTAACAATTACATGGTAATTCTCAAATAACTACCCATGCTACAGCAGCAACCCCGTCATATTGTCGAACGGTAATCTTCTCTAATATACCTGAAATATAATGGTTGGCCCCAAAGGGGCTCAGCACCTTTGCTGATATGGTAGTCGTGCAACCCGCTACTACCGGGTCACACTCAACTAATTGTCGTCTAAGCATGCGATTGATTTTATTTAAATCATGACATGAAATGCTGTAAACACACAACATGCTCGCATAACACAAGTATTCATACATAGGAATACAACCAACAAGGTTAACACGTCAAGTTGTTAAATCATGTTACCTTGTACTCTAGGCCTTGAGGGTTTCTACCTCAATCATGCCTCATTCTTATTAGTCTATGATTTATCCATCTTAGTCGAATACTTTTACTCATTCTCTTAGATCTATAGACGCCCTCAGTCTCGATCTAGTATTTTTAATTATTCCACTCTTTAATAATTCTCAAATCAATTCACTTGTCCTCCGGGCAGAGACATCTCAATTCTCACTACCGGGCTTTTCTCATACTTACCCGCTCATCTCTCTAAGTCAGGTCACTATGGTTAAGCCTCTCAGGCCTCTGGATAGAGACACACATATAGATCTCGTCACCGGGCTATAACGGTACTAGTCTTACTTCCCCGGTTTCAACCCAATACCGAGTCTAACATGATGGGAATGCTCAACTAGTAACCAGAATTACTCTCTTAGTTCCATTTTCTCACATACGTCCGAATCTCCATCGGACTTATCACATTCCCAAATACTCCTCTTCTCGAAGTCACAATATAACTACGTATATTAGCCTAGAAGCATCGCTTTTGATGTCATCTAATAGCTTAGGGAATTTTCTTGAGTTCTTGCGTTCTCAAATTTGAGGGTTGCCCCTATGTTACCAATACTTAGGAGTTTGGTTACATTCTCTTGTTGGTTCGAATCCTCACGTAGGAGGTCGACTCACCATTAAAAGGGAGTTTACTAGTCCCGTATATCTTCTCGCACGTTCTAGTGAGTTCATAAGATTTGATTAATGTTGTTCTCTATTTAAGATTCTTATGTGTTTTTTCACGTTTAAATATTTCACGGGTCGACTCTCTCTACTAGTCCTAACCAAACATTATTCAGTTACGAGTCGGTTTACACACACTCAGTTGACCACACACTCAACCAAGGATGGTGACACCATACAACATGCACCAATATATATATATATATCAAATGCAATAAACATTTTTGTGCATTTATCTTGTTAAGTCGGCCCACATAAACAAGTAGCACTCAAGATGAGTATAACTCGGTAGGACACAGATTGCAAGAAAACCATACCGTTCACCATGGAATTACTCTCGCGTCTCGTCTTACGCTTTGCAGTCAATTCTCAATAACTGATGACATTTCAAGTGTTTCTATTAACGTCAAGGCAATATGGAATTTAAACGCCTATTGCGCCCGTAATTAACCCCGTTGTCCCGTTAGTCTTAACTTCACTCATGTGATCTTAAGTTCTCAACTTTCACATTCAATCTTATACTTGTTTAATCATCCTAATGACCTTTACATGTCACCAAACAAGTCTTAATCATCATCTAATACCAATACCCATCAATCCCCATCCATAATGTCATTTAAACACTCACGGGTGAAATTTTAGTGTCGTCCAGGACTTGGTCCGGACCTACACTCCCGGACCATTGTAATTTATGACTTTCGGGCAGTGTTTATGGTGTGGTCCGGGACTACACCCTGGGACAAGGTCCCGGACCAGTTGTTTAGTGAACTTTCGGCTGCATTTTAGTGTTGGTCCGGGACTTTATGCAAGACCCAAGTCCCAGACCAATGTTACAGGCAATTTTTGGTAGATTTTTCATGGTGGTCCGGGACTACATCCTGGACCTAAGTCCCGGACCCTGCTATACTCTGCAACATTTTGACATTTTCATCAATTTCAATTCCAACCTCAATTCTTGCCCAATTCTTTTCTTATCTTTCCACATGTTTCCAGACAAGTTCTAACACCATAAACACACATTAAACCTCATTAAACCATTGATCAAACTATCATTTAATCCTTGCTCAATTCTACAATTTTCACTCTAATTTTCTACACTTTGCAATTTCAGTTCTAGGTTCTAAAATACATATTTGCTCACCACATTTATAACTCAGTTGTTTCACTCATACCAATTCCTCTTTAGAAACTTGCTTATACTCACTCATTCTTGCACAGCTTGCACACTAATGCATTGTCAACAATTCTCAAGCTCATACACTCTAACCCATACCTAAAACATCCCAAGGCATTCTACATCACCTTTTTCTACAGATTTTGTACAACTCGACACAACCCTTCAACAAGCATTCTAGGGTGATTAATTAACCAAATCAATCTCTATCAACTCCTAGTTAACCCTTAGATTCTTCGATTCATAACATCACTTAAAACACTTGATTTCTTCAAAAAGTTACCATAGTTCCTCTACAACCCTAATATGCCCAAATGCATCATTTTCCATTTCCTAATCAATTCCAACTAACCATATCCTTAATGGATTCTACCAGCACACAAATTCAGCATTCCACCAATCTCAATATAATGCACAAATCTTAAATTGCATGACACTTAGGCCCTTAAATCAAATAGCAATCCACCATTGCATTAAGCATAAACACAATTCTTTCCCACATCAATCAACACCTTTACAACACTGATTTTGGTTCATTCTTTTATTTACCCATCCCATAATTTTAAAGCATTAAGGATAGACTTTAAGGTTGGTTATTTACTTTAAGCTTTGATGTTCTCTTTTCACTTCTCTCCCTTCATTCTCTTGTTTGAAATCGGCCAAGGGGGCAATACCATTGCCAAAGCTCTAGACCAATACCCAAATGGGGGAATTAAGCACTAAGAAACACTCTTAGACTTATTAATTAATCTAGAATACAAAGAAGGTGCTTAAAGCACAAAATTAAGGAATTACCTTTGGAACCCTAGAATGGGCTTTTGGTCCACAACCAAGGAGGGGTTCCAACTACACTCTTGGAGCTTGAACAAATGATCATACAAAGAGAATAAGAGTGCCAAATTAAAGGCTGAAATCATACATGACAAAGGAAGGGAAGGAAAACTGGAATCAAGAGATTTTTGGTGTTTTCTTACCTTGAATCAAAGAGGAGACAACCTAGCTCCTGAAAATGTGATTTTATTCTCAAATGGTTCTCCACCCATGGAGGTCAACTTCAACAATTGAAGATTTGGAAAGGTGGGAAAGGAAGCCCTTGATGAGGCCAACACAAATATGTAATTTATTTCGAGTTTGGAGCATTGTTGTAGCTTGGGCAAGCAAAAGGGTGTGAGCTGCCATGGAAGGGCTAGAGCTTACCGTGAGGAAGAAGGATAGGGAGGAGAAATTGGCTGGGGATAAATAGAGGGCCAAGAGAAAGGTTGGGAAGGAGAGAAATGGGAGGAGAGAGAGGGAAAGTGAGGTATTTTATTTGCTTTTCACTTTACCCCTTTTTACTTTATTACTTTTCTCTTCCTACTAATAAGGAGAGTTCTCTTGACTTAATAAGAGTACTGACTCACACTAATAAAACCGCCCCCCTTATATATTTAAGCAGGGGCGTTTTCATCTTTTCGCAAGAAACACTCTTAAATTCCTGGTTTTGGCACTATTCATCAACCGGGCCCGTTTTCTGGATTTTTCTCGTTTCTTTAATTTTAATGGTTCTTAAACCCTTATTAATGTTTAGTTAAGGTTATATGATCAACTATAATTTTACGAGTCCATTAAACCACTTAAAGTCACATTTCTGAGTTTTCTCGGAAAACGTGCTTTAGGACCTCGTTTACGTTTTTAACCCATTATATGGATTCGTTTTTTTCAGGAATTATTCCCACATGCACTTAGTGTATAACTAAGTCCTAGGAATCCATCTAGGATCCTAGTCGAGGTCACATGCCTCCTATGGTTGCGTAACACACGTTTTTACGGTTTGTGCTTTTTACGCGTTTTCCTCTTTCTTTTGGTTTTACTTTCTTCACCAATATTCTTTAGGCATCATTAGGCCTTTAAATTTCATATTAGAATGATTTAATCACCATATTTAAAACATTATGTTATTTTGTATTTTTTCAAAAATATCTAAGAGCATATAACTAATTTCCAATTTTTTTATTTTATTTTTTTGGGGGGGGGGGGGGGGGGGGCGTGCCCCCCTCTTGGTCCGCCACTGCCAATGATCGCTACTCCCTCCCAACACTGAGTCCAACTCCTATGGGATGTGGCTAAATATGGAGGTTTACCAAGCTCGAGCCCGCTCTTTGCATTCGAGTGACCATGCGAGACTGAACTAAAAAAGGTCTCGGGTGGCCATTGATCTGCTATCACAATGCCAGGTCCACCTTTGAGCCACCGACTGCCCTCTTGGCTCCCTGGCCCTTCACCAAGAAAGGAGATCCTCGAGTGGAAACTCTAGGTTTGCTCACAAAAGGAGCAGAGAGAACGAGACGTGGGGTCAAGAGTTATCATTGTCTTTGGCTATGTTGAATGAGGAATCCACCAACCTCAAGAGATCAAAAATTATTTAGGCGACTTCGGATATAGGTTAGAGTCGCCAAGGAGAATGAATATTGGGGGAGCTAGATGCATGGGCTTTAGGTGGTTTGCAGCTAGCATTTAGATGATGGACGAGGAGGTTTCAGGCTTGACAATGATAGGATCTATGGTATTGGTTCATGTTGGTCTCTTTGGTTCTCGTTTTGATGGATGGAAGTTTTCTTTTGGTTTCTCTGTAGGTGGTTTAAGGTAGTTTTTCGGGGCATGAGTTACGGCTTCGTGTCTTCAAAGTGCATGATTCAGCTTTTGGTTTCAATTTGGACTACCCCCTTAGCAATCCTACACAATGGATGCCCCTTGAGTTGGCTGGATAGGCAATCATTCCGCGGAACCTAGTTGACCTCAGCTAACTACCCGATCCAGACCTTACCAGCATGGATCCCCTTGTTCTTTGTTGATCATCATGATGCTTCCGGAGATATATGCGAAACTCGCTGTATGCCTTGGCTAAATCTTCCCCTTGTGGTGTTAGGTCCTGTTTACCTTTTGTTAGTGTTTTCACGTCTGAATTATGGTTCGGATTTACCGCAAGCTGTTTCTCGCTCTTTAGAGTAGTAACTTATTAATATAATAGTAGAATATTTAAAAAATCCACTAAAGAGTGGGGGGAAGTATATAGTGTTGTTGTTCTGTTGAGATAGTCAACACGACATCATTTTACTAGCATACAGTCATTAGTTAGTTATTAGTAGTTGATTCACTAATCTACTTTTCCTCTAAGTGTTTATGTTAGGCAAAACTGTTATCTCATTAAGTTTTTATTTTTTGTTCTTTTCACTGGGCTCGGCGCAACCACCCGAGACTGTCCCCTTCTTTCTTGTAGTCAAATTCCTTCTGCATTTCTTGTACATTCAGTTTGATCAATCGATTGAGAAATGTTTTCATGGTATCAGAGCAGGTCTTGCGAGAGGGAAATTCAAGTATCCTTTCCGCGCTTGTGAAACTCATCCGCGATTGAAGTTATAGAAAAAGTTTTCTCTTCAAAATTGAACAAGGAAGGGCGGTTTCAATAATGTCTACCAAAGGAAGCTAGAACGACAAGGAGGCGAGAACAAAAACAGGAGAAAAAGGAAAGGAGGTCGTTCAAGCGACCACATCAGTCGATAACTCAAACCCTCTTTTCTTGGCCAACTCTGAGAACCCAGAGATCCTTTTGGCTGGAAAATTTGTAGATACGAGGTTTCATTCATGGAAACAGGGAATGACTATCGCCCTGTCTGTGAAGAACAAATTGTTCTCCACGGAAGGAACTTTCCCTCGACCGACTGATTCAAAAGCGAAGGCAAGAGCATGGGACCACTGTAAGTCCATGGTGACCTCGTGAATCCTGATCGGCCTTGACAATGATATCGTGGATACTGTTCTGTATTGCAAGACCGCCTCTCAGATTTGGAAGGAACTGTCAGCGTGTTTTGAAGATTCAACTGCAGCCCAAGTTTGTTCGCTTCATCAGAAATTGATCGAGACCAAACAAGTGGGAGATACAATTAGGGTTTACTACACCCGAATCAAGAAAATCTGGGACGAGCTGGATTCATCCTAGGAAGTTCCCAACTGCACATGTGAAGCAGAGAGGGTTACAAAGAAATTTTCAGGAGGCAACACGTTGTACAATTTCTGATAGGGCTTTCCAACAAATTTTTGGTTGTCAGAGGTAATATACTTATGATGACTCCCCTTCCTTCTATCGAGCAAAAGTATTCTTTCTTGTCCATGAAGAGCGGCATAAGAATGTTGCTCATCAACCAAGGGAGAAGCCACCCTGTTGTTTGCTATGGATTCAGTCAAGAAAGACGGAAGAACCCCATATGTGAATCACACCGTTGAAAGATGCTATCAGCTTCTTGGGTACCCTCCATCATGGAAGAAAGGGAGAAGATCTCCATTTGCAAGAGTGGAGTCTATAGGAGGTTAACAAGGAAACCAGAACATGTTTACTCTCGAGGAAGTAAATCTGTTGCTGTCACAGTTTGCCAAAAATCAATCAGCAGCAAGTGAGCAGAGAAGTGCAACATGTGGTTTTGTTGGTACAACTTTTTAACCTAAACTTAAACTTCCTTCCGTTGCATATAATTATGATAGCAATTCTGAAAAGTGCATAGACAATAGAACTCTAAATTATACTATGTGTATTTCTTCATGTAGCTTTGGTAGAACTTTGAATGCTAGGACTCTCTGTGCTTTGCGTACCTCAGATAAAGTTCAATTCTCTATGGACATGACAGATGGTAAAATTCATTTATCTGATAGATGGATTTTAGATAGTGGCGCGTCAGAGCATATATGATGTGAATTTGGAAAATTCTTCGAACATAGAAATTTATGTGGAACTCATACTATAGATATGCCCGATGGTCACGCTCAAGAAGTTAAAATTATAGGGAGTGTTAGAACCAATCAGGATTTAACTCTAACAAATGTGTTGTTTGTGCTTAGATTTAAATTTAATCTAATATCCATCAGTAGACTTGCTGAACAACTTAAAGGAAAGTTCTATTTTGATGATATTTGCTGTATTTTTCAGAAATATGATTCTCTTCTTTAACATGAATTCAAAAGACTGACATGAGGGCTTAGGACTTAAGTTGTTTGATTTAGATAATAAAAGAATTATCATCAATAAAGATGTCCAATTTTATGAAAATATTTTTCTTGTAGAGAGAGTGAAAAAGGAAATTATGACCACATCAATAATTTGGGCAGTAGAACTGATTTATCCCGTAAAGAACATCCCTTACTTTTACCTATTGATGATAATGATAATTTGTATCAAACTAACTTTCCGATGAGAAGCTTAGGACTCATGTCCCTAGCAACAAAGATAGTGCACTAGA